>JARQTJ010000736.1:304000-339533 GCA_030142635.1 Trachelus troglodyta
CTCTCTCTCTCTCTATCTCTCTCTCTCTCTCTCTCTCTCTCTCTCTCTCTCTCTCTCTCTCTCTCTCTCTCTCTCTTTCTCCCCCTCCCCCCTCTCTCTTTCTCACTCTCTCCCTTGGAGCTTTACTCTTCCCCCCCCCCCTTTACATGCTTCATCCCCCGTCGCTATCCTGCACTCTTACTCTCTATTCCTTTTTCTGACTTTTCTTCGTTTATTCCCTTGCTAATACGTCTCCGCCACCACCCCTTATCCACCCATCTCTGCCCACCCCTTTCACAACCACAGCCACGATTCTTTTCGTGCTCGGAACGTCGGAAGATTCTATCATCCAGTTGCGCGACGTGAGAACAATCACTGAGGACGAAATCCATCGAGTCACGCGATTGAGAAATTCGCGAAGGAAATCAGCCGATCGAATTCAATTCGCTTCAACTGTATATCGGGTAAAGTGGATTTGGAACTGTTTTTTTTCCTCTTGCTGCTCAGATAAGACTAGAGCGGCAGCTGGAATACATTTTAATTTGAACCGCCATGTCGAGAACTCAGCTGGATGTCGATTGGTATGAAATTTCTTTTATTTTGATGATTCAAATTTCAGGGTTTTCTGGTCGTACTAGGTTTTAACGATTAAAAACTTTTAACTTTTTAATGCGTGCACGACTGCGTACCCGTATCACACAACGTGCGTAACCCAGTGGTGCATTAGCATAGGACTCGTTTCTTTGGTATCTACCGACCCATAAATTACCAGGGAGCCAACCGGCAGAGCCACCCTCGGCTACGAGAGAACCATCGCCCACTCATTCATACGTTACTCACGAAACCCGTAAAGGTGACATAATCTTCGGGTCTCTTTCCCACGGTACGAGTGTCGGGACGAGCGAGTGTGAAGAAAAAAAAAGTGTGACGTCGACACAGCTCGCGTATTGAATTTTTTTTTTTTTGAAACGAAAAAAGGCGACACGAGGAAAACCAGTGTCTATAAAATTGATACTCGGTCCATGTTATATGCAGGTATCTCTCGGAATAAACCACGCGTAGATCAGACCGCATAAAATACAATAGAAAAATTGCAACGACGTTGAGCAACGGTCTGTCGGTAATGTAGTTTCCTGTAACTTCGGCGTTACCTTCTATTTTCCTTCATTCCCTATTTACACCTGTGCGGCGAGAGATTGCACTTCTTTTTTCCTTCAACCCTGCACTCGTCGCTTCGGTACGGATTTGACAGTGGCTCCACTCAGTTTTACGGGAACGAGAGTAAATACAGAGCTGCCAACCACGTCTAGGAATCAGAGTATCTGGTCTTCCCGGCAAAAGCTCTTCCTTGTTTTGCGCGAGTGTCGCGGTGTCGATGCTTTTTCCCGAGCTTAGCGATTTTCGCGTTGTAACCGCAGCCGCAGGATTACGGTATACCGGCGGTAAAATCGCTGCAGTGCGGTGACGCCTTTACGTTGATATTTTTTTTCCAACCTTCTCTTCGCTTAGACACCAACGATTTTTTTTAAATTCACGCTTCGAGGGTGCATCGATAGATTTTACGTAAACCAGAGACTGTTCGGGATCTTTTTTTTTTCCTTTTCGTCCCTCTTACGTCTACCTGAGGTTTTCGTGGAAACTGGTCCTCGCAATAGGGGTTGTCGTGGTTACGCAGGCACCAGGTTACGTGAGCGGCTTAAACCGTCCTTGGTATGCCCGTGGATTCTGCACCGCGTCACAAGGGTCGTTTATGGAATTTTACTACTTTTATACAAGTAAAATTTTTTCTTTCACTTAACAGTGTGCTCAGCCGTTATAAAAAAATTTTTCAAAACTACCCCTAAAGCTACCGGCAGATCCTCCCTTCGCCCACCCACCCTTATACACACGGCGCTGTTTGTCCATGTAAAATATTATTTCCCATTGCCGAAATTCCCAGTCATCTTTACCACGGTTCTCTCGCGCGGGTATTTCGAATTTCCGTAAAATTCCTCGCGGCATCCCTCGACGTCCACACGACGACTCCCCAAGACTCCTCCCCGACTTTTATCCCAATTTTGGAAAATCTCGCCCTGGTTATCCCTCTATCGACGGATCACCGAATCGAACCCTACCTACTCCCTGTTGAGTCTTCACCGGCTTTCACCCTCTTCCACCCGAAATACTATTCGCCGTTTCGCACCGAAGACCCGTCGGTCCCTGAACCTGGTCTCTCTCCGTCTCTCTCGATCTCTCGCTACTCTTGCTACCTCGAAGCATTCTTAACGTTTCGAACCATCAAGGACGCCGATCCTTACGGTAGCTGATCGCATCCTGGCCAGTTTATCTTGCGTCGCTCATTCAACCCGACTACCTTCCAACCGTCTCCCGTGTTTGTAAACACGCTGACCACGCCGCGCCAGGCTCCAATCTCGGGATTACTCACTCCTTGACTAACTGCTGCACGTGGACCCTGGCTCTTTGTAATATCTATATATGTATATACGTCGAATACCGGTCCTCCTCTAATAGTATTCTTTTTTTTTTTAACTCCTTTACTCGCCTACTCTCATGCCGAATATGCATGTGGCGTCCATGTATCACCATACGCGCGGAGCCTCCACTCCGCCCTATAGCTATTTCATGCCGCTGCTTTGAAAAGGTGGGTCCCTATGTTGCGAGGCTGCTGCCAAGCGAAGGAGCGCCGCGCTCTCCTCTCCCGTAGCGGAGAGGCGAGTAAGGGCCCCGGTGGACCTGAGGGCCTCAGGGCCGTACGAAAGAGGGGGGTGGGGGGCAAGCTCTCCTATCTCACTACCAGGTTGGTGGGGATGGAACGTGGTTAGTTCACTTTCCCGAAGCGTCCAGCGCGCGTCCTCAAGGTGCGCTCGTGACTTTCCACCAAGGGGAGTCCACTGTTCGGTCTTTTACTGGGTTTGCTCATTAAGATTTCTTTCGTTCAAAAGTTTCAATACTATCACTAATTCTTATCGGTAAAGTAATTTTTTATGGGTTACTTAAACTACGTGAAAATTTATCATAATTATCTTTATTCGTTTTATCCTGATTTTATTAAATTAGTTTTTAATAACGATTATTTTTTTTTCACCGGGTACTAAAATACTTCATTTTTATAACGATCACTTATTTATCGCGCAATCGAGTATTCGTGAGAAATGCTTTCTTTTCAAAGAAATTTATTTGAAGTCGTAACCGCGCTTTGCATTTGGCTTGTATGACCATAATGGGCCAGGCCCTTTAACTTGGTCCCAAAATGGTCCCAACTTGCCGTACCCAAGGGGGTTGGTTTAGTTTACCACCTGACGCCCCGGTTGGCCAGCTTTCGCGTTACATCGAGGAACACCCTTGAAATACTCTAAGGTGTTCGTCGGACGTCGCTCTCTCGTATAAGGCTAATTCTTATTTGTCCTTTCGTCGGTACGGAATTATCCATGAAAATTCGTCCTAGACATTTAACGTATATATGCACTGTCAGCCTCTTTTAATTTACGCACGTGTCCGTACCTTCTTTCCTGAGGTTTGACCTTTTTTTTATCGTCATTATCATTATTTCTTCGTAGCGCCGCGGCGTGGTAGTAACCTTGGACTCGGCCCACGGAACGTAGTAGTATCTACATTCTTGCAGTGTCGCAACCAGCAACGTGCACGGCTCGATGGAAATGCACCGGGGGACCCCGATTGGTTCCATTGAAACACGATCGCGATCACGGAGAGATATTTTAAACGCGGCTATACCGTGAATACCATTGGGTCGAGTCCACGTGGCGAATATACGTCGTTTCACGCGTTTGGGCCAAATCGAAGAAATATATATTTGTTTTTTTCATTTCGACAGGCCGCGTTCACGACGCGCGACAGTATCGGACGAAGCCGTTACTGCCCGACTTCAATGACAGTTAGAGACATCATCGTGGCATCGAACAGTTGAGAATATTTAGTACCACTGGTACCGCTAGGTATCGTTCCTCCGTATGAGACTGGAAATATCTATCCGACTCGCGGTACCGGTTCTCCACGTAACCGTCGACGTAAGCGTCGACGTACTCTCGGCTGGTCCGGTCGTCGCCCGGAGGCGTCGAGGCGCGTCGTTCCGAGTCTGCCGGTCGCCGCGGCGACCGAGACCGTCCAAGGTGAACCGGTGTTTGAGTGCACGGGAGAAAAAAAAATATCCACTGTTCCTCGCTGCCGCTCGCAAGGCGTTGACGCTGTCGCGGACGTCCTACGTGAAAAGCTTCCCTAATTTTCTTTTTTTTGAGACTGGACTCGTATATGGGAATTTTTCAATGTGAACCGAGCTTAACGCTCTATACCACTCTAGGGTCCCGGGCGCTTTCGATGTTTCTCTCTGCCTGCATCACAGAGTCGATTACTCTTTCGGGTCTCGTGGTCGAGATTTTTTTATCAACTACGATCACCTGGTCCTCCCACGGGAATCCTTGGGACGGAGGAACGCGGACGCGAAACGCAGTGGGAAATGATTAAGGAATTTTCTACAGGGACGATTGCAGTCCTTGCAGAGTATGATCGTGTTCTGAGAGGGTAGCAGTTAACATTGTGTGGTCCGTGTCTCTGTGGGTAGTCCGGGACGTTATGGAAGATCAGCTTTTCAGAGTTGGCGGATGTATACGGTGTGTTAAAAGTATGTAACAGCGTGTAAGGTTTTACAGTGCCGACTGCGGATTGGATTTGTGGGGGGTATATTATAATTAGCGGAATTTCGATGTAATTAGCCGGTAACAGCGAAAGCGGCAATGGGGCCTATACCGGCAGTGTCAGGGGGCCACTCGGCAAATATCAATTAGCCCCAAGTACCAAACGAGCCGGTTCGTTGCAATTGATGCGGCGCAAATATTTAGTTAATTTGCGGACGGTCCCGTACGTGTCACGTCTGCCTGTAGGCAGGCTGCGGCTGTGCTGAGGTCTCCAACGGGACTCCAGGAGACCAGCCGGATGGAGATGACGTCTGTGCTCGCTGGGGTCCTTGAGACTTGGACGACGGTGGCAATTTGACGGAAAAATCGAAAGGAGATAAAAAAGTTAGATAAATTTTTGGAGAGGATTCGTACGAAATGCAGGTATTTTATGTGATCGAGATTAGAAGCCAACTTCACGTTTCCTCCGATCCTGGTCATTGGACCCATTTTTAGTTAGCCATCTATCAAATTTAATTTGTGTCGGGTCAGGATCGGAACAATATCAATTTTTCCTTGTTTTCCAAATATAGATACTTTTCTCGTACTAGTCTTTTTCATACTTTTTTTTCACTGGCAAAGGCGTCGCGACGATCAAAATACGATCAGCGGTCCCATAGGGTCGCTCATGGGAAACGCCCCATTACTCTCAGCAGCTTTCCACTCGTTTCAGCCATTACCTATTTTTTTTTTCTTTCCTAAGGATTGTTTCTCGTTAGGGCGCGTTCCAATCAAAACTTTCCAAAACGACCAGAGACCCGACGACTCCTTTCCTTCGGTCCTTGTAACGTAGCAAACGGTGCCCAGTCCTATACGGAAGAGGTTAGGTTACCTTTCGACGGTGTTCTTACACGAAGTTTCCTCGTTACCCTTTTCCTTGCTCACTTCGCTCCAGTCGTCCCATAGTAAAACGTTTATTGGACGCGTTCAACTTGAATTGCGAAGCGGCTTTATATTCGCGTCGTATGCGGACCCCAGTCGTCGTTACACCATAGAGGTCATTTCTATGATAGTCAATTTGACGCAGTCGCAGCCGTCGGGCGCGTCTCAGTGGTCATCCTGGCGCTTCTGTAACGCAGGAAGCGCACCATTAGCGTCGACGTCGGCAGGAGGCGTCGAGGAGGCGAATTCTCGTTGGCGGATGTCGAGAGGATGGGCTTTTCTCTCATGGTCATTGTCACGGTCAGTTCCAATCAGAACTTCCAAGTGTCACTTCCTCTCCCGACTGCCCGACTGACTGCCTGTTTGTTTGTCTGATTTATTGACCGTCCCTTTCTCTCATCCTCCTGGAGGATTCCATCCTTTAGTTTTCCACACACATGCATATATATATATATATAGCTTCCTTCATTGGCCTTACTTTCTTCAGGCTTCCTCATCCTCCAACTCTTTTCTACTTCACCGGATGCTCCTCTGGTCTCTCTGTGGTTTCCCATCGATCCGCTTCAAGTTGATTAACAGTTGTAAATTTAATTACCACCACAGTCTCTCCCTACCCGTTCTCTCTCGAGGGACTTTTCTTTTTTAGCATCTTTTTTTTTATTTCCCTCCTCTTTTCTCTCTGCACTGCATCTTCCTTTCGCTGAGGCCTCCTGGCTTTGGTATTTTTCTTTAATTTTTTTTTTCTTTCGCTCTCACGCTTTATTTGATTTGCGTGGAATTCTCATCGTTGTCTTCACAGGCTCCCTTGTAGAACGGCCAGTCGGACAATATCTTCCTTCTTTCCGTGTATCCTTATTACCACTGGGTGCTAGCACCGACATGGGGCACCTGTATCTTTGATTTATATCAGGGCCGTGTCGATCGTCCAGTGGGGCCCTGCGGAGTTGGCTAATATTATATTCTATCGAATGGCACCGACTTTTGCCAGGAAACTTTGAAAGTTACTCGCGAGTACCACTCCGGGATAATGAAACGATCCACAAGTTGTCGAGTTATTCCCCACAGCCCCTTCTCGGCTCTTCTCTGTCATCCCCCCTTCTTCCCCCCTTTGCATCCTTGCTTTCTTCCGTCATTCATCCTCTTTACTCTCTCTCTCTCTCTCTCTCTCTCTCTCTCTCTCTCTCTCTCTCTATCACACACACTTTACTTCCTCTTCCCGGCAACTTCCGTTTCTCCGGATTTCACTCGGTGGCTGCCAACCTTCAGGCAATATCTCAAAAGGCAGTAAAGACGCTCGCTTATCCTATCCATGTACCAATCCACCCCAAGCCAGTCGCGATTCATCGGAATGAGGATGCTGGGGTACCCGTCCAACATACCCTATACGGATGAATACGATTTTATGTAACCTGGCGCATATACCTCTGTACATATGTAGATACTCACTGTGGACGGGGCTGTATATATACTCTTTATATACATATATATTTAATGTGCACTTACATTCGTATATATTTAAAGATACTGTACCTAGTTAATGGCAGAGAAGGTAAAGGACGTCCAGTGGTACAGTCATCAAAAAAAGTCAATGACAGTCCCGTAGCCGCCATTGTGCCCGCATTTCCTTTCTGAATTAACTAATCGTTAGCCCATCGTTAATCACCTTTCTTCTTTTTAGCTCGTCGGATTTTCGCATGGCTTATAACGAGAGCCACTCCCGACTTTCACCTCCCGTCGTCCGCCTCTTCTTTCCCTTTAATTTCTTTGATCCCGCCGTTACAGTCACCCCTCCCCTCCTCTCCCCTAGCAACCGCTGCGGCAGATCCTTCCTTCGCGCGAAGAACCCTCCCTCCCCCTCTTGTTCCGTCGTAGCAGACGTCATATTCGCGAATTTCCAGGTGAGTATATTTACGCGATTATCTTGAAATTGCAGTCAGAAGTGCATTTCACTTCAGCGTGCAACCTGCTGCAGCAGCGCAGTTGGCTCTGGCGATAGCTATGAACAGTCTCTTATACTTTGGCGAGGATGCTGCGCATCCGGAGAATAGCCTCGCGTAGGGCGTGTACGGTATCTATAGTCCCGCTTACGTAATTACGCGACGCACATGTGCATAATGCAAACTGCCGAGGATCTGGTCCATTGCGTGCAGCTGCAACTAATGCATCTTGAATCCCAAAGCAGGAGACGACGAGAGCCTAACCTACAGTAATAGACACCTGAAATCGATGATGTTGCTGCTTACTCAACCTGGACCTACCTCACTGCGTATATACGTGAACTTAGCTTATGTACTTATTTTCGACGCTTGCACTTCCGGTGCATTGTCAGATAAAATTGTAATTTTACGAAGCACAGGCCCATCTTCGAGAATTCGAGTCGATGCGGTTTTTTTTTGAACTCCTTATCGGATGCTTCGATAATGGGATATTATAATATTTCTCTTTTTTCGAAATTTATCTCTCGTAATTTTTTTGGGTTTTTTTTTTCATTCGCCTTATCAAAGTATCGGCACTTGGGGTTAACGGATAGATTCGGCTGTTGTCTATGTGCTTTGTATCCGTCTCTCTTGCCATGTGTCTGCGCATCCAACGATCTAACCCCTAATTCTCTCTGCATGCGAATCGGAGCCATTAAGGCTGTCTTGAATAGCAGCTAACCGACGGGACTTTCATCCGGTAGCGACGGAAATGGTGTCCGGCGATTAATCCGCTTGGGCTGTACCTACCGTACTATCTATATCGTAACAAGAGGATAGAGTTCACGTATGTTCACGTTCGCACATTGCTACGATCTCACCTATCTTATGGTAATCGCGTATTGCGGATGGCACTGATGCATCGTGTATCCAATCCTTTGTAAGGTATCTATGAGCACGGCAATTCGTGTAACTGACCTTTGCCAATTATTACACGACTGCGGCATATACGGTCCCACGTGTGACTTCTGGCTTTTTTTTTTTCTTACGCGTACGTATGGCTTCCCATACGCGATGAAAAAGTCGAGCAATCTCGTGCGCCATCTTGGAATTTATCTTCCTCCTTACGTAACACGTGGTTCAAGTTCACGTTGCCGTACAGGCACTACTACCATTGTACTCGGTACCGACAGCCAGCAAGGGCTGACCTCCGTGACCTCGGTCGACCGGATGGCAACCTTAAGCTGCTCTCGCAACCTCCTAACGTCGCTTCTAATTACCAGGAGATGGTGCGAGGCTGTGAGACGGGCGTTGATCTTGCGAGAGGGAGTGGGGGGAGAGAGAGAGAGGGAGATAATGCCTTATCTGCCACCATACTACTCGTGGGAGAATTTCTACTGTGCGAACGGTCACAGTACGTGAACGCATATATATTTTTTATTTATATACTTGTACCCTCCCGCTGCACCTATTTCCCTTGTTCGCCATATGTGCACGCACCTTGCGCCTGCGCTCCTCGAATGCACTTGGGCTCCTTCAATTACCGTGTGAACCACATTAGTACAGTTTTGACATTCCTACGTCCACCTATCTGTTACGTTGATCTATGAAATTTTTTTTTACGTATCTAACGCGATATCGTGGCTGTCGCATGCGATTGGGCTAGACCCTCGCAGAGGACGATGGTTGACGTTTTTTTGGGAAACGAGGTAAAAGAATTTTTTTAATCTTTATCTTCCAAAATCTGCATCCGATCCTTTCTTCTACATGGTCGCGAACCATTTTTGGCACGAGCTTACTTGAAAAGGTTTGTTTTTGAAATTTTTAAAAATTTTTCACCCGCTATACTTTCGCGATTTTTCGCAGGTTTTTTTGGGGACTCTCTCGGGTGGTTTGAACGGCCTTGCGACCCTCTGCGCTTTGACCCTCGTCGCGTCTTCGTGCCCAGGACGCCCTCTCATGGCTCAGTAAATATTCACAGCCGAACGTACGACTTGCGGAGGGAATGCTTTTTTTGAGTGTACTTTGGATTTGTTGAGTTTTCCACGATTTCTTCTCGTTTCCCTTTTAACTCGTTAACGATGCTTTCTTTTTGCCTCTTTGGAAAACGAGGGCGAACTCTGGTCCGCCCCTGCAACCCCTTTCTGTAGCGCAGGATGGCTGCCATTCGGCCATTGTCTACACGTTAATTAGATGGCTGTTTAATAAGACATTTTTTTTCTTTTCTTACTTTAAACGCCATCAAAACCGGAACTATAAACTCGTCGCGATCTTAATGGTTTTTCTTACCTATTTCAGAAGCTGAAAATTCATACCCACGGAGTCTCAACCTGGGACGATCACGACGCGGACTTCGTCTCGGTACGGCGCGGCGATTCCGTGAGTTTTAACCTGGTCTTTTTAATAGGATTATAAAATGCAAATGGACTTGAGTAAGAAAGAGCAACGCCGAGGGGGGAGACTAAGGGACCAGCTTCAATTTACCATTTTTTTTTCAGTACAATGAGGGTACCAGAATATTATTAAATGAAAGTTTTAATGGCGCGAATGCTAATTGCCGTTTTTTTTTATAAAGTGAAAAATATATATTTAGCATCCACGAATCGGCAACGTTGACTCTGCTTTTAATAAAATGCTTTTTTTCGTTTGCTTTTTCAAAATTTCTTCTTTTTCCAATTCTATTTCCTCATATTGCCCAACTCGCCGTCCATTGACATCCTTGGGCATTTCTTCTTTATAGCTGTATTTATTTTATACATATATATTGTACACAGTGTATTTCTTTCTGTCGTACGAATATGGCTGACTTTACGCGAGGTTTCTGTAATGGTATTTCTTACAGGAGAATCCACTGTAATTTTCAACCATTCAGACCTTGTACCACCCCCTCTCCCCCACCGAGCATCCTCGTGTACTATATTCACCATTCCATGATTCCTGCCTTACTCTGTTGCTGTCGTGAGCATCGAGCAACCCTTTTTTTGCCCTATCGTCTCTTTTCCCTCATCGCGACATTCTCCCTTCTGAATTCGTTTCACTTTATTCGCACTGAAAAGGAAATAGAAAAATATATGTATACACACATACATCTACCTTATGTACGTACATACACCTTGTGCCATGTATGCATGGGTGGTTGGCTGCAGTGCTACGTGCACCAATCCTCATCTTCAACTTCTACTTTCTTTTTATTACTTTTACCTCTTTTTTTCTTCTTATTTTTTCCCTCTTTCGTTTCTTTTTTCTTTCGTATATCTATCGCCTCGCTCTCTCTCCTGCCCTTGCGGAATCTCCGTCGCGGAACTTTCTCGCTCGCCGACCGAATACCAGCATGGCGCAAGGTTAATTGAAATCAAGAGGTGCATTGTGAACACGGCTTTAGCGCAACAGCCACGCGAATAAGCTCGCTTTTTTCCCCTCAGATTCAATCAACCATGCTGCTTCTCACATAATTGCCCATAGTCTTCTATCGCGTGGAGGTGGGGGGTGACCTCGAATTCGTAATCAGCGATCCCAAAAATCCCTGTACGCCATGCTTTCGCGTAATATTTTTTATAGGATTTTATCCGGAACATATTTTTATTCACGTTGGCGATAATGGATTAATGTGATTTTGATTATATATACATATATGGATCGACGGGTTAAACGGTCATCGTCGATATATGCTACGACTGATAAGACACTTTAATAAATAGAAAAATTGTTATTGAACAGTTTATTTTCGTGTTATTACGTAATTAACATAATATATATTTATATGCACATATAAAGTAAGTCTAAATATCTCCGCCAAGCTTCAGTCCATTCAAATACGTTAATTGCATCAGATCGGCTCTTCAGCCTGCAACAGTATCTCGGTAAGCGTAAAAGTTCCTTAAGTCAAAATCTACGTCAAATTCCTAGTCAAAGTCAAGTAATAGATTTTCCAAAAACAAAAACGTATTTAGGTAAAAAAATTTATTTTCTCCCATCATGCCCACAAACACTTTTCTGTACAGTAGTACACGCTGTATCATTTGTTATACGTATACAGTTGTTTTCATCTTGAATGGACCCAACCATTCGTACGTATAGATGCTCGCGTATTGTTCTGTCAGATGAAACGCTCTGTACTGCATTACAGTCCCAAAAATACGAATCGCGCCTATCGCAGATACGTCACTTACCCGCATACGTACATAACCATATGCGCATGTTCCTGTGCCAAGCCAGATATCGGTATCGAGCCGAAACTTTATTGTAATAATACAAATACGTATACACAGTGGCTACAGTATGTTTCAAGGAAGCCGGAGAAAACTTTATGAATATAATATGACGACGGAGTACGCGCGATATTGCAAGAAACGTGAGTACCCAAGAATAATGTAGACCAGTGTATTTGTTAGATAGCGAGTCGACAGCAGTGGCGTTGGAAGGAATTTTCGATATAATAATAATAATAATGCCGACGATAATAATAATAAAAATCAAAGAGAATAATAACAAAACGACGAGAAATTAAACGTTGTAATTGCCATTTTTTTATTCTTACATTTATCGCACTCGCGAATCACTCGTCAATACTCGTAACTTGCCTATACCGGGTGTTCCAACGTGCTCGTTTCCTTTACTCAATTTTGCAACCCTTATACGACGCTTCCGGTTCCGCGACGATAACTCGTCGCGTTCCTCGCGTTATCAGGGCGACCTTCGATATTACCCTGTCGGCCGATCGAAAGGTACACGCGGCTGCGTAATATTTTATCAGGAAGGAAATCAATGGCGAACGTTTCGAGGGTACGCGTTCTTTGATGCTTTTTCTCGTTATATTTTTTTCCGCACTTTTCACCAACATTACGACGTCGTTCGTACGCATTGTATTTAGGGCCGACTTATGGGCAGTTGGGCCAGAAGAGTTTTCGGCTTATACCCTAAGAAAATAGGCTTCGTCGAATTTTCAGTCTCGTCGGCTCTACCCTCAGTGACTGCAATTATCTTGACTATCGTATCGTTATGATTTTATGTGCATCTTGGCGTTTTGTTTTTTATAACTGAAATGCTGTCTGTACGTGGAGCGTTTAAGCGAAATGACTGGATCGAGTCTGTATAGCGTCTTGGTATGTAATCTATCTATAGATATAGTTACTATCTGACTGCCTCGTGTGTACTTACCGAGATATGGAGGTTTCGTCGCCCAATAGATATATACACGGTATACAGGGATACAGATGCTTCGCGTATTCCCGGCACGCCTCGCAGATCCACATATTGCATTTCTGCGAGCAAGTGAACGCTCGATGAGGCTCTTTGGCGGTTAAGTGCAACCCCTCCCCGCGCCACTCCCATCAGCCAACGTCTTCGCTGGGCTGTTGTAAATCCTCAGGGCAGCGGTTGACGGTAACCCACCTGGTATATTTAACGGTTGCTAACCCCTAGGTCCGCTTTCACCGGTCAAGATGCCGGACACTTTTCGTATGTCATTTTTGTATTTAACGCTACGTGCATTTTCGGCCACTTACGCAAATCTTATGGGTCTGCTTTCTGGGGGCTGGTTTTTATGACCCTTGGTTTTTTTTCTATTGAACCCTTATTCCTCCCAAAATCCCTATTTCACAGAATACATCACAGTGAACGGTGAGGTTTACTTCGCACTGACGTACTCGACGTACCTATAGAAGTATCATAGGTATATATCTATATATAACATATCCATATATATATATAGCTGAGTGTGTGTGAGCGCACGAAGGAAACCGCTTCCGGAAACCGGAAGTGGCTTTGCGTCCAAAGATCTCTTATTTTACGGCTCGATTTCATTCGGCACTTGACGCTCACAGTGAAATTCAAACCCTTGCCGGAGGGACGGTTATATAGGGTGTTCGTACAACGCGAGCCTTAAAGCGACCTCAAGAAATTTCGATCGACAATGCCCGGCGTATCCCGTATAAATTGACTTATCGAATTTCTCGGTTGGCGTCTCATCGAATGAAAGGAAAAAAATAAAAATAGAAGAAGAAGAAAAGATTGCCGTCGCGACGGAAGGTCTGTCGTTTCTCGGTAAGAAACAAACCGGCACCTTCCTCGCGGCTCAATCCGCCGTTTCATTTGAATAAGTCGACTGGAGGATGCACCCCTCTCCTTCCATCCCTTTCAACCCCAGTTTTCAAACGGAGCCTCCCCCCGCACCCCCCTATTCCAGTGTAGCCGATACCGCGAAGAGGCGTCCCGTTTCCGCGGCTA
Source organism: Trachelus troglodyta (assembly GCA_030142635.1). Taxonomy (NCBI): domain Eukaryota; kingdom Metazoa; phylum Arthropoda; class Insecta; order Hymenoptera; family Cephidae; genus Trachelus; species Trachelus troglodyta. The sequence continues at coordinate 317,691 of JARQTJ010000736.1, forward strand.
TTGAAAATCCACTGAAAAGCCACCCACCTCGCTCCCTTTTATCCTCCTCCCACAGCTTCTCGGCAATCCAGTAATTCCAATGGTCATATTTTAAACGTCTCTCGATGCAAATCGCGATTATTTTTTTATTTTACTAACCGAGCTTTCATGGCACTCGTCTGTCTATCTCTGTATCTCCCCCCCCCCCAATCCTTATCCCGCACTCTTTTTCCGATTCACTCACTCTCTTTCTTTTTCTTTTTTTTATATCTCTCTTCCTCTCTTGCGCACTCTCCTCTTCACTAGGGTCCTCACGCGAAACTATCCCTTTGGCAAGTCAAAAAGAAAAAGCCTGAGGGGTTGCGAGAAGTCCTACGGAAGGGTGGAGGGGTGGAGGGTGGGAGGGGGAGTGGAGAGGACCCGAGACGTTTGCCTGTGTAAATATTAAGAAAGGATTTTCAAATAAAGCGAAACTTCCCTCTCGTTCTGGTTCTCCAGGAGGAGCAGCTCTCACCCCTTTTCCACCCTTAACCATCCGGAGGCTCCCTTGATAGGTACTTCACTGCGAACAACGAGAGGAACGCCGAGAATTTTTTCTTTGAGACGAATTCGCGAGTTCAAGATCCCTTTTCTCGTTTCTAGTTGCCGTTCTCAGCATCCCTTTCAGATCCTTGCGAATAGTCGTCTTTTTTTTTTCTCTTTTTTCTTAACCCCCTTTACTTTTCCTCTCTTAGGTACGTTACTGACGTTGTTCGGAACAAGACGGTTCTTGGTCACCGTTCCTACGGGTGATTCACGTGTAACCGAACACGTCACGCGCATTCCTGTATTACTTTTATTCGCGAATGGGGCTATCCGATGATTCGTTATACCGAGGAAGGTCCATTATCGTTTATTGGTCGTTACCAGGCGCCAAAGTAATTTTCTTGGAGCAGCCTAATAGCCGTAGGCGGATATATACAGCTTCCGGGATGTATGTACAGTGTGGTTCGGGCAACGCGGTACCTTTTTAGTTCTGTGCGATATTACAGATTGCTTCCTAAAGTTTACCACATCTTTTGCATAGTACCGTACGTGCGTACGTGCATTGCTATCGGACGTATCGCCCACGTAAAAGGTCTTTTGTAGTACGAAAATTGCTGTGACGACTACAGATATTGGATAGCGAACGATTGATTGATCTTTAGCCTGCTTCCAACGCAGTTTTCATTTGCTTCTTTCTAGCTTGCGAATCTATGCCGGATAAACTAGTGAAGATATTCTGCAAGTGTCGTGAAAACTTCAAACGAAGTTGTAATTTTTTTTTTCCTTTGATTTTACCTCATTTCGCTCAACGAGCTGTACCCTTATTTTCCATTCGCACCCCTCCGCCCCTCGTCGCAGTCACTTTTACAGGGCATCTCATGCAGCCTAAAAACATTGCCCTGACAGAGCCCCCTACTGGCATTTCCTACCACAGTAGGTACACACTACGAACTCACCCTGCCTCCACTCTTTCTGTATACATACCACGTTCGCGATAACTCGGCATCTCTAATTTTCTTTTTACTTCTTCCAACCCTCGTCTTGGTGTCCAGAATTTTTCTGAATTGCGCTTGAAAAAATCTTGCGACTCCTCTCAGCTACGGTTAGCAACCCTTCAGCTTTTTAAACCCACATCTCGTACCTCACGTTGCGGCCTGCACGGAAAATCCGCCCTACTCGTGTATTTCCGTACATCTCTATGAGAGGGGTTTGAAGCTGCCACTCTCTGTATATAACACGGTTAATTTTCCGATGCCGCGGGCCGGGCGTTCTAGACGCCGTCGTACTTAGCTGCACCCCTGCCATCTTCGGCGTTTCGATAGTGGCTGCACAGAGGGGTTGACGTAACCAGTAGCTTAATTGAAAATCGCACGGTAGCGACGTGGCAGACACGACGGGCGTCGTAGACCCTCGTTCCACAGTTATTTAACCAGTTACGTATATACTTTTGATTACGGGGGCGGGCTGATACGGGTGGCACTGTGACTACTATATTATTTAAGGGATGACACTTTCAGGAGACGTATCCCCATCCCCTTCGAAGAATTATCTGGCTCAATCAATTTATCTCAGTGGCCAATGTGTCGACCTACGTTCATTATACGAGCATTGTTAAGTTTTCCATAGATCCGTCTTTACCAAATAACCTCTACTCCCTTTCTCTACCATCATCCCACCATATCGACCCTTTTGTCTCTAGCCAGACAAATATCTAGTCTTACCTACCCTTATACTGCGGCTCGTTCGCTTCTTCTGGGCTTTAACGCGATTCCCAGCATCACCCTTTGTCACGTTTACTACTGCCTATCCACCCCTACTTATATTTCACACGTTGTCTCTCTCTCTCACCCTGTACCGACCCTCGATATCATTTAGCTAGGAACAATTGGATGAGGCTTGGCTCTTTCATGACCATTTCTTAACTAACCATCTAGCTGAAGCAATTCGAAATCTTTGGGATTTCAGTCGGGGATGCTGGGATATTTTAGGGGTTGACACTGTACTTGACGCAACCCTTCTGTTGCAGTTTCAAGATTGGGGGAGGGGGGTTTAACGCTTTTTTTATTCTAGTGTAATATTGTGGCTATTCGGACGCAGTTCAATTTCGGCAAAACAACCCCTATTTTGCGCATTGGTAATCCACTGGGGGTCGTCGAAATCCCCTTGTGAGGGTTGACTGGCTCAGGGCATACCCTCGTCAGGTAACTCTCTGCCGCTGGTTTTCGCGAAGGTACGGCTGATACGGCACCGGGGGTAGTAAAGTCAACCCCTAGCGTGAAGCTTCCTCGCCACTGAAACGAGAGGATTGCGGCTGTAAATTGTGATCGGTCGTCGTCGCGAAGCCTCGAAGGGGCTGCGAACCTCGACATCGACGACTCCACAGTTTCGATTTCAGTTTCAACCCCGTTCCACCCCCTGGACTGTCATCCAGCCCTACTTCTTTATCTCATCCCGACCTATGAAGACGCTTCGTCCCCTAGACTCTTCGTGCACACTCTTGGCAACGGTTTTGAAATGCCTATCACGATATTGAAAGTTTAAGAGTGCCTCTCGATGAGGGATGAAAAATTGAATAGTCAAATCCCACCCCTCAATGCTCACTTTCAACGTCGATCTACACCTTGAAGTCGAGCATGGTCTAACCCTTCTCTTTTGGGGTACCGTAATTTTTCTTTTTTTTTTCTATCCCCAATCTCTTCTCTTGTCCCTATCAGCTATCGTCCGACACTGTACACTGACCTACCTCAAGTTAGCATCGGCACAGAAGAAAATTTAATCTTTACTCCAACATCGAAATTATTATCTGTCTACGATCGATCGGTCTCTAAATTAGTCAATATGTCACTTTTTCAAAATATGCATATTTCTTTAAACCAAAAAATTCCTTGTTACAACCAGTACGGCGATAACGATACTACTATCGAAATGATAAAATCAAATACATGACTTCTTTGAGGAGACAAATATTAAATTCAGCAATACAGTATCAAATCAGCCCAAAGTTAGGATTTGATTATGCTATATCTCTTTTTTTCGTTTTTCTTCATTGGTAGTGCTAACTCTAACAAGGCCACCCTGGAAATAGTTAACTATATCACTGGGGTGGATCCCGGAATGGCCAGGACCAGCAATGCGTAGACGCTCTGGCATCCCTCGGGCATCGTTATTCACAACTACCCCCAGCTACATGGGATCCAAAGGGGGTTGCACAGAGAGCGAGGACGGCGCCTCTGGCTTCGGTCACGCGGAAGGAACCTCTTCTATTATTCAGATGGCACTGAGGAGCATAGATGTCTCGGCGCGTAACGCCTCCCATCCTCTGAAAACCCTTCGGTCATCCCCTTGAGCTGCTCTTGCTCTCTGACCAATCTTGACTCTGTCAGCTAACCATGGCCGATACGTTCTTTTCCCCCACACACCCGGAGGAGACGATCGAATCGTCAGTTCTCAGATCAACCGAAAAGAGTTCCATTCCGCATTGTAATTAAGGGTTGCAATACCGCCTAGTCTTAACAAGGGTTCGCTTTGAGGGATGTTCCTGTTGGACTCGTCCCCTTTTATTTCTCGTATTAAACTGCGTATTTTCTTCCTTTTCTTTTTTTCCACCCCCTTTTACATAGCTTTTTGCATATATATATGCACGTACATTCCGGAAGGTTTGTCAGTTTCCTCATCTTTTCTTCGTAAATGCGCCAACGGGATGAATATGGCAATTTGCTTTTAGTCCTGAAAATCATCCCCAATAGTGCTCGCGCCCATTTTTCAACCCCCATCCCTCGCCTCGGTAGTCTTTCCCATGCCTATTTTATCGTCCACTATATTTTCAAGAGTAGATTGTATTTTCGGTCAAAGTTACGTTATGCCGAGCCTCACTGTTCGAACAACCCCCTCCCACCCCCCGTGGATGACCTTTGATATCCATAAATCGCAATGTTCAGGATATCCCGTGTTCTCTCTGTTCTGTTTTCTATTTTTATCTCTCTCCCATTCGCTCATCTACAATGACCTTGTTAAAAGGGTTAAGACCGTTCGCCATCGTCCAAAATTATAAGGGTGGTTTTTTTCGTCCACGTGCAATAAACCACCCTACTCCGTTTCTTTCAGGTCAATCAAAAAAAAAAATTACAAGTTTCATTCCCACCCTTAACGACGTCCCACAGCCACGTATTACATCAGGGTAAAAATGACAGGAGACAGGGCGAAAGAGAGAGTGAAAGTAATTCCCTCAGAGACACTGAGATACGCTGCGTGAAAGGGAGTCGGGAAAAAAAATAGAATTTCGAGGTAAAAAAAAAAGAGCTATTGGCTCGTAGGGGTAGGAAATCGCGTAGCGTAAAACTCGCGTCACGGTCAGCGAGCGCTGCGATGGTTCTGGGGGCTCTTGCCATTCCCTTCGTAGTCCCCCGTAACCCCCCAAGTCCCACCCGGAGGAGAAACGGCAGCAGTCACCTGTCCAACCCTTGGGCGGTAGGGTTGAAGTTAGGGGGTGGAAGTGATATACACGGAGCCATTGCCAGTGTACATTCCGGACAGGGTTACACAGTTTCCACGTGAAATATTGAGCTCGAGCGCCTGGGGTGTACATCGCCGTTCACCCTGCCTCCCTCGCAACTGGGACTTGGTCCACGTGACCTTTGCCCTCGCCCTTTCTACCGTCGACCAACCCACTGATGCCCCCCCTTCTCACCCCCAGCCACCCCTTTCCGCGCCTCTCACTTCCGGCGTGAAACCGCACGTCCGGCATGAAAGAACAATCTGCTCGGCCCGGAAAATATTAATAACCTTGCCCTACTCCTTCGCTATCATCCCTTACGAAACGACCCCCTGTCTACTCCACTATCAGCCACCCTCTGTCCAGCTATCTTCCTCTGGCAGGAATATCTAACTCGATCCCTACCGCTGGAGTGCATCGGATATGTGCATCTTCCGGAGGTGATCTAGAGGGTGCATTTTGCGTTTCCTCCCTTAGCCTTATTCTGCTTCTCTGCACCCCTAGCGTGATCTCGCGGACGAGGAGACTGGAATAAAAGAATCTTCATGGCCCCAGGGCTCTTTCAACCCCCTTTTGTTTTTATCAGAACAGTCTCCCTTCACCTTCCCGATTGTTTCGTACCTTCGTTAGTTTGTTCGAGTCTTACGCTTTCTCCCCCTATCATCCCTCTGTGCCCTCCGCCTGTTCTTTTTTTTTTTACAAAATTTTTCTCGTTTCAGCCATCAATACGGAATGATACCACTTATATTCTTTATCTATGCGCGTCTATAATTTAGATGTGACGTAAGGGTAGAAATAGGTACGCAGAGGGGGTCGCTATCGGGAAACGCGAGAAATTTCTAAAGAAACATTTCTCAAGTGTGACGTATCTTTGACTTGTATGGCTTTTGAAAATTAAACAATTTGCAACCCTTGCGCCAAGGGTTGAGGGTTGGGCCAGGATTCTCGTAAAGGTTTACGACACCCATCGCACTTAGGGATGACTGTGATATCGTAAAAGCATCCACCCTTGTGTCGGGAGGCGCTCGTGTTCCTATGCATATCTATATACATATGTGCTGTCCTATACTTATATATATACACAAACACGACTACCTGAACAGTGAGGAACTTCGCTATCGGTCGGTAGGTGATTGCGTTAAATTTCGAACACGATCGTGAAAGCAGAAGTAGCGATAATCCACTCGAGTTATGGAATTTGACCCGGTCATTTAAGTCTAGGGGGGTGGCGCTAAGGGTGGTAGGTAAATATATGACTGCTATAAATCCTCTCACACCACGTCCTTATATATGCCAAATAATAGTGAGAGTTACTATATCTATATATGTACTATTCCCTACATCAGTATGAAGATTCCTCATATATGTGTCTGTATATGTATATATAAAATAGGTTCGCTGAAATTATATCTATAGCGTCATAAGATATATATACTGAGTGACTTTCATAACAGACGTAATATTAGTGATAGCAGTAGCAGTAGTAATTCTAGTAGCACTAGTAGTAATGGGTCAGTCGACAGCGTACAGTGTGTCTAGTAATGGCTAAAGTAGTACCTGTCTACTCGTCGGACCGTATAAACGTAAAACGATTCGCTTATGCGATTTCATTTTGTTTATTTTTCATTCCCTCTACGTCTCTCATGCTTCTTCATCTTCTTATCCTCCATTTCGCAGTCGTCAGGATTTCTCGGCAAGACGACGCACAATTGACGCATACGAATTTACGAGAAATTAGAAGTAATGCGGAATTCTCGACAAAAGGGCAAAATTGCGAAAAGCCGTAAAATTAGCCGCTTTTACGAGCGACCGGTAGAATGAGAGAGAGAGAGAGAGAGAGAGAGAGAAAAAAAATGTTAAAGATGACGCCATTAACGGTCAAAGGATAGGCATCATCGTTACTTTACATTATACATATACGTCTCAGAGATATTTCGTTCTAAATTCGTGACGTCTACCCTTGGCCCTTTTTTTACCTTCCCCCCCCCCCCCCCATACTCCTTTCCTCTAACTGCCAGTAGTCACCCTCGGCGGTAGCTTCGCCCTCGCGAAATTTAATGAAGGTTGTTAAGAGTCGCACGAAGGGCTCGGAAAAGGGAGGCTTTTTAAGCGGACCCTGTCGAAAGGGAGGAAACATGGGAGTTTTGCCCTGGGTAGGCGGTGCGCGGGCCTTTGGAGTTGAGTTTTTAGGTAGGTACGTCAGTGGCGGGGACGGAAAGAGAGTACATGGCTCGAGAGGGCCAGCGGGAGTCCTCGTCAGGTTTTCTATACCAGGGCGAAGTGGTAGAGTATTTTTGTGAGGAAAAGGACGATGCAGGCTACGTAGAGGGGTGGGTTTGGCGGGGGGCGGGTGGGAGGGGGGTGGTACATTCAATATAAAACGTTGCCGGTAGCGTTACTACCCCACTTACACAATCGATGCCTACCCCCCCTGGACCAAAGATTGACATTAATTTATTTGTGCTTGCAGCCCTCGGGCCATAAACTACCCTCTCTTTCTCTCGTATCAGCCGCCCCTGATCCCTCCCCACATCGTTACGCGGTCACTACGTCCTTTCAGGAGCAGTGCTATGGCTCTATCTCGGTACAGCACTATATTGTTTCTTTTATGAAGATTACACCCTGAATCATGAACGTGGCACGGACGTGCCACGGAAATTATTACCCACCCTGGCGATACAACCCCTATACATGCATATGTACCACCAAGCCCACCGGACAGTTTCCACCCGTTACTCAACTACCATCCCTCTCGGGAGTGCTAGGGGATGAAGTCTAGCTGATGGGCCAGGGGTGCAGCGGTGGTACGTATACCTGAACGTGAGGTCGGTTGGCGCACGTAGACATCGTGATTCTCATTTGCTTCCTGGTGGTTTAGAGATTGACTTCCGTGCGAGGCCCTCATGTTCTCTTTTGTGGTTATTAAAGGGCACGTATTTACACGGGAGAAATAAGTAGTCTATCGCAAGGGGAGAGAGGGGTGTATCGCGGGAAAAATTGCATTCCCAACGGTGTTTATTAATTTGTTGCATTTCTAAGGCTTTTATGAGCTTTTATTATGGTTTCTTTATTTATTTTTTTTTTCTTTCCTTAACAAAGTCCTCGCGGAAAAAAAGTCAAGGATTACAACGCTGATGCAGCCAACCCTTTGACGTTAATAGTTACCGTGGAGTTTACGTCGGGCGCCAGGAGGAAATCCAGTCTATTTCATTCGTTCAGGTGTTAGCCGCCTCCTACGGCGACGCGTTCCTCGGATTTCGCTGCACTCTAGTTTATCTCGGCTCTGGAGTTAAGGGTGGGTTTACACGTGATACATCTTACGGAGGCTGGTTGCAGCGTATGCAGCTTTTCTTTTTTCTCTGTCTCTCTCGAGTTTCAGGTACTTAGTAGCACACCGCGTGTGTATGTGCTCGTGGAGGGTAGGGTGCTAAGGGTGGAAGTGGGGGGAGGGAGGGGGGAGGCTTCTTCAATGGAGATTAATCAGAGACACCTATTCGCGCCCGTCTCGGCTTCCTCGTCGTGTTCTCCATCCCCCTTTCTTTTCTACCCCTGCCTCCATTTCATCCCTTATTCCCTTTCACTCTTTCCCTTGCGCGCTCAGCGTTTTTTTCCTTCCTGGTTTTATGCCTATCTCCTTTCTCTCTCGCTCTCTCAAGCCGGTAACCCTCGACAATGCAGACGATCCTTTGTGTCCTACGCTGCTTTGTCTAATGCCTGACGAGATGGAACCTTCCTCCGGTTTTTTTTGGGTTTTTCGAGAAATAGCCGGTACGACGCCTGACGTCCGCGCTCGCTTCCGGTACATCGGGTGCATCGATGACGCTACCGGACAGGATTTTATTATACGACAGACGGACGAAAATTTCTCACCCGTTAGATTCCCAAAAAAAAGTTTTGAAAACAATTTTTTTTCTTCGTATCCCGCCTGATTATTTTCAACGAAATCGCATGGTCACGGACAATCGTGTATCTCGATAATGAAAATTCATCGTAATCGTCTAGGTTTTCGACGATATCGAAATACAAGAATATAAATTTCACTCGGCACTTTGGCCTTTGACATTCGAACTCCAAAACCTCCGGGACATTTTTCAGCCTTCGCAGATTTACTCACGTCTCTCCTTAGTCCTTATATATAGATATTACCAAACTCATACCTCCAACCAGCTCACCACGGGATACTCCCTTTTTCTTGTAGACTTTCACTCTTTCTCGTACTTTCTCTCTTTATCTTTCGCTCGAGGTATCAAATTTAAGCAAACGCCCTTTGCAGCTGCTTCGGGGTTCGGCCCACTTTCCCGTAATGTCTTTCTCCCCATTTTCCAGGAGCTTCGCGGCTACCTCCCCCCCGCCCCTCTTCCCCCTCCCCTAGCTGTTTCATCCCCCTCCTCAGTATCCTTTTTCCGTAGTTTCGCGTACTTCGACTTGGCATCTTAGCTTCTTCCGACCCTCTGGTACCTACGTTCCAGTACCTCCCCCTCCCCCTTCCCCTCCACGCCCCTCACGTTCATGTCTGGCAAAAATTCCCACCAAGTCACCAGCTTTAGTGTAAACTGCGACATCTGTAATATTTCCGGAGCTTCTTTTTTTTCATCGCCCTTTAAAACCACTCATTCTATTTGGGGTACTAAATATCTTATCTTGCGTCTGTTCCGACACACCGATAAGCACTGCGCGTCTCTATCTTCGTATAATCGCTGGAGGGAGATAACAGTGAACTGCCTAGGACCCTCCGAATCCTCCATGTTCGTTTCATCGAAACAGCCACGGGTCTCTAAATAATTATCCTACCCTCTCGGTCCTAAGTGTCTTAGACACGAGTCAACAAACAACCCAATTACGTGGTTAAACATTAAGCGACGACGCTTCGAAGTCTCGTGTTTGCGGCCTGGAGCTTCCTGCCGAGGTCGCGCCGCTGCGCCCCTCTTCAGTCTTCTTACGGCGATCGTTTTCGATACGGCACAAGAGCGCCGCCCGATGAGCTCGTAGAAAGCGCGAAGTTAGGATTTTATAATTTTGCAAATTTCGTAATTCTGCGGAAAGTCGTCGTTGAGCGGTGTCTGAAGTATGACGGCGAGGGAGGGGAGAGGTGGGGGGGGGGGTAAAAACTTTACCCCTCTCGCGCTTCGTGCCCCCGTGAGGTCCGCTAGGAGTGTTCAATGGCTATGCTCGAGGCTGTAAGTTTTCTTTGATGCGAATTCATCTTCGGTATGAAGGGCGAACGTGCCAATTTGAAAAAAAATGGAGTAAAAGAAAGAAAGAGAGAACGAAGGAAAAAATCTGTCGCCTGACAACCTTTGAAAATGGTGGTGGTGTCGTCGAGCCAATTTTCCAGTGGGACTCGCGTTAGCGAACCGGTGCTTGGGTACCGAAAAGTCGGCGGTCTCTCTCTCTCTCTCTCTCGCTCTCTCTCTCTCTCTCTGCTGGTCTCTTCTCTACTTTTGCTGGCTTTTCCTCTCGAGCTTTACTCTTTTTTGGGGGGGAGGGGCTGCTACCCCTACGAGCACGTGACTAGGGGTACGTGTTCAGCTCGGCTATACTCGGCAGGCCTCGGCAAGGTTCGGCGGTCGATAGAGCAAACACGGCCGCGCCCCAACCCCCTCCTCCCACCCCGGGAACCCATGCTTGGGTGGTCGGGGTCGTACAGACGAAAACTGGTCCCTTCTCCGTCTTCTTCTCTGTCGTACCTCCTTGGAATACCCATTTCGGTATGTCCTGCTCTCTCTCTCATTCTCCTTCACCTCTTACTACTCGTCCAATGTATTTCCCTCGAAAATAGCTGGAATATCATAATTATTACAGGCGTTACACCATCAGTGGTCTCGACGAGGAACTCGCGAAAACTTACTCGAGTATCTCGCGAGGATCTTGTTCGGCGTGACGCGCAAGGATTTACGTACCAGCGTCGACCCTTTGTACCAGAGCGTCTCCACCCGGGGGGGGGGGGGGGAGTCTCATCCCTCCTTCAGGAAACGACTCAACCTCACGCTTATCCTCATTGCGCGATTATTCTCACCACGTGGCTGACGCTCGAGCACTCCTTGTGCCGTTTAACTCGCACTGTATAGTTGCTACTGCGTGTACAGTGCTATTCACCCTGAACGCGTCTCTGTAAATTTTGACAGCTGTCACGTGGTACCTGTAGTTAGTCAATTATGCAAGGGTCGTCCAGTCGTGGATCCACTGACGCAGATCCATTGATGGAGATACCGTTGCTTTGGTTTAATGAATTTTAATTTTTTTTTTCAATATATTTTTCAAGGTATGTTACCATAAGGGTGAGGGTATATAAAAATAAAAATTCTCTAGCTGACATGACAGGGGCGATAGTTGGCTGCGGTGTAATCGTTATCTCAACCTTATTCACTGAGCCTCCCTCCCTCCCTCTTTCGTTCACTCTCCCCTTCGCCCCTAGCGGATGATACTCAGACGGTGCTACAAGGGTGAAAGATGGCTCGAGCTGTCAGGCTTTAATGCCACCGGGAGCACCCGCGCCATCGTACCCACCCCCTGTCGATTAAACCGGATGCATGAAATTTCCTGGTAAATTTCCACGGGGCCTTTACGTTGCCTTGGCACGATCCTGAGGTACACGTGATACGCCTATCGCAAGGGGTGCATATATCTGTATGCGATACGCGATAGTAAATTCTCCATTCGGCGAGCCGAAAAATAATTTGCGTAATGTGTAAAATGGCGTTAGTCAAGGATGCGATGTGCGTGAGGGGGGTGGCGAAGGGAGGATAAAGTGAGGAGGACTGAAAGAGACCACAAGAATACCCAACCCTCCCCCCCACGGCATTCTTCTATTTTTCCAGGAAAGAATTTTTCATGTCATTTCTTTCTTCGTCCTTCTTCTTTCCTTTTATACTATTCTCCATCCATCTCCCTTGCTCTCTTTTGTTCTTCCTTTCGCCCTCTCGTCCCCTATTCCCGTCATCCCCTAGACTTCTCATACTCAGGATTAAATTTCTACTGTATGCCAAGGCGGGGATATACCTGCTATGTAAGCAGGGCGGTCCTTCGTAATAATCACGGTGGTATACGACTTCAAAGCGTTATCTGGGTTCACTGTTGCCGACCTCAGCTCCTCCCCTTCTTCCCTTAACAATACCAGGGGTCGCACGAGCTAAGGGATGAACGCGTTATACACCATGGTAGATTGCTCCTGGCGCATTCGCGTGCTTACCGGATGAATTCTCTAAGAGGTCCAAAGTCGAATCTCTGCTTTTCTCGTTTAGCGCCTGCCATCTTTGAAATGTCCCGAGGTAGTCGGGAAATGGGATTGCATTTTAAATTACCACGCGATTGCACTGCCCAACGAGAGTTTCGCGCGATCAAGGATCACCGGAACGTCTTCCGGATGCTGGACTCCCAGGAGATAGAATTTCGATGCTCGGACACCGAAAGATTTGTGCCGGGCATCCGGTGAGGGAAAAGAGGAATATCTAATAAAGCCACTTGTCCTCTCGGCTATTCCAAGGGAGGTTAACTACCCTTCTCTCACCCTCTTAAAACCCCCCCTATTTTCTCTCTCCCTCGGTAATTCTCCATCTAGGAACCACGTGCGCGGAACGACGCGACCTCGGCCATACTTTTTTTCCCTCTATCTCTTTCACTCTCGAACAAGGAAAACCACCCTGATGTCATTTGACGAAAAGCCATAGCATCCCCCTGTCAGTTGGCAGACATCAAACCCCCTTTCGGCCACCAATGGGAATCCCGAATTAGTACGGCTCGCTGCTGTTTTAATATCACATTTAATCATCATCCCTGTGACTGTTACCCCTCCGCCTCCCCCCCCCTTCATCGTGCAATTTTCCCCAAGGAATTCTCTCGAAACAGCTAGGCAGGTATATTCCCAACTTGGCAACTAGTTGGCAGTAATTACGTAAGTACCGGTGGCAAAATGTATACAAGACTCGAACCGTATGGTTGGGTTAGGATTTTGCGCGTTTCCTTCCCGCGAGCAATAAATTCGCCGGAAGGGAATAAAGCGATTCACGGTGAAAGGTAGAGACTTCCGGAATGAGAATGAAGGGAGGTATGACCGCGGGGTGGGACGGGGAGAAGCGTGGGAATATTTGCAAGAGTCAAGAAGGAAGTCGGGCCAATTCAGGCCAAGAGCCACGGATGGGCTCTTCTCGTTAGGTATTCGGACTGCGAGTCGTCTAATCTGCATCGTGTTTGCACAGCGGTATGGTATAGTAATACCAGTTGCAACCAGACGGTAGTAGTAGCGGTACGGACTGTACACGTACAGTTGTACCAAAATGTAGGGAGGGAGAACCCGCTGCTCCCCGTTGCTTCTACTGCGGAAACTTTGAGCGCCTCCTGAAGTCCTCTGGCCAATGTTATTCTCTCTGTGCTATGCGGTGCAGTAACGGCAGGGGTAGCGACAGTGGCGACGGTGGTAGTAGCAGCGGTAGAACAGGCGCACTATACACTATAGCACTGTACTATAGATGGTGTATACCCACCGGAATAGTATCAGGGCGCCGGGGATAGCAACGTTGGAGTGCCGTAAGAAACATCGTCGAGATGTGTACTGCTCATTAGCAAGTGTCCTCAACTTTTGTAAAGTTTCGCCGTTGTACGTTGTTTCTGTCGTAGAGTTTCGTTTCAGCTAAAATCCTTGTAGTTAGCGCCTGAATGTTCTGCGTTGGCCCATCACTGTCTCTTCCTGTTTCACTGATCCTCTCGCGTTCCCGTCGAGCACCAGTCAGGCTTCCCATTGCCTTGTGGATTTTGGTCCACGCTTAAGCCCTTACGGATGGGTACCGGAAGTTGGCGCGGAACCGAGTCCATATGAAAGTAGCGTACTGGATGCTAGCGCAGGGTATCGATATGTGGTTTTCAACCTTTGACCTACCGTTGGGCCTACCTCGGAAGTCCTTGGTTTGGTTACCGTACGGAAGGTAATGAAATTCCTTTCCTTACTTCCTATTTGTTTTTTATACTCTTTTCGCTTTCATCCTCCCTTCGGTACCTCGGCCACCCTTGCGTTGCTATGCTCTGCTTGCTCGAGCAACTTCTGGGGGGATGATGGCGACTCTTCCACGAGGGCAGCCAAGCTGAGGTTGCACGGTTCTTTGAAGTCGCGCGTACACGAAATATGCATTAGCAAGTCGATATTTTCGAGTGTTTTTCTTATATGTATATTGCCTGCCGCAATTTTTCAAGGAACCACCCTCCCGACTTTTTCCACCCTTATTTGCCAAATGTCTCTACGGGAATCTTTGCCATTATCTTTGTGGAGGGTGCATTAGACGACCCGGGAATATATTGGACGTTGGGTACGGGGTGGATTTTGGTTCGAGTAGGAAACTACCCCCTTTCTATATCCGCTCGCGTTCGGCGTTTTTCATCCATACGATGGTGAACTCTTTCGTGAATCTTTTTGAGACGGACATTGGATTCGGTTTCGAGGAATAGTTCTTGCTAAGGATATTCCCATGGACCAGTGGATGATCCGATAGCTCAAGAGGGTGGTTTCCCGTCCGGGTTTCGTGAGGCACGATAAATCATCATTAGTTTGATTGCCGTTCGGATGCCGCGTCAATAAGTTAATGGCTGGTTCCCATGGTGCGGCACCCCATAACGTGCCTTGTCTCTCGCTCCCTTCTCTGCGCTTCCTCGTTACTATCTTCGTAAATTCTATATAGCCAGGAGGATTTACGGGAGTTAGAGGGGGTTTCAAGAATCAGAGAGAGAAAGATGCTGAATGTGCCTGTGTGTTTGTACGCGAAAATGGGGTTGGTCGAGAGGGTGGTTTGGATACAGGGGTCCTTTCAAGAGCCATTAGCCGACTGAAGTTTTAATTACGGAAAAGGAAATCAGCCGCGATCACGGCAACGAAACTCCATTTCGAACCTACCTTTTATATATACACACACACATATATATAGGGTCTAATGGGTTTGAGTAGAAAACGGGAGGTATACGTGGATAAGGAAAGAGGGTAGCTGTTTACCGGTGGCACGCGTTAACACACACACGTACGAATAGGGGTAGTTTTTACGAGTCGCGGACGTTCAAGTATCCATGGACGCATGCTTGTTTTCCATATATTTTCCTTCCACTCCCGTCATTCAGTTCAAAAACAATATGGCGGAACGCGCTGGGACGAGAGTCGCGGAGAAGTTTGGAAAAATATAAAACCCTCCGACCGATTTTATATGGTGGATCTTGGAAAATCAAGGAAAACATCATCCCTCTCTCTTCTTCTCATTTATCCTTTCAGCCTGTTCTTTTTCCACCCCTTCCCCTGGCCTCCTCTCCGCTAACTCTACATCCCCCTCTATGCCCTACCGCAGTCTCTGTCCCAAGAAAAAAAAAAGAAAAATCTACTCAACACTTTGGCACACATGGTTCCGCTGGCAAAACCACCCTTCTCTGTCGCCCCGACGTCGGATTAAGCGACGTAGACGCCAGGAGGGGAAGTGTCCCGCGAGCGTTAATAACACCGCGAGATAGTCGGCAAAATCTGCCAGCCTTACGGTGAGATTGCCGTGGAAGGGAATTAGCGAGAGAGAATCGTAGAGAAGGAGCAATAGGAAAATAGGGGATGGTGTTGACGGTAGGCGAAGTCGGGGGAAGAGGGTGAGAACAACCCCCGTCGCTAATCTCTCTACGCGCACCGAACCCCTTTCCGGAACCGTCGTTTTCCACGTGTGTACGTGTTACGTCACGTGACTCGACGCCGTCGCTACCACCCCCTTGTCACTACCTGTTTGCAGAGTCGCCGGCAAACATTGTAATCCGGTAACGCTTGGGATTCGAGGATACGTAGAATCAGAGGAAAAAGGGTGGGGGGGGTGACAGAGGGGGACGTGAAGTTACGTGTCAACGTTATGCTTATATATCTATATATACATCTATATCCCACGTCACATGCATATGCATGAACGTGAGAATAGTCTGATAAGAGATATACGTGTATTATACATAGTGAAAAGAAAAAAAAAGGCGTCGGAGGATAAAACGTCTTTTGCGTGTAGATATCTACCTTACCGACGGCGCTGTTACCGTCCTATCGGTGTTTCTTCGTTACTTCGCATTTCTGGTCTTACCGATCAAGAACTGCCCCTCTGGGCGTCCCTTGAATCGGTTTCGTGAACTACGCGCGGGTCAGGGAAAAGGACTACCCTTATATGTGTAAACGGGCGCGAGTCTCTGTACCGCGAATCCTAAGGGATGAAAAGAACGAAAATGGTTGGAAAATTGTCCAAGACGACGAGGGACGTCGGAGTTTTATACGAAGGGTTTGTGAAGGGGGATGCAAGAGATAGAGGGTCACGGGGGTTGTTGGCGGGGGTTGGTGGTGGGTACCAGGAGACCCGAGGACGAAGAATGGCAGAGGAGGGTGTCTCTTCGCTAATTGTTATCAATTCCAGACGTGGCGTCGCCACTAGGGGATGGTTCTTCGTTCGGCTGAATGCCTGACTGATGCTTCGAATGAATAACCGTCCCGTAATAGCACCCCTAAACGGGCCGGCATTTGTTATCTTTAAACCGCGCGTTGCCTCCGGCTCGGAAGGATTAGTAAAATGATTAGCGTTAGCGAATGGCCGCCGTTTGAGAGATCTATTCCCTCGCTCTACCCCTCTCCTCGTTCAACCCTTATTAGTTTATAGGCGGCAGCCCTTTTCTAAAGGGGGGTGAACGAAACTGCCGCGAACGATCTCATCCCCGATCGATCGTCATTACGCTTTACATCCCTGCTAGGTACCTTACAAGTCCTTACAAACCCCCTACACCCCTTTCCATCCCTTGGGAACGGTTTATGACGGTACTACGGCTTGAAAGGGAAAATAGATCTGAAAAAAGATTTTTCTCACAAATAATAGACAAAAGTGGATTTCCCGTATCTCGTATCGCTATAATGATCCATCCGGTATGCGTAATGGGTTTGGGCGCTTTTATTTTATTTCCGATGAACGCATGTCGATCGGATTCTAGTAAAAGTCCTCGTATCTGCATATGGGATTTAACGGGCTGTGTATACGCGCGTATCGTGGCTACTTGGACTCAATACGATCGATCAGAGGATTTCACTCGAGGAAATACGGATTATTTTTATATATGGATTCTATATGGTTATGCTCTTACGTTACCTGTTTATCATATATTTCGGTTCTTTTCAAATACGTCGCTCCGTGCATATCAATTTGCCATTTATTCATCCCTTTTCAACGTAAAGCTGATTTTGATTTTCTGCTCTATGAACCAATCCTCAGGAGGAGCTTATGGACTTTCTTTTTTATGAATGGTCAAGGTTTACCCCTCTTTTCAATATCCGTGCAACGGGATTACCATTTGGAAAAAATAGAACAGTCATGTCCATTTTTTATATAAAATTTTCATTGAAATTCATTTATCTTATTGGCGATCGAACCGCGATCGAGCGATTGTTCTTCGTAGATATTTTTTTGTAAGGGTGGTTGGTAAGTTCATTATTTCAATTTTACATCCCCTCGTAGAAAGTTGTTGCGATTCTATTTGCTCGTTTTTTACGGTTTTACCCCTATTTGTTAGCGGATTAAAAATACTAAATAACCGAGCAATTCATAAAAACGTCTTGGGGGAGGGTAAGGGGCGGTTTCTGGCCCCGGTAATTATGGCGGCTATTATTCATGGAAAATGAGAAGCGCCGGGGATGGTCGGATCAGCGGGAACGATGGGAAGATAGGGGAGGAGAGGGTAGAAGACGATAGGGATGCTCGGTTAGATGGATAAGGGATGACCGAAGGGTTTGCCAAAGGGAACGAGAAAAAAAAACGCAGGACACCACGCAGTAATGGAAAACACGCGAAGGGGTGGTATTTTCCTAGGAACGTAGAAATCACTTAACAAACAAATGGCCCCTGGGTTTCCCGGTAGCCCTTTAAGGGATGATCCTACAAATGGGGATATAGATCTTGCTAATGCTCAAACAGACGGGGGGAGCCTTTTCTTAATCAATTTCTATTTTTTGTTTCAACCCTTATCCGTTCCAATAATCTCGTGAGGATGTCAGGTACAGTCGTCGGAAAGAGGGGGTGGCAAGTAGATACATTATAGAATTGTCAGGGTGAAATATATGGACGCGATACGAATGAAAAAAAAAATCTTGTCTCTCAAGGCGCGCTTACAAGCGAAGGTATGCGCGTGATAAAGGACGAAGGGGGTTAAAAGAATGGTGGGTACGGGTATGAGCTGTCCCAAGAAAATAATGGTCCAGGGAGAAATGAAATGGCTGCGGTAACAAGGAGGAAGCCCGATAGAAACAAAAGGAGCTTTTCGCAACTCGTAATCCATCCGCGTGGCGTGAAACTTACGACTGCGAAATTGGCAGGGTGTAGATAAGGGATGTCTTGAAAAAAAAAAAAAATAAATAAAAGGAAAAGAAAAAGGGATTCCCAAATCCTTATCAGCCACGTGTTATTTCACGCTCCTTTTTGTCCTGTGATTTCCGTCCTGGTTTTCCCCAGGGTTTCCCCAGGTTTTCCCCCGTACTGCGACGGAGGGCGTATCGCCCTCCCTAAAGGAGCACGAGGACCACGACCGAACCTACCTGTCAAAGAGGCGCGATTTTTACTCTGCGCAGGATGTTAAAATCCGATTAGTGGTCCACGGAGAGACGACCAGGGGTTGCTCGTGAGTGCTGGTACTACGTAAAGGGGGTTGCATTATAGACATCCCCTCCATATACGACTCGCCCCTGTTTTCAGACGTACTCTTGATGCGCCCTTGTATTAAAATTCCAGATATAGCAAGTATTAAAGGGATAGAAAAAAGGGGTCGCATTATTAATTTATGCTAACGTAGGCATCAACCCTTATAATTCTGTCTGCCATGGCCACTCTTTAATCTTCTACTTGACTGTAGGTTATGTCATATAGGTGGCTGCAAGTAACTATCACAGTGATTGGACACATGGATGTAGCTATATTCTTGGATAATACTTGTAGATCCAACCCTTATATCCATAGATACATGAATGAAAGACCTTGAGAGGGATGATACGAGGTATATATAAGAGTTCAAAGTTCAACTTGTACTCAGCAATATGTCGGTGCCAATTAAAATGTCTCTATGACACGATGTGCAATAAAGGCACGTCTAGGGGATGTTTTGAATTCAAGAGGACCACGATTGGCTCCCTTTTACTCAGCATTGGCGAGCCATTATCGCCGGCCGACACTCGAGGACCAGCAGCAAGAGGACGAGGACGAAGGAAGAGACGATTGGTCCATAGGGAAGAAAGGTTTCTTCCTCTAGGAACGACTTTCATTCTTGACTTTCTTGTTGGATTTCTCTTTTTCTTCAGGTTTTTAGCTTACCTCTCTCTGTCTTTCTCTTTCCAACGTCTCTCAGTTCACTCGACCAGTTATCTCGACTCTCGTGCTCCGGTAATGCCTGGGGAAACCAGGATGGTCTAGGATAACGGGATGCTGCAGTGTATATATAGCATATCGGACTAGGAATTTTTCTATTCAAGATTCCAGAAATAGTAGAAATATTCCGCGTGAGAAATTCACCAGGCAATCCTTTACGTTTCTTGTTATTTTTACCTCACGGAGTCTCTTATCTTACGAGTCTTCCTAGCCCGTTATATTCAATTTTCAATATTTTCTCTTATCATATTTATTTATTCCTTATCCTCTGTCGCTATCTCCTATCCCGCAAATAACCCATTCCGGCGCGGACCATTAAGCCAGCGTCGTGCAGCGCAAGTGAGCGCACAGTTGTTGCACCAGTTTACAACGTACTACGTACAGTCCCTTTTAAAATCACGCATCGCCTAACTCCTCGCGAAACTTTCTGCCGGGTTCTTTAACGAAGCGCGAAGCTTTACTGAAATTCCAAGGGAAACCTCATTCCACTGTCAATTCCACAGTAGCAAAGTACCATTTAGTATACCGTTTATCCGTTAGAGGGCTAAGTCGATCCTCCAGGGCCGTACTCCCTCCACGGGGGGTGGGGCGCAACTATGGGGAAGGTCTGTACTCCGTTGGTCCTGGTTAGGGTGGGTTGATAACTCAGCCCTAAGCGTAACACACTCAGCCCATTAGCCGCTACATTTCGTGCCCGGTCGCGAGGGAAGTGGTACACGTCCGTGCCTACGTCAGCCCTCTCTCGTACATGAAAACCCACCCTGAAAATAGGGGTAGTAGAAGCATTGAGCAAGTCTTTCCTGAACTTTCACAAAGGAAGTTTCTGTACCGTCGGTAGAGTCTCTGAATATGCCGGGTCACACGCATGCTACATATGCCGTCACGCTGCGACGTGTCGCTAATAACCATGTGGGAAGAGGGGTTGCGCAATGGCTTTAGCGGTGATTTTCAAGGAAAATTAATTTTCGGGGTGGTTGTCAAATTTTCGGGGTATGCCCCCACTCTCTCTTTTTTACCAGGCCACTATGAGGATCCTGGCTTCTGCTTAAGTAAGGGGGTTGTAGATGACGGGTTAAGTTAGTTTATCAGAGGCAGGGGTTCGAATACTACAGTACCGTAGAGGTTAGGTATATATGCTAAGCATTCAAGGTGGAGAAGCTGTGGGTATGGTAGAAGCGTGTATAGTTAATACTATACCGGTTTAAGGCAGAGTATAGCACCTATACCGGCCTGGCACGCACAGCCCCTCGCGTAATTGAATCACGCTTGGCCCGTCGAGGCGTAAAACGCGGATTAAATACGGCATACGTGGAGCAGCACGGAACTGTGCGAAACTCTGGACGGCTCACAAGCCTGGGGGGGGGGGGGGTGTCCCTCTGTCGGTAACTAAGGGAAACTGGTTCAGGACCTAGAGATTGAAAATGGCGTCACAGTTCTAACGCCTGGTAATACATGCACATATGCCGAATAGTGAAATCAAGGGTTGAAGATCATATTGCACTTGCATTTAACTATCCACGAATACAGTTGATTTAACCGCAAATTTTTTTTTTTTTTCATATGGTATATCTTAAAATAGATCATTTTTTTGAGCGAGTTCGACGAATTTGTATACGTTCTCAAATTCGTAGATTTACAACCCTTTTATTCGGGACGTGGGAAGGGTGCAAGTGAATTTTACGAGGGCGCCCTCGATGCTCGATTCATGCCCTCTCGAGCACCCTGAAAACATCACCTACGTGAACCTGGCACCCGACTTAAAAATATTATAATTTTCAAAACGTGATTCGATTGTACCCCGTTTGTACCTGTTTGTACCACTTTAATTTTCGTTTGTACCTCAAAGCATTGGAAATTACAGGGGGGTCAAAAAACCGCTAGCACCCAACTTGGAGTAATTTAAATTCTGTTTGCAGGGATGAATTTAGAATCGTTTGTACCCGTTTGTACCACCGTTAGTTTCGTTAGTACCCCAATGGGTACGGAGATACAGCATTTTCAAAATTGGCTAGGGGGGGGTAACTTTGCCATTTTTTGAGCTGGCTCAAATCTGGGAAGGGGTGCTGGTTTAGAATCGTTTGCACCCGTTTGTACCTTGTTTCCTTTCGATAAATATTAATACATAAAGACAGAGGGGATTTGTAACACTAAGCAATACCAGCGCATCATCTGCTTACTACTGATTGGCTCATGCGCGTGTGGACGGGATAGAGAAGTCTCTATTTTTATCGAACCAGAGTAATAAACATTTTAGGTTTTTAAATGTTAATTAATTTAAACTATAACAGAAAATTTTTTGTTACAAAGCCATGCATATGCATATTTTGTAACAAAAATTTTATGCGAAGCCGCGTGTCACTTACTAAGGTTACATTGTTTGCGAACTGTCAAGAAACACATTGAACCTCGTAGAGAGGCAATATATGCAATTAATTTATCGAGTCTCGATTAATCACATTTAACTCGGGA
>JARQTJ010000736.1:339633-411953 GCA_030142635.1 Trachelus troglodyta
TGGGTGCTAGCGGTTTTTTGACCCCCCTGTAATTTCCAATTCTTTGAGGTACAAACGAAAATTAAAGTGGTACAAACGGGGTACAATCGAAACGCGTTTTTAAAATTATAATATTTTTCAGTCGGGTGCCAGATTCACGTCGGCGAAAATATCAACCGCCGGCGAGCCCCTGCCGCAATCCTGAAGATTGTTTGATCGCGCTCGACGAGTATTTGAAAGGCAGTCTTTTTTTACCTTGTTTCTTCCTTTTCTTTTCTTCATCTGACTCCCATCCGACTTCCTTCCCCTGTGCCTGTACCTTATATACCCTCCACTTCTTTCGCTCGTCTCCTCTTATTCACTTCTGCTCTTTCGATTTCGCATCCTCCTGTTTCCGGCGTCCCCAACCAAGGTTTCACGATGATCATTGCCCTACCGTGTTTTCCGCACCCTCGCCGACGAGGAAGTACCCCCCTCCCCCCTCGTTTTAATGGACCCTCGTCGTTTTCCTTTGCTTTTCTGGTATATCTTTTTTTACCTCATCTTCCTTTTTTTTTTGTACTTTTCTTATAAGACAGTCCGTTATGTCAGGACATTGAAAATAGTTTATACGAGGGAACGTATGGGTCTTAGGTGTAGGTATGTATTATATATATATAGGAATGTGTATGAATTTGTACATTGCCTGCCATTCTTGTCGCTGGGGAAAAAAAGACGGATGCGTTTCATATCGCGACATAAGTATCCACCTTATTTTCTGTTATTTCGGTAAAGGATCCAAATTTGGCGACCCTCTATACAGGTGCGATAATAACGTTAGGCCGTATTTTCAGAGACAGTAGTACGTGGCTAATCGTCCGACAATTATGTCTCTGTTAGTAAAACCGCGAAAAATGTGATTGTTTCCATGAAAAATCGTAGCGTTAGTTCGTTTGAATAGGACTATATTTGAGTGAAACATCCCTAACGCAGAATAACTCCTGGAATTTTCATCGTCAGCGACCGAGCGACTCCGCGACAGTCATTTCCAGTACAACTGCTGACAATTCCGACCATTCAGCCGAGGC
The DNA here is from genome assembly GCA_030142635.1 of Trachelus troglodyta. Lineage (NCBI taxonomy): Eukaryota > Metazoa > Arthropoda > Insecta > Hymenoptera > Cephidae > Trachelus > Trachelus troglodyta. Next base: position 340,680 of record JARQTJ010000736.1, read on the forward strand.
ACAACGCGCCGGTAATCATTTGAAACGCAGCAAAGGCGCTGGATGGGGAATATGGGGAGACCGGAAAAGGGGTGAGAATGTCGAAAGGGGCCGAAATATAAAGGCGTCCTCACACCAAAGCCTCCGAGATTCCGCGGTGATTCTAAGGCCTCGGAATCGGAATCGAGAGAAGGGCCCATGCGAAATTCTCGGGAGGACGATCGCTCCGGAACTTCCTGACCGGGACGGGACGCTTGTGAACGGCGCTTAAGGGTGGGCGAGAACCACGGGAATAGTTTCGCAAATTACGCGGCTCTCCTGCAATTCCAAAGGCGACGACGCTTTCGTACGATTCGACGCGGTCGTCGTCCTCGTCGTAAGTTTCGATTCTCACCGAACCGTCGCTGCTTGATATCATTGAGAGAACTGGGCGAGCCTCATGCAATAGAAGTAAAAATGGGGTTGAAGGGTGGCGAGAAAGCCATTGGGGGGTGGTGGGTCGAAGGGTAAATGGTCTTATACATGGTGGGGTAAAATAATTTGTCTCGCGCAGACTCATGCGAACTCGACTTTATGGTCGAGGACAGTCGAGAGTGCGCTGGGTAATAAATAGAAGAAAACGTGTTAAGTGTTCCACCCCCTTTCGACCCCTTCCAGGCTCCCGGGGCTAATGCCAGGTAAAGGATGTGGGAAAGCGGAATAAGTCGAGATTCCAAGTAGGAATATATTTTTATAAATCTTAGGAGACCAGCAGAAAAAAAAAACATACCTCTGATGATTATTGATATCGAGGGGGTTGATAGTCCTGAAAAAAAAATTTACCCTTAGACGGTCAATAATAATACGAAGTATCTTGCTTGGTTACAGGATCTCGACGTGGTTTATCGAGCACCAGATAAAAACTGGTAAGTCATCATCCCTTATTTTTATTCTACTCCAGAGAAGTCTCTCTCTCTCTCTCTCTCTCTCTCTCTCTCTCTCTCTCTCTCTCTCTCTGGAATTCCATTAGATTTTCATCCCCCTGTTGGTTTTCCGTTCCGACAGTAATACGCGGAAAAATTATAATTTTAATCCAGGGTGCTTGACGTCATTTTTTTTTACATTTCCTTCTTTTTGCCTATGGAAATAACAAATGGTGGGCGGCATCGAGGGCTGCTGCTGCTGCATCCCTCGCTGTATCCACTATCCGTACCTCCTCGTTCGCCGCCCTCCCTTTCTCGGCTGACGGTTTTGTATATTTATCACCCTCTGGAAAATATCATTCTTCACCAGCCCCGTGTGAACGACGAGGCGCGGATAGATAGCTACGGGCATCCTGACTATTCGTCAAACTAACCGGAAAGTTTGTCATGGCCTCCTTTTTTTTTCGGGATCGTTTGTTTTATGAAAATATCCTCGAAAGAATCTCGCCACCCTTGGACGCTTTGAACTTTGGAAAAATTTAGACCGATCGCCTTCACCCTACATATGCGCAGTTAACCGTGCGTGTATATGCACCGTTAGCGGAAGCCGTCGAGAAAAGTTGGCCAAGTTTTTTTTCCTACCCCCACGATCTCCTTTCATCCCCTACCAGCATATAGCAATTCCCTTGGCCGGTAAAGAGTTTTTCTTTGAGATACACGAGATGAATAGCTTCTCTCATTGTCATCGGCGTCCTGTAGCCTGCTGTATAATAATACAGGGGTACAGCTTGGAGTGATAAATAAGGGATGAAAACTGCAAAAGATATGACACACCTGAGGGATACCCACAAGCGTGATTCCCTGGAGTAAAATAACAAGTACCAAAATTACCGGTAACAAAAAGAGTTCCATTTTCTAAAAAAAAGGCCATAAAATATTCTAATGCAGTGAATAGCCGGAGAGGAGCGTGAGGTCGTCAATAACTTCTTGCGTACTTACGCAGGTTACTCAACGCGATCGGGAATGAAGAATGTCTTTAAAGGAACCCTGAAAGCAGAAATAAATCACGTCACACCGTTTTCCTGGATAATACGCGTGTATATATATATATATACGTATATATAGGCCGTCAAAAGTAATAGTCGACGTCACTCAAGTGACGTCGAACCAGAGAAGGGGAGCAGGAAGCAGGATCTCATCAGACGTAGCCATGACGTCTGCCAGCCTGCAGAAGGAATCGCAAGGGTTTGAAAATCATATTCGTACTTCGCTAATGCATACAGAATAAAACGTCCGTGCGATAAGAGTCCGTGAGTTCCTTGTCTCCTGGGTGGTGAAGTTTAACTCAGTCATTATGGATGCTGATCCCAAGGGTCCTCGATTGCTAAAGACGTCAGGCGTCAGCACGGGGACGTAGGTTGACAGTTTGTCTACGGTAATAGGCATGGTGTATGCATGGAGTATAGGTTATGTACCGTATAGCCCTACCGTACGTGTAGGTTAGGGACGCGGCTGGTAACGAGTAGCAAATCGATACTCGTGGCCGGTTCTCAACCTGGTCGATTTAAGCGGCGATTAGTCGACGTAATGGGACGCGTAACGAGAGAGCTGCTCGTCACGGGGACGTATAGCGTCGACGTCGTCCTCGTCGTGACGACACCCATCGTATTCTAATCTGATTGCGTAAATACTCGTGAGAGTTAGCGTCAAGCAAGGAGTATATATAGATATATGTATTTTTGGATATCTCTCTCTCTCTCGTGTACGATTTGTCTCTCATATATAAGCGCCTCCAGCCCAGTGACGGAAATGCTTCTCATTAAGGACCGATTAGGCTTAAATGATCTAAGGAGAAATCTTGTGGTTTCTCTCTGCGGGAGAGAGAGAGACAGAGAGCGAGATATAATTTTGTATATAATCTAATGAGAGCCCCTGCCACGTTGTTAAGGATTAGCATTAATTTCAAAGCACCCACTTTATATCTGTGTAGGAAAATTATGGATGCCTGTGCATTTACATGCATCCCTTAGAAGAGGTGGAATTCGCGTTGTTATTTAAGGGTGGGAATATGTATGAAAAGAATGGTCGATCAATTGGTCGTAAGATAGCGCCAGCGGTAAATATTTTCAGGCAATGAATACCAGACGGTCGTCAGTGGCGTTTGCGTAACTGTACGGTGTGGACGGTAGCTTAAGAGCTGGTACCGGCGAACGGGTATCGCGTGTACTATCCAAAGTATCGATACTGTCGTACCGATCCAATTTCAATCCTTTAACATTTAAATCGAAAACGGTCGCCACGGTTCTGCCGATGGGTTTCGTGGAAGGATCTATAGGGGTTGATTTTAGGGGTAGGAAGTGACGAAGGGGTAAACCGGCTACACGGAGCAGACCTTCCGCGTGCTGTGCCAGGAACCCGTCGACACCCATAACTCTGTGCCTCCGATGGCCCTGGCACTTTACCTTCCTCCGTCCACCCCTAACTCACTGCGCACCCTGTACATTGTCGGACTTGCCTCGAGCCAAGGGTTGAGGGTTAACCCGGTCTCGTTTTTGGGAATCGGCCAGACCAGGCTGCACGTAGGGATGGTTAGCCACGTGTAAAGAATGGAGAGACCTAAGGGTTTGCCCATTGGTTATCCTTGATATATTATATCAAGGCAATGGCAATATCCCATTATTATTGATAACCACCTCGTGCTGTTATCAAGGTCCAGAAAAAAAAGAACTTGCATACTTTTTTTTTTAATTTCTACCATCCCTTAATTTTTCGCCTTCGACTGTTATCTCCATCGCTAAGCGTCGGGTACTTATCCACGTACTGATAACTGGCCTCGTTTGTTCACGATGCGTTTAACGCATCGATGCGTGCACTCGGCGCATTTCATGCAAATGCAGGCGCAGCTGCGCGATTTGCGTACCGATAGATATATATGTATGTATATGTTTATACATATATGTCCATGGCTATGATTACTATATAGGTATATAAGGTGGGTGTATATGAATATATGGAGAGCTCCTATTCCGCTCGTATGGTAGTTTATAACACGTGATTCGTGCGAGAAGCGATGAGCGGCTACGATAAGGGATGAATAAATTCTGGGCGCAGGGGTTGCTGAATGCGTATTGGATATGCAGGCGCTTGGGTGTATAGATGCACGATGCACTTGTATATAGAACTATTTCGATTTACTTTGACGCGTGGTTTACAATATCTGTAAGTACCGGAAGTCTGTGATTGCGTCATCGTTATGCCAGCAGGAAATGTCGCCGACAGGGTGGCCCGAGTGTCATGGCGGTTTTCAAAGAGCACGCTCAATCGGTCGTCGTTTAATTTCGCGAAGTGAAAAGTATCCTCGATGAATATCGAAATCCTATTATAGCCCGTAATGCAACTCTGCTGCATACAAGCCGTTTAAATGCAGCTTCATACCGCCGGCGTTAATGCAACTCTTCACCTGGATGCAAACACACCAGAACTAATAGGGGATGGTTCGTAAATGGTATTCGCGCTATAGGAGGAAGGGTAGTCCCGTTACGCGTAACGTAAATTCATATACAGAGTGGAAATTAATCGAATTTCTTGGTTGCGTCCCTGGTGCATCCCTGCACTTTTATGCACTTATGTTCCGTGGTCGAACCTCCAATAAGGAAATTATCTGTGATTTTTGGCGGGGGTTGATTTTTATTTCTTTGAAATAGGGGATGGTTGAGATGATAATACCGAGAGTGCACGGAGGGTGGTGTATTTCAGGCGCAGCTTCAATTCCACCTGATGCACTCACGTCATGGATGCACCTGTGATGTTACGTCGCAACGTCACTGCATCGGGGATGTGCTGTAGGTCAGGGGTCGCAACCCCTATTTCTCCGATGCCCGTGCAAGCTCGGCCTAGAAACCCTCTAGCTTCTCCTCATTTTATCCTATTTGAAATGCCTCACTTCCCCCCTTTTCCACCCTTATGACCCAGCCGTTCTTTTGCCTCTGGGTCACCACCCCTATGACGCGCGGTACCAGCCACGTGTGGGTGGGGGGTGGTTAGTTGCAACCACTTTATGAGTGGCCCCGTTATCGAAATGCGATAATTCGTTTAGGGGATGGTCAACTCACCCTCCCCTCCTATCGTTATCCTCATCAACCGTTTGGATAGCGTCGCGTTGCGCCTGACAGCGCTGACATTTTGGCATCATTACGTTGTAAATGAACGGCCGATGTCAATAGCCGCCTACTACCCTGTCGCTAACTATATACAGTGTGAAGTTGCTTCATTATTTTTCAGGGCCGTCTCCTTCTTTTTTTTTAGATATTTTTCCTGCAGTTGACTCTGCACCTCCGTTGGTATGTGTACCGGTTTATTTATATACGTCATGTGTAATATATACGTAGCAGATGCATTTGGCCTTAATGGGACAAATTCACGCTGATTACCTTACGATGACCTATTCTTCGAATACAGAGGAAATTCCGCGGGAACCGACAATCATCCCCTATATTTGTCCCGTGGTATACGCCGAAACAGCTTTTCCCACTTTTCTTTTTCTATCCTTCCCACCACTTTCCTTCGGCAACGCATTTTTTTAAATCAATAACCGGCCCGCCCGGGACTGGGTCAAGTGGCCACTGCGCCAGGGAAACCGAGTGCCACTCTTCTGCACCCTTATTCCATGGATATTACCGGTTTCGGCCTCGGAACACTCGTTGCTTGGTTGCTGCAGCAGTCGAGACTTTCGATTCAACCCCTAGTATGAGCCACTGATGCACATTTTAATTTGTCACGCGTTGCAGTAGGATTTTACGGGTTTTTATCTCTTATCACAGGAATTTTTGTGACAGCTGAATTTTGGCGGGAAAGTTTTTGACCTTGAAGATTGACCGCGTGGTACGCCCACACACCTCTTTTGACCGGAGTGTCCCTCGACGGTGCGCAAGAGCTCTGCTCTCTGACCGAGGGGGGAGGAAAATGGTTCGTGACGTCATTCGTTACGGGAGGGTCGGTTCTGACGTAATACCCCGAAGGAGGACTGGAGGGATCGCATAAGGGTGGCTCGGGCTGATACGGCGCAGGCAGAACCTAAGGGTGGGTGGCGGCCATTGGTATCGATCTTTGGAAAGACGCGAAAAAGCACCCCTGGCCGAGACGTGCATTTTCAAGCACCATGCTATTTCATCCCCCTTGGACTAATCTCGATTTGGCCTAACAACCCCTTCCCAACCCTCTCGCCCTATTATTAATTCTATACAGATAGACTCGAGCGAACTAAAAACAACTTCTCTATTTATTTCCCTTGAAATTCTCTTTTCGCTCCATCTCGAAATATTCAACCCCTGCAGCTACGCGTTCAAAAGGTCAAAGATCATCAGCAGACCTTTCAAGCGTTTAATGAAATGTAAACTTGGAATACTTCTCTGTGTAAAATAATTACATTGAAGCGTAGGGTACGCGAGTGTTTTGAGTAATTTTTATAATTACAAAGACAATAAAAAAAGAAACTGTACTCTTTCCACCCCTCGTCACGATTCTTCAGCCGTAAATTCTGCGAATGCATCGTATTTGATTACAACCAAGGACGGATGCGGCACTCGTCACAATTTGCCACAGTAATTAGAGTGTTTTCATGGAAGGTCTTAATTAGCCAAACCGATATTTCCCGTGACGGCCGCCATGTCAAAGTCGACACGATTAAAGTCACGTATAACGGGGAGGACGGTTTTTTCCACGTGTAACGTCGCACGCGTTCGTCTATCGCTACGTAGGGATTATCGCGTGCGGCCAGGTACGTAGCTAGGTGTGGTGGGGTGCGACCCCCCGTCATTACCCTTGGGCAATATAATCGGATGCGCTTGAAATTAACGAATTACAACGCACGCGGCCACAAAGAGGATTTCGACGAAAGGGTTGCTTTTCGGTATTTTTTATCCACCTTCATTCGACGGGCAATAACCCCTTGTTAATTATTAATTATTTTTCCACCCTTATTCCAGATACACCCAAACCATCAACACCTCGCACCATAGGCGTCCCTCCTATAAACAATTCCTCTTCGAATTGGTAACTCGATTCTTCTCGAATGAAAAGTTTCCTATATACCCCAGGGCGAGGTCCTACCAACCTCTGGCTAAAAAGTTTCTCAAAGGAAGTTGCTGCTGCTCGACATCGGCCTTAACGCTGTCCCATGTCGGTTCGCGGTTGCTGTTGTCACGCAAAGTATTTCTAGCAAGTCCGAGAGAACGTAGTAAAGGCGCTACTCTATATGGTGGACGAAAAAAAAACTATTAAAAATTCACGCCATTATGTGCACTCCATGTTGTGCATGCACTTATGGTTACGTGTGCATTGTACATAGGTACGTCTATGCACTTATTGTCAGGGCCGTCGACAGTGGCGCCACGTGCGGGCGTTAGTGTAATGCTGTAAGTACAACCGGGAGATTACAGTTAGGAACAACAACTCTAAGCACTGGGTGTAAAAGCACTTTGTCGTAAGCCCTCTTAGTGGTCAAATTATGCATAAGTGAAAAACTAAAATTCCAAAGTTTTTGTCAGCAATTTTTTGAAAAATTTTTATCTTTCAAATTTTTTCTCAACCAGCTTACTTGTAATCGTTAGTACTCTCGGTATACAGTGGCAACAGCAATATTCGTTTCTTGAGCTTGGCGCACCCCTCCGTTTCTCCGTCTACTTCAAGGGATGCAGGAATTTTTGGTACTTTTAATTAAAACGTGTGATTCGTTGATACGATAAGGACGGTAGCTCCTTGTAGTCTTGATAAAGGCATCGGGGTATCCATTATGAGAAAACGAGATTGATTGGATTGACGAATGAAAAATTGTTTATTATATATTTATAGTTTGACTCGGAAGACATTTTAAGGAGGACAAATCGTATTGTAATTGGCAAGGGACGTTAATTTCGAACGAGTGACGTTACTTGGTATCGCGAATTAAATTTTAGTGGTTTTAATTTTTTAGTTGGTCACAGATGATATAAAACATCTTCGTTATATTGTACGGGCACATTCCTCGCTAAGTGAAACTGGTTTACCATTGCGTAAGTGATACCGAAGAAGTGACGATCGAGTAGAGAGAAGTTATAAAGAAATGTCCCTAGGGAAAGTGACTAGGTATTTCTTTTAATAACAGTAGTAATAATCGGATACGAATTACATAGTAATTTATACGCGAACCGGTCACTGTATACCTTTCGAGAGGCGGATGAAAAAGAAAGAATAATTAGAAAAGTAATCGAGCAGGGCTTGGATTGTGTCGAGAGATCAATCCCGAAGACGGATATAAGTGGGTTTTTGGGGCGAAGTTAGGACGTCGCGCGCGTTGACGTTTCTGTTCGGGACGACGTCGTGTTTGAGAACTGAGGGGGGGGGGAGGGGTTGAAAGCTGGCAAGGGTAAACCGTGACGACAGCTCGCAGGGAGATAGCGGAAGCAGCCTGACGATGTTCCTGGAAATTACGCGGAAGAGAACGTCGTCAGCCTTTAGTTTCACCCCTTCTCGTTCGGCCCTCTCTATTCACTTCAATTGCTACGGCCCTGCCACTGACGCTTGTGTTTCAACCCCTCTCGGCGACTACGGGAGAACGAGTGCAGTTTTAACGTTTTAATCGGTGGAAATTGCCCCAAGATTTTACCGCTGCCTCTGAGCTTGCGTTTCAAGGGATGAGATGTCAGGGGTGGATGGAGGTGGGTTCCCTAGGGGTGGCTCTGGATGATAAAAAGCGTGATTTCGCTGGGAGAAATGAAAAAAGGTGGTAAGGCTAGTCCGACAATGGTTAGGGGTAGTCTTTGATCTGCTCGACTAAGCTACGTTTTTTTTTCCTTCATGAGGAACACCTACATGTAACGTATGTAGGTGTCTGCATATGGATAAAAACAAAAAAAGGGTGTAAGTTTGGGGGGGGGGGTTGCGTCTGGCTCGGCTGGTTTTATAGTAATGAACATTTTTTTTCTCTACACCTCAAAGGGGTAAAGTGCTGCTGCCTCCTAGGAATTCTGCAGCCTCCGGTAACGTGCAGTCGCCTGTATCCATTCTGATCCTTTCACGTACTGCTAAACTTCCGTCGTCTATCTCGGACGGGGGGATGAGACCGACGTCCGCCCCTATCTAAGTCGTTACATTTTTTTATCATGGAAATTCCGACTTCAACGACTGTTCTGGATAAGCTCGAAGCTACTTAATGGACGTCTGCTTACCTCAAACTACCCCCTCGCTCCTTCCCCCCTCAATCACTAACCGTTTCTTATTCTTCCCAACTTCCCCCTTATTTACCAACCCCTCTTCACGCTTTACAAGCTCCTGGCTTATACGGCTACGGAGCCTACAGGTCTCATAGGGGCACCGTCTAGGGGTTGTTTTTAAAAACATTTTAGTCAGACACCACACTGGAAGGGTTGCCACACTCGACAACGAGCAGTCGCGCATACGGAATTTCATCTTGAAAATCCTGACTGCTTCTACTCGTTCCTTTATTCCTTTTTTCATCCCCTAAACAGTATCATTCCACTCGTGGATACGGCACTGGCCGGAGGGCCCCCCCGGTAGCTGCTTAACTCATCCGTGTCCAGGATAGACAAGTGCTGGAATGGGCACATGGAATACCAAGTCTTGGAAAACCACCCTGGAATGCAACCCCCGAATGATGCGCAATGTAATTTCCTATGCTTTACACGTTCGCCAAGCTGGAAACAACAGGCAGACAACAATGAAATGGCGCGCCGCCTGTTACTTTTCCACTTGGCGTACGGCGATGGTGGCGCGCACCCCTTTAGTCAGTTTACCACAGCGTAATGGTATCTGGGGGATGAGAATCGGTAAGGTGTTATCCTACACGTACATACAAAAGTTTGCCGGTATACTTATCTCGAGAAATAGTTGAGCCAATTTCACTTCATTTCTTAAAAGTTAGGGGAGGCGTAGGTGTACCATCCATAAATATACCTAACCTACCCTCAACAGTAGTAATACCGAGATTGGTTGCTGGACCGACGAAGCTACTCGAATACCTTTGAATTTCCTCCAGGTTGGAAAGATATGTGCCTGCACGTGCCAAGGGGATGATTATCTCCCACGAAATCATCATATAGATGGAATATAGAAAAAAATATATTTTTACTATACCTCCACTTACATGTCGTTTTCATGGGGGTGAGAATACGGCGGATTAAGAATAACAGGGGGTGGTTCCCAATTAGGGGTAGTGGCAATCTCGTTTAAATATATATATAAATTCACCTCCCCAATGACTTAACGACGTATGAATTATACGAATTCAATCGAAAATATCCGATCAGCCAATTTCACATTGACTCGACGGGTTTTTCTCCAAGGGTTGATACAGTCGCTCGCACGGCTGTCATTGAAAATCTTTAAGCCGGTCTGGCCTTACCAAGTCTTTTTCTACTGACAGAATCGGGTATACATCATACACCGGAGCCACGTGATCGATGACACCAAAAGCCTTCTGGACCAGTTGGAGCATCCCCGTCCTTTCTACCCCTAGACAGAAGCTAAGGGGACTAAGATAAATTAATACTGTGGAATTTCTCAGAGTTGGAAACAAACTCGCGGTCGAGCTACCAACACCACCCCCGTGACTATACCAACCCTTCACTTGTAGCTATACACACTTTGGCATACTGGAACCTCCACCCCCACCTAACCTACCTAGACCGAACTTCCTGAACCACCCCTCTCTCAGCCTTCGGAATGAAGTGTCTACCTTCTGCAGTATTGTCCCGTATTGCTTGCCATTGGAAACCGTTCGAAACTACCCTTCTATTCGATTAACTATAATTCACCGGTTGTCGTATTTCCTAGAGGGTGTCACTGTGGCTTTTTGGATCTGCCGACACAGCTTATAAGGGTTGTCAATATAAGTTATGATTTTTATTCTGCATTCCGGTTTGTATCGTAAATAATAAAATAACATATCGGTTTGAATTAGCTGGATTTTTATTCATTTTGCTATATATTATTCATAGGGGTTGATTCAGTTTATTAGTAGCTGTATTCTCGTCTAACTGATGTAGGCACTGGGGGATGATTCTAAGCACGGGTTCAGCGTATGACCAGGTGTTAAATATATTCTTGTTTCACAAAAGGGGTAGTTTTGGGATAGGATGGTGTGAATTGTGGTTTTCTGCACCCCATCCCCCCCCTCTCTCTCTCTCTCTCTCTCACAACAGCGTTTCTGTAAAACCCAATAATAATTCCTGTGGGATACAAATGAAGAGAACTAAAGATATTTTCGCCACCCTTCGACCGTAATTAACGCGTTCCCACAGATAAGGGATGATTTTCATGCCGCGGCAGGAAGAATATATAAGGGTTTTTCCGATGCGTCATCGTGGTGGGAAGAGTGTTGGGGTGGTAGGTTATTCCGAAATTTTTCCTCTCATCAAAGAAAATTTTTCTTTTCCTTTTTTTTTTTAACGTCCCGAAATTATCAAAAGCGTCCACAAATTTTCCGACGTGTCCGTTATGAAGTCCTACTTTCTCTCGACTCTTTTCTACCCCTGTAACTCATAATCCATATATACAATATATATATACATATATTTATATCTTTTATCATCTCCCTTTGTCTCTTTGTATTTATCAGCGGAATACCGAAATCGTTAATTTCGTCTCTGGTCTCAATCGCGTCGTACGCGCATCCCCTTTGTGATATCACAATCGGGATTAAATTTCTGGTACGACGGAATCCCGAGAATCCTTTTCTCTCCCATCCAGTCTGTAACGGTAATTCGATCAGCAATCACTTCATCGTCCTCTTCTGACGTCTTTTACGTTCATCGTAACTCCTCCCCCAATTGGAACCCTTTTATTTTTTTCTCTTTACCTCCGTCCCTGACCTCAGCCTACCAACATCCCCATCCAATAGGTACATCCGCGCCAATAACAAATGGTATAAATTTTTCTCCCATCATATTTATATCTCCCACAGCTTATACGATATATACATATATTGCACTCAATAAATAAGAGAGTCAAATGTTCCCGGGATATAAAATCACGGATATTCAGGATGCTGCGCCGTTATATACCAATCGCGTACCTACTTACATGCAATTCCAGTTCGACCGAGTCAAACAAGATCTGGCGGATCGAGCTGTAATATAACTTGACCAGGTAGGCGTTCAGGAATGATGACGCGTGGGCAGCTCAATAGCACGATGGACCGAAATAGATCTTGGCCATGCTCTGCGCCAGCCAGGATTTGCATATCAATAGATCCGCACCCTGGCGGGGAGCACCGTCGTGTTTGCCATTATGCGGAAGAGAGTTCATCCCTGTTTGGATGGATCTAGGTATAGCTCTACATCAGAATCAGTCTGGAACACATAACAGATAGGTCTTATCCGCAAGAGACTATAGCGTTAGAAGATAAAATTTTTTCAAAAAAAAAAATTGTGGACTTTGATATCTACGGAGTAGGCACTCCTCGGTATCTTAACAACCCTTATTGCGTGTCCTTACCACATGGGTGTCTGAGGGTGCATAATGGTTAATACCTAAAGGGTGGTTTAAGGGAGATTATAAAACAAACCTTAACCTTAGCAGCCAAGATGAATCCTCCCTTTAGATCCGATACCAACTGTTTACCACCCCCATCACCCCTTCTTCCTCCCTTAAAAGACGTTTGTTTCGATACATATAACCTAACTGCTATTCACTCGTTTACCCCCCCCTGTAAACGTCACAGTGTGTTTATAAACGTATGTCCTTACTGTCTCAACAGACGCGCATCGATTCTCATCCAACGTCAGATTATCTGGAACGTGCTGAGTGCAGAATTTTTTGAGCTGAAGATTTTTTTACTGGTAGTTAGAGCCTCTATGTATTGGATATTTGGAGTGTCTGCTACATTTAATTTTATCGTCGATAGGTTGAAGAAAACAGAAAAAAAATTTAGATTGGGACTCAACGTACTAATAAACCGTAGTTTACTGTCAGAGTCACAGGGCCCCGAAACTACTCGATACTTCACTGCCCTGGAAAAATCTGTAAATTCATCTCGGTCAGTGCTAAAGAAATGATTGGATAAACGTCCCCACGTGTTTGGATGGCTATGGATTTGGTGACTCGAAGCCGAGGACTATTCGGTGCCTTTTGGACGCGAGTGGGTAAAAAAACCTAATGGCTGACCAAGGTGATTTTTCCTGGGATAGACCATAAGGGTGGAACGCGAGGGGTGCACGGGTTAAGAAAAAGGGACTTGGATACGACCCGTAGTACGATGAGACAGTGGAAAATAAAAGGTTCCTCGAAGCGTTCTACAAACCCGGGAAAACGGCGCGCTCGCTTGGATTTATTCGGGGTCCGGTCTGATCCTTTTCGTACCTTACCTACTGCGAGGAGTTCCACTGGTTCGAGGGTAACCGCGAGAAATGTATTTTTTAATATCGCATAAACCGACCAAATCAGCGACTGCCGTAACGCCTTTCCCGCTCCATCGAACACCCCTTATATACTTGATCGGCACCCTTGTGACTTTTCACCCTTAACGGCATGATTATGTACCCTTTATAAGGACGACCTTGCGCGCTACTGGCGACGCTCTAGCTTACTACGCTCCTGAATACCATTTCTATCCGTGCCAACTAACCAGACCAGCCCCTCCAGGTCGCAGGTGGTGCCGTTACTAAGTTCAAGGTCTCACCCTATTTCGGCGTTTAGCACACGCCACCCTTAAACTTCTTGGCTTTGATCGGTCGCAGTTTCAGAGAATAAAAATCCCTCTATATTATTTATAAAAAATTATTTACACGCCTTGGGCTATACATACGGAATTAAATATATACCCCGTACACAGTAACTCCTTTCGGTTCGTAAAATTGATAAAACGTCAAGGTTGAATATAGTCCGTGAACCGGGAGGGGTGAAATTGTCTGTTGTCAGAGGGGTCAAAGGTCAGGCTAAAATTTTCAGAAGCAAAAGCAAGTAAGAGTAGGGACGGTAATGGCAACGCCAGCATCGGCCTCATTGAGGGGTGGGGTCCCCTCTCTCATCCCTTATAAGTTTGCCGCTTTCAGCGTTGCTTTTTCCCTCTGTCTTCAGGCCATTCTTCCCTCTCGTATATACCAGTCGACACAACATAACCCGTCCGTGACAAGTATATCGACCGCGCACCCTTGCGCAAAAGAAACCCCATTAACATATTCCCGGGGACAGGGAGTCAGTGGGGAATGAAGTAGCCTGTAGCGAGGTAGGTCGTTAGAAAATGCCACCATGTATTTTTGTCATTCCGGGTAAACGCGCATCCAACAATAAAGCACGTGACGTTACGGTTACGTAGATGACACGCGTCATCGTAATATATTCATTGATTAATAAAGCGCTATATACGGTGTTACCACCCTTAGAGAGAGAAAAAAAAAGTAGGAACACTATTACTTACATCAGACGTCTAACCCGGAGCGCAGGAGGGCCAAGAGAGAACGGAGAGAGGAGGTCATCGTGGATAATCATATTTACACGAAATTTTCCACCCCATAAATTATCAAAGTTCTAACGGAATTCAAGCGAGCGTCGTTGACGTTGATGCGTCTTTTGGCCGTTTCCTGAAGGACTTTCAGGATATTCAGATGGTTATTCTCGGGGTGCTCCTGGCTCCAGTGCTATTACCATACGTTGATGCGGGCTTGTCTGATTCCTGGACGGTCATGAATTACAATTAGATTAATTTGAGGGCGGTATAAGTTTATGGCAATACCACTGTGCACTGAAAGGGATATAGCGAGTTAGCTTGAATTGACTTTAGTGGACTATGATTAGATTTGACTTATACAGGCTGGGCTATAGTCGCTTATATCTCTTTAGGGTAGTGTGTGGCCTTGTACTGTCTTGTCTTATTGTAAGTTACTTAACTATATATATATATATATCCCTATGGTGGCCCATAGGCATTATCCAAAGCGCGCGCAGAATCCCCGGGAAATTATTCGGTAATTCTCACCCGTCGACCTCGCCTAATCCGTGCAAGAGGCCTGGATACACTTAAGGGTGTCTACATCCCTGGCGAGCCGTCCGCCCTTATTTCGTCGGTCGTGTTACACACAGTAGCACAGGGACGCTGCCTGGCGTCGACAGGATTGAATCTGAGCCTACGTCTACCCTCGGTTCCCCAAAATACTTCTTTGTAATGCTGGTTGGCACTTTGCGAAGTGCCAAGTGGGGTTTATGTACTTTGAATATTCTAGGTCAAAATTAAACGTCAGGTATTTAGCCGTTGCGCAACCCCTGCTGCGTAGAAATTTTTTTTTCAATAACGATTTTGTGTCGTTTTTGTCTTTTTTTTTTTTTTGAAACTGCTTCAACGCAAACCCTGCTTTTTCGTTTAAATTTCATCGCGATAACGAGTCCCGTCTGTTTTTCGTTCTTTTCTATATCAGATATTTAATTTTTTTATATAGTCTTCTCTCTTTAACCTCCTTCTTCTCTTTTATCTCACCTTCCTCCCGCGCACTCACCTTCCAGCTCCTCCAGCGGTGGAGCCTTCTCGAAAGTTCGCCATTTGCGCAAAGTGCTTGGAACAATTCCGCGGAGAGTGGCGTCGATGGCTCAATTTCGACGGCGCCTTCGTCTCGCAGATAAGGCTTTGGCTTTTGTTTCGTTTGGTCGAAGATAATGCCGTAGATACGTATGTACGTCAGGTCGTACTAGGTCGATCTCACAATCAGTTCAGAGAATTGACTGCGGCAATAAGTAAATTTCGAGAGAGCACGATTTCCCCTGTAATAGAAATAAGGGTGAAATCGTGTAAAAAATAATTTTCCAAATTTATTATTTTCAGTCACCCCAGGGGGGGTGGACGTTATTAGCGATGTATGGAAAGACAGTGAAGCATTTTATGTATTTTCGTAACCCGCGTGAAAGTTAAAAAAAAATTTTGCAAAAGAAAAATTGCAAATTAATTCAGACTCGTAAAAGTTGGCTGTGGGTTCTCAAGAATTGTTAGTACGTTCCTGGATGCCGCCCTTCTGCCCGATCAATATTACGTTGGAGGGGCCGAGGCAGGGTGGCTCCGACAGGGTTGGGGGTGGCACAGGATCGTAGGCTGCTCGGGGATGCTCGGGGCTCTCTGGAATCGGAGGGTGGGAGCGCAGAGCCAGCAGCTAGAGTGTCATGGCGGCGCGCACCACCGCCAGGGAAGCGGGCCCGGCCTTTACATAAATCGAGACCACGCGTATTTTTCTGTCGTCGATAATCGAGCTAATCGTCGATAACGTAAAAGCGACGATCGTAGTGATACGATCGTTAAAGAAAAAAAAGTCACCCTTCATCTTCTCGATCCTATTGGTTTTATGCGCTGAGAGACCCAAGTGCCAGAAAAGTCACCACTGACGCGAGTGAACAGTGTACAGTATCAGTAGGAGCTTCGGAATCGTCAACAGGCAAAGTATCGTTGAATTTTCCATCGCGAAATATTTAACTAGTCGCGGCCGTTCGACGATTCGCAGTGATTTATTTAATTGACAGTTAAAAGAGATCATCCCCTAAAAATTTTATATATACAATATCTACCCTTAAAGACAAACCAGCAATAACGCCCGTGCTGGAATATCCAGGAATCCGGTGGAACTTTCGATCTTTCTAGAACTTTCGATAACCTCGCAAGGATCAGTGCTGTGTCGATTAAATTCAAGATCCTTTTACATCCTTCGGGATAACAGTGTCCTGTCCGTGTTAGGTCTCCGAGTTAAGGCCAAAGCAAGGTCCTTCGTCCTAGTGTGAACCCTTCATCCTTGAACGTCATAATGTCAAAGGGTCCTTAGGTCGCGAAGTTGGCGAGGACACGTGCCCGGTCGAGGATCGAGGAGCGCAGGATTAAAGGAAACGTGCATCAAGGAGTCACAATGTCCTAGCGAAGGCAGGAGCACGTCCAGGCGTTTCCCCTCATCCCTGTCCGCCTATCCACATACCCGTATTCCCTTACCAAGAACCCAAATAAATTCCCAAGCACAGTCATCTCCCGCGCACGTCCTTTCCATACAAATCATCACTCCTGGAAGGAATTTTTGCTCCTGACGTCGAGATTCTCGGCCACCGCCCGTGTACCGTGAAAAACCACACCCCGTATTCGACCTACTGAACGATCCTCCAGGAATCTCAGGTGCGTCGATTCTTCGATAGATTTAGTCCTTATTCAGGACCTCATTGTAGACAAAACGTTTGCAAACGTTCCTTAAGGACGCGCCAGTCACATGGTCACCGGCTATAGCATTGCACCGGTAGGATGCGCCCTGGCGCCACGTTGCATCCTACAATATTACCAATTTTTTGAATCCTACAAGAAAGTCCTTGCGACCGTGTTGATCCTTGGAGAAATCTTTAAAAGTGATTGATAAATATTTTGAAAAAATTTTTTTATCAATTTATTTTTTATATCAATTTTTTTCTACTTTTATATCTCGCTATCTCTTATGTATTTTTATTTCATTTATAAGATTTTATCGGTATTTATTTATTATGTTGGTATCTTTTATAGCCTGAATTTCATTCACTTATCATTCTATGACGCTTCGTCTGCACTTTTTCGATGCTGTTTTTTTTTTACATTAATTCAGGGGGGTCGGGAACGATTCTTCGCGTAGTATAAAGTCTGAATACTAGTATTATAGGATGCCCGGGATACGGCAAGTATTTCCGGCCGCTCCTCCATCGATCTCAGCAGCACTCGTCTTCTCCTCTCTTCTCGTGCTCTACGCTGCCAATCGAATATCGAACCTACCGAATGAATTGAGTGTTCTCCTAGAGTCATTTATCCATGGCTCGTGGGAACCCGTAGAACAGATCAAACTTCCTTTATAACGATTAATAAGAAGCTTTTCGGGCGAGCCGGATGTTATTATTATTACAAACAGAAAGAAAAGGCGTGTCATGGAATTTTAATAAAACGTCACTTTCCCGGCTCTTTTTATACAGTTTTATGTATATTTTTCTTTAATCGGGTAAACTCGTTTTATAATTGACAGGGCGCATACAATTTTTAATGGTATTTCCGATAAATGCGCATCGTCGATGAACACACGTTTACACACGTGGGTGCTAGAGAGAGAAACAAAATGGCGATGGACACTTTAAATATATATTTCATCCACATGGTATTTTGCATTGACTCGCAGCACGTATCAGAATAGCATTTTACTCTGTATACATAAGTAGGTCCCTGGTCGATTAAGAGAATGTAGATTCAGAAGTCGTTTCTCAAGCCGCTAAACGGCCGCAAGATACCGTCGGGAGAAATAAAACAGCGTCACGACGCCGTGCCAATTAGACGTCGCCAGTTCTTGGCAAGGGTTATAAGTTTCTGGTTGTAAAAATAATTACTTTGACCTAGGTCAGGAGCAACGTAATTTTAGGTAATTTTGGAATTTTTAGGGAATTTTCTCCAAAAAAATTATTACGTCGTTCGATCGACCTCGTAACCCAGTACTACCAACTGAAATGCGATTTTGTATAGTCCATGATTAAGGTCTAAGTGGGTGAGTCCTGGCCAGGTCAGACCAGCCCTGTCAAGTTACCTCCCTGATTTTATTCAAGGTCTAACACCAGTGGCACATCATGCAATCTGTAGATTCCTTACAAAGCTTAGAAGGTCTTAGGTGCTACCGTTTCTTTACGAAGGTTGGCCAGACTGCCGGGGATCCTTTTGCCTACGAAGTAAGGACGTCTCGGCCTTCTATAAGGATTCGTGACAGGGTATCGTTAAAGGAGGGTCCTTCTCACGTTGGCTGCAATGATTGGTAACTTTTAGATTTCTCGCGTGTCTGAATTCGCTCGCGTTCGATAGTTTCAATCGTAACGGTCAGGGCTGGTGAGACTATCCTGAAGAAAATATCTGCCCGACTTTAAAACACTTCATGCAAATACCAAAAAAAAATCTAAAATTAACTAAGCATCCCTTAAAAGTCCTACAGCCAATTCGACCAAACGTCGAGACGCCAACCGTCGGTATTCTTACGCTGTGTTGAATTCTAGTGAAATAATCAGCGCTTAAAAAAAATTCAAAAATGTTTTGTATTTTTCCAAAAAATAATTGCACCATTTCATACGATACGAAATATAAAACGAAAAATTTTAACTCGTAAATCAAAATGGTTCTCTGAAATTTTATCAAATAAAACTTCAACGCTCGCCATAACCATCCAAGTTGAACCCATTCTGCTAGATGGCATTTCCGTCGCCCATGCCATCTTAATTCGACCTTAATAACCGTTTAAACGGAATTTAAACGCAAGCCGAGCCACCGACCGGCAATATTATGTAAGTGAGGTCGTTCGAGGTCCTCCGAAACTGAGCTAAGTAAGTTTACCAGTAGCGTCGTTGCTGGTGGTTTGCTATACTTTCTCATACGATATATGTATGGATATATGTAGGACAGAGAACACACTAGGTAATATAGCCAATATCCAATGCAGCCAACCAATAGCAACGCCAATACCTACCAATGCAGTGGTACACATGAGAATTCATACGAGCAGTCGTTAACGATCGGATTATTCCTGGTCACGTTTTACATTTACCTTTAACGATTTTCCTTAATTAGCTTTTTCTCTCCCCCCCCCCCCCCCCTTTAGCCATTGCATACCAAAATCATCTAGACAGACATAACCATTTCCATCTATATAATATTTCCTTTATATGTCGTTAACTCACTTGTGAACTACCAACTCTTATTCATGGCTACTACGCAATTCACTGCATTGCAGTGTAATTTAATTTTAATACGCGTTAATCACAATTATGATCGTATATACTGCACTCAGTACAAAATTTAACGTTACGGTCCTATAGATCCTTGGCACTGACTACACTCATCTTAAAAATAGATAATTTCATCTCGCATCGATACAAGATGATATCCAGGGCTTGGTAGTTTAAAGATTGAGATGAGTTAAAAAAAATAAATCAAATCAAAAAAAGGATGCACTTTATCCCAAGTGCTTACAGATGATTGAACTTTTGATCAGTGGTCCAGGGATGCTGTACGGTACAGATCCCAGAATTCCATAGACAATCGTTGATTAAACTTCGACTTCAAAGACAAGGAATCGTAACGAGATTCTCGCGTTAGTTGATAAGGTTACCGTGGTCCAGTGTCAGATGCAAGACGTACCGGGATGAGACAAGTGAAATGGCTAAGTGCACTTCCCTACGTTCGATTCAATTGCAGCTGCACTCGGTTGACCGAATTAACGGAGAAGTGTCTTTTGCTTTGAGAGGTCTCTCCAGCTTCCTTTGTCATCCTTAGGGAGGGTTTTCCGCCGGTGACGTCTATGACTGGTCCTTTTCAGCACTCAACTTCCTGGTCCAGATACCCACCTTGGCAGCGTATCTCTTATTGTTTCTTTAATAAAAATGACGAAGCAAGATACGAAAAACGAAGTGCAGCATCCTGGGATGCAGGGCAGTTGCAGCTGCACTGTTATTTGTTACCGAGAGGAATTGCACTGACATCTTTCAAATCTTTATTGCGCGTCGACGGTCATGTTAAATTTCAATAAAATTGACGAATATATACATACACACGCATATACACAGAGGAGATAGATACTATCAGCGGTGCAACTGCAGTGCTGCGGTACCAGATTGAAATTCCGCAACGGCTGGCAGTAACGCAGTTGCGGGAAT
Source organism: Trachelus troglodyta (assembly GCA_030142635.1). Classification (NCBI taxonomy): domain Eukaryota; kingdom Metazoa; phylum Arthropoda; class Insecta; order Hymenoptera; family Cephidae; genus Trachelus; species Trachelus troglodyta. The sequence continues at coordinate 361,208 of JARQTJ010000736.1, forward strand.
ACCTACCGGTTAGGTTCCATTACCGAGTGCTGCGACTTCACTGGAAATATCAACGGAATGATAAATGTCGTGCCAGTACTTTTCCATAAATGCATAACTTTCCAGTACAGTGTTTCGGCTCCACCCTCCTCCCGTTTGACTGGCTGCTTTAAGAATCCCTATAGGAGGTTGCGGTACGAGGGATATAGATATATGTACTGTGCCCGAGGACACGCGATCTTGCCAGCCAAAGGATATTCTTATTTTTCCATGACCCAAGACTTCTTCTACCAGACTGGTATAACTTTACCCTTCTAGCTCGGAAACCTCATAAACCCCCTGTTCCGTGCAGTTGCGTCCTTTCCGTCTACGTAATCTGCACTCTGGTCTTCTTTTCTATGCAGCGGTGCATCGTCGGTGCAGTATAGCGGATAGACGGATAGAGAGGGAGAGATCAGATACATGGATAAGGATGGATAGATAGAGAGTGAGAGAAATAACGATAGGGAGGAACAAAGAGAGAAAACATGCTGGAGGACTCTTTAATCCGACTCGTTTGGCAAACTCACGAAGATTAACGAAGATCCGATCGTCATGGCGATTTATGAGAGTAATTTTAACGAACGACCATCCATCCTGATTCATGCTGCATCCTCTTCCCTCCTGGACCATTTCGTCCTCTGCTGATGACTAAAAAAGCCACCCCCTATACGTAACATCCCGGTTGACGTACACAGATATACATGTATACTTTTTACGCTGACATATCGTGGAATTTCGACGTTCCTTCTACTACCCCTATTATTCCACTTCGAAGTTTCCTCATTGTCCTCGTCCGGGAGGACAACCCCCTCTGTACCTAAGGGTTGTTTTGGACAGCGGACTCCGCATGTACCTTGCTCCGGTGCATTGTCCTGCCGCTCGTAGGTACCTACTTGCGCATAGTTGATATCGTGAACTACGGTAATCAGTGTAATTGAGTGATAATGCGAGTTCGTTCATCTTTGTTCGATGCACTTGGTACGTGTATGGGGTACCGAGAGAACCCTTATATGCCGGCCCTGTTTCTATTATCCAGATTACCTGGCACTTTGGAAAATATAAATCAGCCTTGGCTCTCACACGAAAATATTGGTAGCATTACTGTTTCTTTTTTATAGTTTTTTGGGGTGGGGGAGGGGGGAGATTTTGTATCTTCACGCTGGTAGATATTCAATGGGGTAGTCGTGGGGGTGGTTTTTTAATTCCAATACATTAAGCCAGATCCGACGGGATGCTGTGTATTTACATAAAGCCCAAGCAACCCTCTTCGTGTTCTATCTTGAATCTGATCGGCGACAAAGCTCATTCCCAAGCGACCTTTAACCCCTAGCATCAACCCTCCATTCACTTACTAGCTGATCCTATATCGACGACCCCCCTAAAAATCCTGTCTGACGACACGAAGGGTTGCAAACAATTTTCCAAATTTTCAATGTCGAGTCTTACGTCATTGCTTTTATTTTTTCCTATCGGACGGGGCAACCCTTCTTTTCTCACGGGGAACACTTCGTCGATGACCTCATCATGTGCCCGAGATTACCATACTATCCTGGAGTCCTTCCCATACAAGGATTTCGATAGCCGAATAAAGCAATCCCCCGAATTACGGTACTCCGGCTACCCTTTATATCGCTCTGTCTCTTTCTATCTTCGAAACTTCCTAGGACAATCTTCTGACCATCCCAGCATCCCTCCGCTATCCTAAGGACTCGTCCGTACCTTCCAGCTCACTCACGCGATAACGATCCTGCCCAATTGATTAATCCAACAAGTCAGTACCAATCGCTGCTACGTACCTACATTGAGTACACATAAGGCAGACATCGATATGGGATAGAAAAGTAGTAAATTTCAAATAGAATTTAAAACAGCTTATACTATATTTAACTTATAGAGAAAATTATCCTCGAATCTTTTGTATGAAAATTACAAAGGAATTGTTTCGTGCGATTGAGGGTCTTGGCAATTTAATTTAGACTGATATAATTGACTACCGTTCAAATTCCAGGGATCGTTTCTATTATTCGTGCCATAAATTTACTCGGATCATTATTATTATAGCTGAATGACGCATTACGTAATAAAAATATCGTCGCGATTCACCGTACGCTTTGTATATTTAACTGATAAAATTTCATTTAGAAATTGCACCGTCAGCGTTCTCCATTCTACGATGGAGCCCGAAGGATCGCTCGGGTCACCGATAAGATCCAGAGTATCCTGACGTCACAATTTCGGGATCCACACAGCATCCTTGTTTGCTCTCGAGAAAGATGCTACGCTACCATACGCGTTCTCTTGCTGATAGTATTTCGTTATGGATGAAACTCTTAATCTTCCTTAATCTTAGATCGGTATCTGTACCCTTCTATGTACTCACGTAGTATATACTTAGTATATATGTATACATATATACATGTTTAAAGGGTAGTTTGGGGACAATTTCAGATATACAACGTACACATTGAGGACAATTGTATAGTTTGGGGTCGGGTCTCAATCTAATTTCAACATAACGCATGCTTTGAGAACCATAAAGCGGACTGTCACACCGAATCTGTTTTACATTTTTCCAATGTTGCGCACCCAGTGTCTGCGATGGGCTTAGCAGTTTCTCCAGGTTAGATTAGGTTTGAATTTCAATGCTATGATGTCCCAAGGTTTAGTTTTTTTTTTTTAAACATTAGCTCGCTATTGTGAATGCCCCAAAATCGCCTGGATCCTCAAACTATACGAACTACATGATTATATATAGATATAGTACATTTATCCGAAGACCTTGAATATCTTGATGCCTTTCTTGGTCCGCAGCCTCCATTCTCTTCTGTATCACTGGTCCTTCGGATCTACAGTCATCTCCGTCTATTTTTCCCCTTTTCATCCCCTTTCGTCCGGCCATCTCACGCATTCATCCCTTAGGATTTTTAGACCTTGAAGTAATAATTAACGTTTCCATCAAGACGAGTAAGCTCAAACAGATTCTACGCTGATATGACTAACCATCCCTTCGACACCTCTAAAGATGCCTGACGCGGTCCAGACTCTTCTGTTGAATCTTGAAAGGGATGGCAGAGGGTGCCTAGGGGTGGCAATGGAAAATAAGGGTTGGCAATGCCTGCGGAACATCCGGACAGTCTAAATGGGCGACTGGCAAAGCACGCCTGGTGGGGGTGACTGGGCAACGTGTTGCATACTAAGAACCCATCCCCCCCCCTTTTATCTTAAAGGAGTGAGAAGAAAAAATCTCTCTGACTTTGCATAGTAATCTTCCCCTTATACACCGGCCATGCTTTTATCTCGGATTCATCCCCCTCGCTGAGTAGAGAATCCTGGGCACCGGCCCTCGCTGCGATTCCATTCCTTTCGCAGGGGGATGTCTTTTAATTCGTTATTTTAACATGGAATTTTATGTGGTGGCTGCTTCTTGCCGTCGCTTCGAATAGCGCTCGGTTTGTAATCCCTTTGACAATGCAGATCTCACCCTGTATAAGGGTCTTTTGAATTTTGACTTAACTTCCCCAAATTCACGAAAACCATTATCGTGCAGCCGGTCCATGCGAAAAATCCGTTTCCCAATATTTATTAGGTTGGCTGGAAAAAAAAAGAGAGAGGAGAAAGTACCGGTTCGGATCGAGAAGTAAAAAGAACAGGGGTGGCTTGATAGACAGGGGTGTGCAGAGAGAGAGAGAGAGAGAGAGAGAGAGAGAGAGAGAGAGAGAGAGAGAGAGAGAGAGAGAGAGAGAGAGAGAGAGAGGATGAATGACGGGGACGCTTCGCGTATCGGGGATGAAATTGGCCGCGAACCTTCGCGGTAATTTAGCCGCACGCGTGTATAACTAATAAAGCTTGAATAACGCGGGCGAATATCGACGGGCGTGAAAAAAAGACTACGGGATATCAAATTGAGAGGGTTGGATATCGAAAAGGGTTGAGGTAGAAAAATAACTATGGATAGGTAGTAGGGGTAGTTTCGCGTCAATAGGTTGAGCGATGGGAAAACCTGTCTCTAGGCATTGCCAATTGTCGTTAACAAATGACGTCACACTGCACGACGGCTCCCGACATGGACCAATTAGTCACGGATCTGCGAGGGGGTAGTTTTTTCGTTTTCATCTTCCTTTCTCCTTTTATGACACCCCCCCCCCTACTGCGATGCAACGACACGCCCCGAACGATTTAATTTTTTTTATGCTAATCAATTCAATAATTAAAAAAAAACCGTGGCTGATAATTAAAAAAATTTAAATTCAATGTAGTACTTTTTTTTAAGGCATTTCGTGTAAAATTTATCATCGAGTTTTCTTTTACCTCTCAAGTACTCCAGCCGCCATTAATGCACACGTATCTGCACATGCTGCTACGTATCTACTTGAATACTCACCTTTAGCACAAGTACATCTACGTACCTAACCTATTTAACTCACCGGATGATATAGACGTCCATTATGTTCCCAGACAATGACGAAGTCTATGGACTGCCGGATTTCCAACTGGAACCGTATGAACGAAATCTGAATCCGATAATTAGACTTCCACAGAGGGATGAAATTCTACGGGGAAATCAAATTGCTACATAATAGTTGCCATGGCTTAAATCAGGAGTTACGTACGAATCGCTAGTTCTCCTGGGTCGGCTGGGAAAGAATGATTATTGGACATTTGAAAAAATAGGGGTTGATTTTACTAAAGAGAGAGAATGAATGTACAATTTTATTTTTTAATCGTCATCTTTGTCGGTTAACCCTTGACATTATTTTTCCTATTGGATTCTAATCTCCATGCACGTATCTCGTCAGCGAATTTATAATCAGCGATGGCACGAGAGGGTGTACCTATATAGATTGGTATTAGGGGTAGTAACCAGGGTTCATTCCAGTGAGTATGCAGGGCTAGAGGGTAGGCAAGGCTGGAGGGTAGGCAATCCCAACGGCTCGCTGCTAATAACCGAGGAACACGGAGACGGGTTATGACAGGGGATGTCGCAACCCCCTGATGACGGCGTGGGCGCAATTGCTCGAGCGACATATGCCATTGTTCAAACAGTGCAACCCCTGTAACCCTATATTAACCCTTTATTCACCCCAAATTTAACTGGAAGGCACGCACCTGACTCGGAAAAAAAAAACGAAGCTTGAATTCTTATCTAGCACTATACGTCAAAGCTGACGTTTTCTTATCAGTCTTCAGGATGACTTTATAAAGTTTGTTCTAATTTTAATTATATGTCCCACACAGATTTTCATCCCCCCTCGGTTTTTAAGTCAAATTATTTTTCAACCCCTCCGAAAAGCGAGTGCGTCAGAGTCTCAATGTTTTGCACCCTCCAGGGTGAAGGTGTATGACACTGAAAGGGTACCCCATACGTAACAGCAGTTATACAGGCAGAAATATTATCAACCCCTATGACGAATTCATTCACCCTTATTAGAGGCGAGCTATCTTTGAAAAAAATCTGTTGTATCTTCGTGGGTGCCGTTGACGTTTTTCCCTCGTAACGTCCCAACCATGCTGAACGTCGCTGACGGCGTCCCAGACGCAGGGGTGCTGCCGACGCCTAGAGAAAAATCAGGACGATCTTTTTGGGGTTGTTAATAATACGTAATATCCGGTTTTGTTATAGGTGATGCCAGCGGAACCTTGCGGAGACTAGGACAGGACACGAGACGGAAGTGGCGAGGGTTGGGAAAATCGGCGCCGGAGGCAGACGAGCCGGGCAACGGTTGTGGCGGCAGAGCGGCAGGGGTGAGTTTTATTCCCCAAATTTTGTTCAAAAGTAAAAAAAAAATCAATCTTCATTGTCCCCTTCTGTTACCCTCTTTTTATATTTCCTCCTTGCAATAACGACGATTGTTAAGTATTCGCGTTTGAAATCGTCCCTCCAGCGGAGGCTTACATATTTGTCCACAAAAGACGTATTGAAATATTTCATAATTGGAGGATCCTTTTTATAAAAATTGGTTATATAAAAGGGACACTTGGGTACAGTTGGACTTTGATAACTCGAACTTTTGTAAGTCAAAAAGATCTATGAGACTACGAATCTTCGAATTTTCTAATGCCTCGCTTCTAGAACTTGAAGTTTTCCGGTAGATCGAAACTACGGTCATCCGAAGCATATTTTATACTCCTCGAGATTCGAGTTATCCACTGTATTTCGTAATACTGTATTTTTAGGTACTATGGGAGCGGGGGTATGGGGGGCGGAGGAGGGCTACAAGCCACGGACCTCCGGCGACGGCAGTCCCAGCGATTCAGGAACTTGCGAGAGTCATATCGTTCTCTAAATGAGAATGATCATCCCTTGGGAGAGGCTGCGGTCCGGCAAGACGTGGATAGGTGAGTTTCCGTAATTTACAAGAAATTTAATTAAATACAAATAATTAATTAAGGGTTTAATACGATATCGTATGACTTCAATTGTATATTAATAGTAATACAGAAATAATGTAAAAAAAATCACCAAATTTGTATTAAATATCAAAATTTGAAAAAGGGCAAAAACATTTGTGTTAATTTTTCTCAAAAAATTTTTCTTTACAGTTTCAGAGGCGTCGCCTCATGCGCGACGCTTTCGTCGGCTCAGCCAACATGTGTAGGAATTCGAAGACGGCGTCCTGACGACCCGGACGCCGCGACGGAGGATCCCCTGAGGTCGGGAAGGATCGAGGACTACTATCAGCGAGAATATCCGCTCAAGGATGGTCTTCGGCATGAGGTCGTACACGGGGACGACGTTGACGACGAGGACAGTAGACGCTGTCGTCGGGCCTACAGTGGGGACTTTCGAAGGCTTGCGGAAATGGCCGCGAGGGCTTTGCTCCTCGGCATCGTCCTTCTTGTCACTCCAGGTAAGCATTATCTCTGGATCGCTTCTAATTGCCTCCATTAATTAGTAGCAATGAGCACGAGATGGTTGATTGTTACATGAAGATCGATTGGGCTCGATGAGCTTGCTTTGACGTCTTGGAGCTAGCGTTTGCCAAGTCTGACACATTCAGGGATGTTACCACTGGCTCTAGGTTTGGGTCCTCGGAATCATCCTTTATGACCCTGTTCTACTTGCATTCCCCCTCATTTGCTTTCACTCTCTGTTTCATATACATCCACTATTACTTGCAAGATACACTCTCATAAAGCTGTTTTGAATACCAGCCTTTATCCCATCAGTGTTGGCGATATTCGACCGTCCTGTCCGTCATATCTCTGTCGGGAAGAGTGCAGAATCCATCTTAGCATGCTCGTTAGTCTCATTAGCGAATGTTACGATGAATGGCCACCTTTATTTGAAAAGAAAGAAAAAAAGGTAAAAATACCTAGCCATTGAAACCTTGTCGTCCACATGAATACGTTCTGAAGTCGATGGAATTATTCGAAAATACTTACTGTTTTGTTCAAAATTTGGCTAAATTTTAATTTAAATTTCAAACTAGGATCTATTTTCAAAATTTGACTAGATTCCAATTTTTCTATATAACGAAAGGACATTTTACTCGCTTTTACAATCTTGTATCCCGCTATTGTCGTAGCCTGAGAATACCCCTTTAAAAGAGGCGTATACCGCCTCGTGTTATCAAAGCCTTGTCGCTCTTATAAATTAACGAGACAGCAGTTGGCGACGGCGTGGCCCTGAAGGCTCTCGCGAAAATGAAGAAAATCGTGCGACGCCTTACACCCGTTGACGTCGGCGTCGTCGCTGCGCTCGCTCGGAGGAGCACGAAATTAGCGGAAAAGTTGTTTAATATAGGAAGTTTTCTAAGTCGTGCTATGGCCGAAAGACCTCCCTATTGTGATCGCCACTTGCGCGGCACTGCCTTTTCCAGGGACGGCTATCGGGCTGCCATGTCGGATGAAAATGGCGAGAGAGGAACGCAAGGGAGAGAATGAGAAAGAGAAAGAAAAAGAGAGAGAGAGAGAGAAAGAAAGAAGAGATGGCGGCAAGATCCAGCCACCCCCGGAAACTTTACCAGGCTAATGCTCGTAATTTATTTATTTCTCAATTATTTCTCAGCGCTTGCTCGCCAGTTGCTGTCGGCCTCGATTTTTAAAATTCCATTACAACCACCGTCCTCTATGTACACATGTTTATATGGACACCTCGCTATATCTATATGTATATATATTAACGTAAATAATACATAGGACTTGCTTCCAACCTCCTATACTTATATATTCTATATTCATACGTATATACCTATATAGTTCTATATAGTAGCGTCGGCCTTATATCTATATAGTCCTTGTAGCATAGACCTGTATACCTATAGAAACCAGGGCCGTATACAAACTGGATTCTCCGGATTACAGGGTTCTCTTTATGAAGCGTCGAGCGACGGCTAACGGCTGGACGTTCGGGTAGAAACCGGGCTTAAGATCATCTCGTGTACTTTTCCGCTTTCTTCTGCCTTAGTTATAATCGTCATGCCTACAGCCTTATCCTTTTGCCGTCTAATAAAACGGGCCGAGGTAAATTAGAATACCTATTATTACTTTGTCCACCTCTCTCTCTCTCTCTCTCTCTCTCTCTCTCTCTCTCTCTCTCTCTCTCTCTCTCTCTCTCTCTCTCTCTCTCTCTCGCTCTCTCTCGCTCTCTCTCTCTCTCGCTCTCACTGCTTACCATCAAACTATACGGCATTTCCGCCGCTTCCCAGATGGCGAGCGAACCTTACGAACCTTGCAGTACTGGCAACGAAGTCGTCGCCCTTGGATCTGTCGTCTCAATTTCTTCCGCTTGAGAATTCGCCTTTCATAATTGCCTGGTTTATATCCCGTGTTGTTAATATATATATACACGCGCGTTCATATAATACGTGGTGTATACGAAAAACCTGAGAAGCCACAAGAATTTTGGAGGTTCAAGGGTTTCAGTTAATTAAATTCACCATCATCTTTCCTGGCTGTTGTGGTTGCTTTTCCTGGCTGGTCTGGTAATCTAACCTAACCTAACATCATTACGCTTTTAACAATACATAGTATATAAAAGTAAAAAAAAAAAGATTTTTATCTCAGGCAAAAGTTCTTTCCTCTTCCAACGTTCGCTCCGATCTTTCTCGTGGACCAGTAATCTGATGAGATTTGCATGCTCTCAGTCTTGGAAACATGCTTGACGTAATTCGATGAGATACGTACGTCTATACCATAGTTACGTATCGTATATATCGATCACTATATAAATGTAGCATACACGAGCATTTGTATATATGGTATATAGGTCTACATATTCTTTACTGTACAAAATTGATTATATACAGTCCAGGATCCGGCAAATCCTGAGGTTGCTGCTGTTTCCTCTTATTTTCATTTAAAATCTAAATCCCCATGTTTTACCTCGTTGAAAATATTTTCAAGCATTCCATATAGGAGGATGTATTTCTTTGTCTCTAATCAATCGTGAGGTCACGGTACGTTGCGTATGATAACAATGTCGAGTAACAAGGTAGAGTAATCCAGTTTAAACCTCAAGTAATATAGACAGTAGATACGTACCTGGTGAGTCAGACACGTGCGTACTGACTCTCGTCAATTTCTATGGATGACGGGTTATAACGTTGGTACTACTGTCAAATGTCAATTGGAAGTTCATACATAAATAAGCTAATACTCATCAACCGATATGTTGAACTGTTATTCGTGCGAAACGCCTTTAGTCGTTCACATGAAAATTCCAATTTAATCGTAATTATCAGCTGTCTGTTCCCTTATTAGTTGACGGCTATATGGACATTTTTTTGGAGCCGGGAAGGAGGCGGGCTAAATACGGGGTAAATTTGAAAAAAGTGAAAGACAGTTAGAGAGAGAGAGAGAGAGAGAGAGAGAGAGAGAGAGAGAGGGGAGACAATAAAAAATCTCGTTTTACACGTGCACATTCGTCCAGTTGGCAATAATCGGAACAAAGGGCGTTAACAATAGGACAAGGATTCTCTGGCCGATCAAAGTCATCGCGACGTCAATGTTCGACACTCTCCTTTCAGTTGGAAACTAATTTTTAACTCTGACTCTCTCTCTCTCTCTCTCTCTCTCTCTCTCTCTCTCTCTCTCTTTTGCTTCTTTTTTACCCTTTTATTTTTTCACCCCCTCCACCCTTACTCTCATTATTTTTTTGTGCATTGTTCCACCTTTCTTAGTCTTTGTTTTTACTGCACTATTGTCCCGTGTATAGGTTTGGTATACGCGTCGCGACGCTTTTCACCGAAAGACCCAAGGACTCATTTCGTTTCTGGGCTCTCGGCCAGGGAACCCTGTAAAATCGTGAAAATTACGGCACTACCAAAACCACGAACAAAAAAAACCCAGGGCATAACAATTCACGCGGTTACGTTTATGCACTGTGTACCCCTTTTGGTACGTCGACTACGTCATTGATTGATAGAGGAATACCACATTTGCAAATATTATTCGAAATTAGCCCATAACTGACAAAAGGTTCGATAGCGATATAATACATGAAAATCAATGATAACCCCCTAACCTCGTGCAAACAAGACCAGATACGTCATCAACCCGGATACTCTTTATTACATATGCGGTAACATGAAATACATCGCTATCTATAATCAATGGCTGATAGATCGTTATCAGTCAATATGTAATTTAGCTAACCACGAATTTTTCTGTATTAGATATTACACTGTAAGCACAGTTCACAGTGTTCTCCGCCTGAACTACTTGATTGTCATTATTATCAATGGATTCACCACGCTGTTATCTGACGATTTAATTAAGCTTCAAATCGTATATACAGCACGCCAGTGTATCGGTTATCAAATGGTATCATGTACTTAATTGATGTCATGTGTACTTGGCATTATGTACGCCAACATAATTTTGCCAGGCTTCGACGAACAGTTTTCGTCGCCGTACCTTTGACACGGCTACGTCCGTATAGCTTGAGGGCTTCCGTGGCAATAGACTAGAGCTAGCCAAAGTCGGGAATATTGCAATTGAGTTAAGCACACACGGTATAGTCACGGATCAGTAACTACGTACCTTTGAAAGCTCTGCTGTATTAATCAGGATTCATAGAAACACTGCCGGAAGCTTTCACTGCTGGAAATTATTAATACATCTTACGTGTACAAGCGAAGTACAGAAGGTGGATTTTCGGTAAAGAAAATGTTCGTTTTGAATAAAGAGGCAATCAGGAATATAGATTTGATGGATTTCAAAGAGGACACTGTATATGTATAATGGTTGATGAGTTAGTCCGATAAGAGGGAAGTTCGTCAAGCCAGTAGCAGCCGTTATCGAAATTAATAATAATGGCACTGGGAAAACTTTGGAGCGACTGATAGAATTTCCAATGTTATTTTACTGTAGATATCTTCGGGTATATATACACATATGTATAAAATATAAAGGCGTTTTTATCCGTCGCGACAGCGACCACTACTATGGAGCACTCGACCATCAGAGCTGAAAACTTATTTCGATCGCGTCACCAATTTTCCGGTACCGATGCTTATGGTATGGGTCACCCCGTATGAACGAGTGGCTTTTGAAACGACGTGTAACGCGCTCACTAATCGTTCCGGGCCATTAAGGGTCGTGAAGAGCATCGACGTTCTTTTAAAAGAACCTTGCGAAACTTATTGAAGCTTTACGGGAGCGGCGGGTCGTCGCGACGACAGGTTCGATTATGGACGCGTCGTCGTAGATTCGCTTTAGAAACGCAGCTGTTGCTGAGATTGCTGAGAAAAGTTTGAAAAGCAGATATAGCGCGATAACGATTATTTGCAATGGGGATAAAAATATTGTAGGCAGAAATCGAGGACCGTTTATGGTTAAAAAAATAATGTTACCTTTTGTAACAAAAAAATTGTTGGAAAATGTTTTATCAAATTTCTAATTATTACACGGTACTGTTCAATTTATTATTATACGTTCTAATGCCTCGTATGTAAATAATTGAATTTTCTCATTTTACTTTTTTTCCAGGTATCTGTCACCAGGATGCAGTGCACATAACAGCTATCCTGGGGGAGAGCGTGGTGTTCAACTGTCACGTGGAGTTCCCCGGTGAGCACCCAGTGCCCTACGTTCTCCAATGGGAGAAGAAGGTAGGCGAAACGGTACGATATCGGACGACACCCTCTGCTCTATCCGTGAGTTAAAGAACGAGGGCCCCGTTCAGCGAAGTTACGTCCCTGTTGTCGCCAAGCGAATCATTCCGAAAAAAACTCTTAAAGGAGAAGCGATTCGACAGGTCGAATCCAATAGAGCGGATTGCGGACGATAAAGGAAAAAAAAAGAAAAAAAATTATTCCACTTGAAACAGCAGTCAAAGAAATCCGGCATCAAAGCACGGCGGAAGTATCGCAATAAGGAAACAGGAATTTAATTTAGAACGGTGGCCCGCGTGGTTTGATTACGTCGTTAAACAAAAAAAAAGAAAAAAAATTGTTGCAACCGTTGACTTGATAAATAATCATGGAGTAATAATATTGTCTTGGCCTAGATTATCATACGTAACGAATAATTTATTCATTTTTCGTGGCTTCACGTTGCTTCTTCTTGTTGCCGGCGAACGGGACGCGCCGTCACTGTCGAAAGGCGTTGTTCGATAGTTGCGTCTATATACACGTTCCTTGTTTTTAGTAATTGTTGGCAAGAGATGCGCTTTCTTTGGCAAATCCAATATGGACTGGAGAGGGCAGAGCCTGTTTGGTATTAATTAGCATTTCACGATCATCCGGTATACTAATCAATCGAATCATCGCATCCGATTAACCTTCATTGACTATATACTATCATTAGTAAATATAGTTTTTATCATCATATATACATTACCCTCGTATGACCCCCTGTTTAATATCGAGGTCGATCAGTTGCACCCAATGCAACCAAGTGCAATTTGTGCAACGATATGACTTTGCTGATAACTATCGCGCGACTCTCGGGTCTCATTGGATGGTGCACAATTATTATTATTATTTCATAATTACCCTTTAATTATTTTTGCATTATTATTTTCGTCAAACCGCATACGAACCTAGACAGCATGCAAAGTATACGATAAAACAAAAGCATACAAAATAGTCAATTTTCCCCCAAAAAAATGCAAAATTTCTCAACCTAATCTCTGTTTATGATTGTCAAAAAAATGTAATTCGAAAAAAATTAATCGTAGCATGTTGCATGTCGCATAGATTAGAACGTGCTGTTTGACCACAAGATATATCACGGGTATAGCAATATACAGTGTGCAAAATTTACAAGCTAATCTATGCCAGCCACGACGTCACGTTTCCGCCGATTATTAATATGCGATGTTCACGCGGTGAATTCAATATTGACACGGCGCACCCGGCGACTCTTAATTAATTGCATAGCTAATTAAATCAGCCCACTGGGCCGACGATATTGTCTGCCGGTCGTTGCGTAAACAATTGCGTTCTAGCACCCAGGACTTCATATCCAAGACGTAGGGGGTTGACTCTTACACCGGAAGTCAGACCGCACACTACCCCCCCTTCTCCCTTGGTCATGAATATAGATAGCATACCTATATAAATATACACAGCTTATCTAGCTATACGTATACATATATAAATATCTAGTTAAATCAGCTCCGTATAGAATTGATGACGTCACGACGCTCAATAGTTTCCTCGCTGTCTCATTCCTTTTCTTTTTTCTACTTCCGATCTAGCAGCGTCCCCTCGACTCGGTCCAGTCGCGAAACACGAGAATGCATTTTATTTGCGCTTTCGTTCTGCACTGGACGAAAGAGGAAGCCCGCATAAAACTCGACGTCTCTGACGTTCAAAGGTGGACATATATGTACAGGGAGATATATATGTATATATAGCTAGATGCATCGTGACGTTTGTACTATACCTAAAAGTGTATGACTGTACTTATAGTATTGTGCATATATATATATGTATAGTATATGTCTGTAGAGACACGGGTTGCTACCACTGCCGAGTAACAGTATCTCCTGTTGTACACGGGACGTTTCTCGTGCCACGAGGATACCCTTGCACCGCTGCCACGAGGAGCATTCCTGATTAGATTACACGAACGATGCAGCCGGTATGCACTGTAAACACGGGCGTAAAATGTAAATTAGGGTTAGGATGAGAGGGGGGGAGGGGTGAAGAGAACTGGTAGCATTGTTTCGTATTCCTTGGTATTTAGTAAGTGTAGATAATGGCATATCGGAAGGGGAAGTGTCTGGTGCCTATAGATAATATTTCAGGGGTCGATGACGCAATCGTTGATCTTCCCTGTGTATTAAATATTGCGGGTTCATTGTTTGTTAATTCGAGGGGTGTTTATTAAAAAAGAACCTAATAATAATATTTCATCCGTAATTTTTACATCACTGATTTCATTTCACAGTGAGATTTTACTCTACGGTATTTCCATTGACGTATTCCGGCTTCATTTCCGGTAGAATATGGACGCTCGTTGGGGATGCGACTTTACGTCGCAGTGCCGTACCGTAGGTAATTTAATGAAATAAATGGGGACACGAGTCAGTTTCGCAAACATTACGATGTCTTCGCTTGCAATTTAATTTCCCGATGTTTCCACTCGACTCCGGTACTCGTCCCTTTGGTCTGATAAGGGGTGCTACTCTTTGCCTCTTGATAAGAACCAATTGCTGTCATCTCGTATTTGTACAATGGAAATAATCCTTGATGAATAATCCTTTGGATTTCAAGGTTCGCTTTTTTGATAAAGGGAGAGACAGACTATAGGCAGATCGAGTGACGTAAATACGTCTACGGTAGAGAGGGTTAAGAATATCCCTAATCAGTCAATGATAAAAATTCTCCGTGAACTCTTGTCAGTATTGTCTCAAAGGGCTCGAAACTGCCGATCTCTGACAAGGCTTGTGGTTAATTATTTATCTCGAAGAAATTTCATCCCTGCCAAGGGATGAATCCTTCAGGATTTTAGCCTAATCGAATAAATGGCCGAAGGGGTGGGTATGGGTAGAATCAATGTCAGGGATGGGGAAAATTGACGAGAGAAATATTAATTTATTTTCTGTTTAGAGGGATCGACCTTTGAACTCTTTTCTCATCGCATTCTCATCCACGTTCAATGGCTGTCCCATTTGTTTCAACCCCTTGGTATCCCTCTATAAATCGCGATTAAAATTTGCGCCTTCGATTTAGTAATTGCAATTTTAGCGTTTGCACTGTGTATCCTGTATTGTCTGCACTGGCCACGTTGGTCAGTGGCGCTGCAATCGTTATGTCATAAAAAAATTAATTCCCAGATCCCATAATGTTTTACGTTTACAAGAGACAGAGTAAATTCCACTTTCGTACTGTGGCTATTATTTTAACGGAAACCAGGTAAATTGTACAAATAATTGAGAACCACTGTACATACGCGACAATATCGATTCGACGTTAGCCTGTTAACCCGTAATTGGCTGAAAAATAGGACAGGGTACAAGGCAGGTTACCTCCGTGTGTAAAACCTGCACGTTGTTTGGCTGCGGATGTCAGAAAGGGATTGGGACTAGGAGGAGGGGGGCTGTGGAGGGGTGAAGGGTCAGGTTAAGAAGCATTCAAGTGCGGAAGTCCAGGTAATGCATATAGATATACATCATGCATACATAGATGGGTTTTTCGCATGTAGCATAGAGGGTGTATGAAAGGAGGGGTAGTGGGCAATGGTGTATAGTAGCAGTAGTAATGTCCGTTACTAGCCAGACTGCACGGTTAGGGGTCGTATACATAATACAAGTCCGGAGCCTGCAGCTACTCAACTGTGTCAGGGTTACCAACCCCTTGATCCCTCACCACTTGAGATCCCACCCCTTCGTACGACCTGCTGCGCCACCCCTGTCTTACACCCTTACACATTTACCTACCTGCAACCTTCCATCGTAGTCCGACCCTCTCGACTCGTTATCTTCACTAATTGGCGGGGATTTTTATTTTGCGACCAACCATAGATTTTCTAGGTACGGGACTCGAGATTCTTTGTGTAACGAGATAATTAGTAACTACTCTTCGCTGCGAATACATAGTAGGGGGGGGGGGGGAGTTGAAAGTATCGTTCATGTACGCGGGACGGTACGTACATTGTACATTTCCGGGACGGTATGTACATTTCCGATAGGAAATACAGAGACCAGGTTATCGCTAGATGCCTAGGGTAAGTTTGAGCTTTTTTTTATTACTGCTCACCCGGTATATCGTAGCTCCCATTCTTTTCTTGTGGGTATGTCGAACGTCCTGCAAACGGAAACGAGTCTCTTGGCTCGTCGGAGAGGGTTGAAATGTTCTTCGATCGTAGGGGGGGAGATAGTACGGGATGAGAGGGAGGGTGGGGTTGGCTCGTACAGACATTGATGGTGCATAATTCAGCGAGGCCGCGAGTTCCTTTTTTAAAGTGGCATAAACGTTGCCTACTTACCAGAGACTGAACAGGCTTGTGTGCTTCGGAGATTGGAGGGATGACACGATTTTATTTGACGATTCATCCCCTGGAAGATGAGACTGGGCCAGGTTAAGGGTGCAAGGAGAGCGGGCGAGGAAAATTATTGAAAATTATATTCTGTGAGGTTAGGGTTAATTTTGAACTTGTACGGAGAGTCTACTGACCTATATGGGTCGACTTTATCCCTTGGACGGTAAGGGATGATTTCGCGTTCCACTTGAAATTCCGGGGCTTAACCTGGCACAGTCAGCGAAGGGTTGCAAGAAGTGGGGAGAAAAGCTGGGAAAGTAGCGAATCTCTTACAACCCCTACGGAGGCGCACTTGAAAATCTTAATTTATTCCAGTTCTGCGCATCCCTGCAAACCAACCCCTTGTGCAACCCCTTTTCGCTGTGATGCACCTCGGTACGTCAACCAACCCCTAAACTCCATCATCCCTGACCTCTTATATGGAAAATTGTATGTTTACAAAGTAAGCAACATACAGGGGTCGAAACCGCGAGTTCCTTTACATTTATGTTTTCTTTCAACCCTTTTCCCTACTCGAGAGCCGCTTTAATTCCCTTAAGGGTTTCAGGTGCTTTATAATTTCATTTTTTCACTTCCAAATTCACTCATCCACCCTGTATCCTTCACCCTTTCTCTACTTTCATCATCAACCCTTAAAACGCTCACCTGAACCAACCTTCTTTAAATAAATCCTCGACAAGAAACTACCACTTATATCTTTCACCCCCTATTCTCCCTCCTTCGCAATTTTTATAAAAGTTATTACGACGTGGTAACATAAAAAAATATAACTAACTCAAAATCACAAATAACACCCTACCAACCCCTATCGCTAGCCATCAATATCAGCGATATGAATCAACGAACATCCGTAGTGTTCACAGGGTGTCAGGATAGGGTTGCACGAGAAGTCAGCGCCTTGGGAAATATTGAATTCACGCGAGCCGTCGAGCTGATTGCATGTGGCTATAAGTAGGTCAGTTGAAAATGGAGGATGAGTAGGAACGAGCTGATGCCCAACGTATTTCGGAATTGGAAGAAAACCGACAAAATTCGACCATTAAAATTATATTTAGATATAACTGTAACTGCATACGTCACATTAGATGAACCATTTCTGTCTGCACAATTTTTTTTCCTCCGTTCACGATGCATGCTTATTTGCCGTTTTGCCCGATAACGTCATTTATTTTATCTGGGACACAGCAATACGTGCTGCTACTGTGTACCGAGTCGGTGCACGGTGCCAGGAACGGGACTATATCGCGCCGCCCCTTGGGTGTCTCGGGAAAATTGGATGTTCCTCCAGGATATACATAATACCTACCTTTGATACATAGATGCACATAGATTTTCCTGCTGTTTGAATTTTACCAAGAAACCGGAAATGGGTGGCGATATGGTTGAGCAGCTCGCGAGCACGCGATAGAATCGTTGCCTGTATAATAATGCCGAACAGTTCTAAAGTAACAGTAGAAGTATATAAGATTACTTATATACAGTATATATATATATATCGTTGTTTCTCATTGGAACTGAATACCGATAGGCAAGTGATCCTCCTTGAAGGACGTCACTTCCTGTTCATTGCACCCTTGATCATTTTCATTCAATAAAGTCGGTGCAAGTAATTTATATATAATTCAAGTAGATTATGACTACCGGAAATTCATATACCCAAAGAAGTATGGTAAAAATAAAAAATGTACCCGGAAGTATGTTTCCTGATGATTAAGTCTGTCTTGCACCCTCTTTCGATCTGCTCATCACGATCCCTCGTTTATGTTGCGTGTTGGTGTTGATGCAAGGGGCAGGAGATACCGATATACATATGGTACGAGTCGTATCCAACCCACAGCGGCGAAGGTTATGAAGGTCGTGTGTCAAAGGTCAGCCCGAATTCACCATACGGAGTGGCGAGCCTAAATCTCACCAACATCCGGGAGAGCGACCAGGGTTGGTACGAGTGCAAGGTCGTCTTCCTCAACAGGTCGCCAAACAGTCCCAAGAACGGTACCTGGTTCCATCTGGACGTACACGGTAAGCTTTTCGTTCTTAAATCCATATATAAAAAAAAGGACAAAATATAAATCTCCAAAACATCTACAAGAAATTGGTCCAGACACAGTTTCCTTAACGGGTCGTAAAGCACCCAGTGGATGCTGTGACGAAAAATACCAGAGCGCCGTGCAGAGCAGTCTTGGTTAAGAGTTGCGGTGATAGGAGCAGGAGAGGGTCGGGCGGTTGACTGGATAAAAAAAGAGAAAAAAAAGAAAGTTAGTCTTAGTAAAAAAAAATAGCAAAGAGGAGTCGGATGGAGGGAGGAGAAAAATACTCAAGCTGGAGACTTATTGCTGCGTTTTCTCGTGTATGAAGAGAAAATGGGTACAGCGGGAAGAAGAGAATTATTTGGGTAGACTGACAGAGAGTGAGAGTTGAGGGAGAGAGCGAGAGCGAGTCAGTCGGTAAAACAGAGTGAGACAGCTAGATCCCTTCTCGTTACCCTCTTCCGTTTGTAAACCGTTAGACACTCTCTTGCTGCTTTACCTCCAGCATCAACCTCGACTACCTTCCTCCCTCCCCTCCGCCTCCTGAAGCCTCTAGGAGGCAGCATCAAAGGGAAATACACGGCGCGCCAGAAAGCGTTTAAGATCTTTTGTTTAATCGCGGTCGACCGTCTAATGGTCTTCCCAGAAGTTTGCAAGTATCACGTAATATCTAGCGGGGTGAGACTTATTTTTATTTTCACTACCCTTGTATTTTCATTATTACCCCTTGTACTTGTGGTTGTTAGTATACCTCTTTCTGGTACTTATTTTTGATTGTTATATGTTGGCAGCACCACCTAGATTCAGCATCACACCTGAGGACATGATCTACGTGAACCTCGGAGACGCCATTATACTGAACTGTCAGGCCGAAGGCACCCCGACGCCTGAGATACTGTGGTACAAGGACGCCAATCCAGTGGAGCCGTCGAACACCATTGGTATCTTTAACGATGGCACGGAATTGCGATTGTCTACCATTAAGAATGAGGATATCGGTGATTACACGTGTATCGCTAGAAATGGCGAGGGTCAGATCAGTCACACTGCAAGAGTGATAGTAGCTGGTGAGTAAAATATTTTTAGTGTTGATTAATGGTGACTGATTAATTTTATCGACATGACCTTTCTATCCCTTAAGTGCTACTCAGACGTGGTGTTATCAGTTGGGATAAGGACGATCCATTTGGTGACTCTGATGGTTATAGAAATCGCCCATGGGACCTTTGGTATATGTTGTCCAGTTTCTTGAAGTTCCTTTTTCAGAAAACTCACTCTTCAATCTCGTAAAGCTTGAAACCAATAAACTTTATGGATAAATGCTTCTCCAGAGACGAAAAGAATATGCGGGATAGAATAGCCGTATATGCTTTTCAGGACTTATATAAAATTTATTACCGGTCGCGTTTCCTTTATTCGGAAATCAGGTGACGTTTCACATGATTTTACAGTTCGTACACAGAGAACGGGATAATATTACCAATTACTGGTTAGGATAATAATCAAGTCGAGTTAGCAGAGTAAACTTGAGACATGTGGCGTCCCATTGTAACAATTCCCTATAGAGAGGTGGTCGTTATCTACTGCCAGGTAAAGATTGCCTGGTTTATCAGCAACGTAGGCATTATCGAAAACTATGGAAAATCCAGCAACGAATGCCAGGCACTGCCAACAGATCTTTTTTGGCACCAGAAACATTGTAAAATACACGGGAGGATTAGTTCCGTAGCTAGCGTATACCTTCGATGCACAGCGCCACGAATTAGCGGCCAGCACGGTAACTACTCCCTTATCGTACTAGAAGCACGACTATGGGCGCGACAGTCGTTGCCATCTGTACGTTTTCTATTGTCAGTGCGTCGCGTCAGTGACAGCGATTGTCACGCCATAGTCATGATTCCATGCTGGCCGCTAATGCGTGGCGCTGTGCGTCGTAGGTAAGCGCTAGCTACAGAAGTAATCCTGTATTTTACAATTTTTTTCGTGCCGGAAAAGATCTATTGACAGTGCATAGCATTCGTTGCTGGATTTTCCATAGTTTTCGATAATGCCTACGTTGCTGACCAACCAGGCAATGTTTATCTCGTAGTGGATAACGACCACCTGTCTATAGGCAATTGTTACAATTGGACGCCCATGTGTCTCTCGTTTACTGTGCTAACTCGGCTTGATTGCTATCCTGACCAGTAAACGTTTCTGCTCTCTTTTCGCCATGTAGGACTTGGGTACTCGAAGGATCCTGTGGTGCACTTTATATTTTTGTGCAGCCACCCTAGATTTTTAAAGGATTCAAATCTAATTTTTAAGGAGTTAAAAAAATATTTTCTCCTCTTTTTACGACTTTCGGGATTTAATGTAATCCCTCGCTAACGACTACGGATTTTTGACGTTGTAAGGCGTCGAGAGGTTGACATCGAGGATCTTTTGATTTTATCGTCCGCGATGCTTTGGGTTCAATCGTGATCGATTTGCAATCAGCGACATTTCTCAGATTCTGACAGATTCGGCTTTCTTTATTAGAAGTCTTCCAGTGAATTGGGTCATAGAATCTGTGGAGATGGATATCCTGAGTGAAAAAATAAGTATAGAGGCTGGGTCATCGGGTGTGTATTTTTGTCCCGGTAGATCCTTCTTTTCCTTTTGAGGAGGTTCTTCCTCTCTTACCTCCTTTGTCAGACGTTCCGATCAATGCCAGTGGGACGCCGGAGGCGCTGCTATTATAATGTCGCGGCTTGGCAGGGTCGCGACGCCCGATAGACGGGTTTTCGCGAGGGCGTCTGTAGTCGTTGAAAACGTAGCCAACGTTAGGATATGACAGAGAAGAAGCTTCGGAGGGCGCGAAAGTTCGTGAAATAAATGCGATATGCCTTATATAGAATGTCACGACGACACTTCCTGTCGATGAAAACTGGAAACTTTTAGAATTCACCGACGTACCAGGCTTCTGGCTTTCAGTGGTGCCAAACCTTAGCCGCCCTCCTTTTTCTGCCTTTTGTTGGCAGCACTTCAACCTTAATCCCTTTTTCCAGGGTTCTGTATCGGCGTCGGAACGGCGACGACCTACAGATTTCCTCCCGCTCGGTTCTGTAAAGTTCTTTTTAACTTATATTACATACATATATATATGTCTATGAGATGAGTTAGGATTTCATTGATATTAGGACATTTTTCATGATTGAACTCTTAGGCCGTTTGTGGGTAATTTGATTATGATGTAATAAATATAATTCAATACATATGCTACAGTGTGGTATTAGAGGCGATATCATTAATTTTCGACTTCCGGTTATTTCTTTGTAGTATTTAATTTTCTCTTTGTTCTAACTAGGTGGAGCTGTCATCATGGTACCACCCACTAATCAAACCAAACTCGAGGGTGAGAAGGTACAATTCTCATGCGAAGCCAAAGCACTTCCGGGTAACGTAACGGTACGCTGGTTCAGAGAGGGTGCACCTATCAATGAGGTTTCGGCTCTGAACACGAGGGTGTCCATCAGGATGGATGGGAGTTTGGTGATTAATCCAGTAAGGGCTGACGATTCAGGCCAGTATCTATGCGAAGTGACGAATGGCATTGGAGAACCACAAAGCGCCAGTGCCTATCTCAATGTGGAGTGTGAGTATTCGTTATCACGAACAGCTTACAGGGTAGTTTCCAAGAAATTAAATTTAAGCACAGAAACTATAGCGACTTGATAAATAATTAAAAAATCCTTTTTAGATCCTGCCAAGGTGACCTTCACCCCTACAGTTCAGTACTTGCCTTTCCGTCTGGGCGGGGTGGTACAGTGTTACATCAAGGCAAATCCACCCCTTCAGTATGTCACCTGGACCAAGGATAAACGTCTCCTGGAGCCTTATCAGACCAAAGATATCGTTATCATGAATAACGGTTCTCTCCTGTTCACCAGAGTCAATGAGAATCATCAAGGACGTTACACATGCACACCGTATAATGCTCAGGGTACACAGGGTAGTTCAGCCCCTATGGAGGTGCTCGTAAGAAATCCCCCTGTCTTCATCTTAGAACCCAATGTATCCTACCAGAGGAAGGTGGGCGAGACCGTCGAGATGCACTGCGTCGCCCAAGAAGCTGAGGGCACTCAAAAGCCTATAATTCAATGGCAAAGGGTAGGTTCAGTTTATTCAATTGATGATGCTATCTATTATATTAATTATACCATTTACCACACAGAGGGATGGATCACCAATTCCACGAAACCGGGCTAAAATCGTAGAGGGTAATTTGACTATTGAAAGTCTGAGGCGTTCTGATTTCGGCCATTATCAGTGCGTCGCGTCGAACGAAGTGGCGACCATAATGGCCACTACGCAACTCATCGTCGAGGGAACCCAACCCCATGCACCCTATAACGTTACTGGTGTTGCTAGTGAATTCCAAGTTAATCTTACTTGGTTACCAGGATACTCGGGTGGTCCTGATTACAAGCAGGATTACACTATCTGGTAAGTGGCGGCAGTAATTATTTCATCATTTTTTTATACTTCCCTACGAGGATGCGGATGATGATAAGACTCTGAAGAACTTTAGGTTATAAAATTTGCTTACGGATAATTTGGTATGTATGTCAGTAAATTTTTAAATAAAATTTTGACTCTTCACGACGCTTATACTGTAGAAATTTCGTGCTCATTCATTCCACTTAACGCAGTTAATTTTTTTCATTGAAGAAAAATAATAAACAAGCTTACATCTTCCCAGTCGTACCCATGCAAAATTGTAAAATAACATTTTATTATCATCACTTATGTATTATCACTGATGTAAAATATTGATGAAATAATGTATGATTTTTCTTTCTTATTTAGGTACAGAGAAGCTGGTACTTCCGAATGGACGACAATTCCTGTAACTCCTTCCGGAAGTACATCGGTAACCATTAGCCGACTCACCCCGAGCACGGTGTACGAATTCCAGGTAATCGGGAAGAATGCCCTGGGTGACGGTATGCTCAGCAAAGTCATCACCTTGCGGACTCTTGGTGAGTAATTAAAGAGACTGATAAAAGAAAAATCATGAATCTCGCAAACAAACGAATCATTTCTTTAATAACGTAGACGTCATACTAATATTAAAATATTTGAGTAGAATTTACTAATAAATTAATAATAGTTGTGCATGATACTAATACCTGCTCTCTCTGAATTTTCGGTTTTTCTCTTTTTCTTTTCACGCCTCAAGATGTCGGAGGAACTCGTTCAGCTACTCCGGCATCCAGCGCACCATCCGATCAGAGTGGTAAGCCACTATGGAAACCCATAGAAAATACCGTCGAATATATCATTAGATCCACGACTCTGCCGTTTTTTCTCTATACAATTTCTATATTACGTGTATTCGTATAGTCTTACAGCCAATTGGAGTGCGTTTCGTTGGTACGAGGACCTCGTTTCCCTTTATTGTTCTTGAAGGATAGTCTATAAATGGGGAATATATCCATGGGTATATTAGACTAGGCCGAACGTCGCATTGGCATTTTACTATAAATACTTTATGGGATGTTATTTTGTGGGATTTATTTTATGATGATTCTTTTGCTTTATCAGTTGCCTTTTATGTTAATCTTCTATTTGGATCTTTGATTCATTTATCATTTCTAGTGGGATACTCTGATCTGTATCTTATGTTTTGATTGCTTTTAATTTCTCTATATTTTCATTTAACTATTTGTTAAACCTCTATCCTTGGCGTATTTGCTGTAATACATTTTTTTTCATTGTAATTAAAAATTTTCTTTTTATTTATTTGGTGTTTTTATTCTCGATCTATGCTTCTTTCTCTTTTTTCTTCTTTCCTTCTTAATACTAATTTATGTTGTCTCATATGTGTTATTTCTATATCTTGTACCTGATACTAACAGTTATTACTTGGGTGGTTATTATATGAAATTTTGAGTTTTCTGTTTAAACAAAAATCAGTATCATTCATTTCATTGTTTTCTCTTTTTTTCATATTTTTCTCTCATTTCAGATATTTTAGATTATAGTACTCTTATATTATCAACTGATTCCACAGGAAATCCCGTGTACCCGTCAATCATGCGTCCTAAAGGTATTACTACATTTACTTTCTTTTTTTATTTATATTATTCCAAAAATTTACATTTCCACAAATTTTTTCTCTATATAATTCTGTATCTATTCATCCACCTGAACAATTGTCTCTTTGTCTATCAGCCTTACAAGATTTATTTGGAAACCCTGATTTATTTATAAAATGAAACGTGAACCGTATTTGTAAAAAGCCGTCCGCAAAAAATTAGTTTGTACGAGCTTCACTCGTCGTTATTTTAATTTGAAAATACGTAAATTTCAAACAAGCTGTATAATGAATCCAAAAAAATGTACCCCCCCAAAAAAAAGCGAAACAGAAGGGACTTCTGTACCCATAAAATCAGTACAATTACGTGCAATACGTACCAAGGGAAAATCAGTTAACATGAAATCTCGTTATTTCGTAAAACGTGGGGTCACTCCCTATACATATACATTCGTTGACCGTTTTCAAACTGTCAAACGTATATACTCTGTACATATCCGCACTTTTTTTTACACTTGCGTTTCTCCTCGTATACATTTAACAACACTGTTTACTCGAGTACATCGTCGTTTTCGCGCTAACGCAAAAATCTCCATTCAATTGCAACTGGTAACAACAATAACAATAATGAAGGCGTGCGACAGCGGGCGACACGAGAGAGAAATTAAAAAATCAAACTTGGAGTGTACTTTTGGAGAAAGATATTTTCAGCGTTAAGCGAACGCTTTTCATGCTATTTGTTTTTTCTATTAAAAGCGAAAAAAAAATCAGAATTCGTCGAAATCACTGGTAAACGTTAAAACCGTTTGGCACTTGACGATCTGCAACTGATTTTAGTTCGATTGATCAAAGGACGAGGTGTTTCAGCGGTGCGCAAATTTGAAACAACATTCTCTGGCTCTGGTTTGCGAATTTTGAAAGACAAAAAAGAGTAGACACAAAATAAACGTGTTATCCAAAATCAGCCGACGTGTCTTAACATTTTTTTTTTTCAAAATAACTTTGCGAAGTGTAAATGGCTATATTTTCTTGATAACCTAATTTTGCATTATATCACAATGACAAATTAAAATCTTACATGAAAGCGGTTCTTGTATACAAACACGTCATAAGGATTTCGCAAAATCTTATTGCTAAAAATTAAAAAAAAATTTTCCCGTAAAAAAGTCATGCGTGTATTGTAATTTTTATCTCATTTAATTTTCCACTTTCTCTTTCTAACTCTCTTTTTCTACTCTCTCTCTTTCTCTTACTCGTCCGCTGTCACCTCGCTACGATTTTACATTTTCGCGAGGCTCGCGCTAGCCTGGCCATCGGTAGGCCCTTACCAAGGATTATTCGTCCTCGTCCCGAGATGAAGCCAATTATACGTACCTATGAGAACTGCCTTAATAGCAAAATGGGTGATTCGTGGATCTGTCGCGCGACCCTCTTCGGAATTCTCTGCTCGGGATCCTCCCCACGGGGGTTCCGGGACTCTGAAAGAATCGTCCTTCGTTCTAAAGCCTCTCTCGTATCAGGACCAAAGCCAG
The DNA here is from genome assembly GCA_030142635.1 of Trachelus troglodyta. NCBI lineage: Eukaryota > Metazoa > Arthropoda > Insecta > Hymenoptera > Cephidae > Trachelus > Trachelus troglodyta. Next base: position 387,283 of record JARQTJ010000736.1, read on the forward strand.
GTCCGCCCAGGAACCTGACCATCACGGAGGTCACCAACGGATTCCTCATCACCTGGGAGCAACCACTTGAACGAAGTCATTTGGTAGAGTTCTACACGATCCAGTACAGGACTGATGGAGACTGGAAGACGGTCAACAAGGGACAAATCCGACCCGAGGAGACCCGTTTCCTAAGTGAGTAATATGAGCCTTCATCAGCTGATCAATAATAATTATCATTGATAAACCATTAGAAAATATATGAAAGAATTGACATAATTGTAGAATAACATTTTTCTTCTTATCAACAGTGAAAAATGTCGTCGGTGGGAAAACCTATTACTTCCAAGTATTCGCTAATTCGTCGACAAATTATGGTGCCAGCGAGGTCGTCAAATTTCTGGTTCCGGCACACGTCAAGCACAAGGCCATCACGGCCGGTATCGTGGGTGGTATACTCTTCTTCATCGTCGCCATCATCCTGAGTATATGCGCTGTCAAGATATGCAACAAGCGGAAGCGACGAAAACAAGAGAAAGGTACACCCCGTGGCGGAACGTCGTCTGTGTCTACTCATTGTTGACATCACAGCCTGCGTCTGTGCTCCGGAAACCGTTTTGCGTACTGAGATGATATTTTTTTAAAATGATTTTGGTACTTTAAAAATCAAAAATATTCACTCTTTTCCAATTCACGTAAACCATATAGATTCCCTTCGTAGTTCACTTTTCCTTGCTATTGTTATTATTGCTATGGTATATCATAGTTCCCAGGAGAAGGGTACCCGACCATTTTAAAATCTTCATCATTCTCTGGCCGTAACGGTACTGGCAACGCAGAGGCTGGGCGTGCACCTGAAAACCTGAACACATACCTAGTTAACATAATTTTGTAACATTATAGAACTGCTTTCAGCGTATAACATGGTGGCCTGTCGGGTCACCGACTCCCGGAATGGCGCAGGGCAGGGGCTCCAAGGAACAGTGCCTTTGAAAAAGTGAGTTTCCATATTCGAACCCATGTTTCACAGATATTAAGGATTCGAATTATTATTATTTGAATTCTGAAAAAAAAGTTATATACATATATGGGGAACATTTAGATATAACACGGGACTATTATATATTACGTAGAATATATTATGGGAGTTTGCACTCGCGTTTCCCATCACCGCTATTATATATTTCACCTATACTATACTATACTGCATAGTATATCAAATACCTCTTAGATATAATTATATCCTAATAGTATCACTGTTGACTATAATTAGTACCTATCATTGAAGAACATTTCCGCGTACCATTTGGATATTTTCGTGTACAGTTTCAATTGCACTTAGAACATTGACCGTTGTATTAGTTAGCGATGATACTCGTGAGTGCAAATTCAAAAATTGAATTAAAAAAAATATATGAGGCCATTATTAGGATTAGCAGTCTAGTGATTAAGTCCCCGAGCAAATAGGTAAACCAAAGCACCGTCAACAATATTTACGGATCACTCGGTATATATTCAGTATGCATAAGTATATGAATATATTTGTTTGCTGCTATAGGAATATATATTAATATACCTATATGTATATCTGAAGTACGAGAAGACTCAGTAAGCTCAAACGAGGATAGAGAAAAATTTCATATGGATCCTGTATATGCATATATCATATATATTATATATATTATATCGATATATAGATATATATGAATATACATATACAACTAGTACATCGGCCCTCACGAAAACTTCTTGTCTATCATTGTAACACGTAAGCTTTTAGATTCTTAGAGACCGGCAGACTTAACCGCAGCAGAGGTATTCTGGACGAGGTTGGAGTGCGACGCGTTCCACTCACCCTATATAATATTATAATATTATATCTCACTGTATATCTCTATATCTTATAACGACTACTTTTCTATATTTCTGTACACCCGGATCGTACGAGACCGGGGATCGATTGATGAAAGTATATTTTACCCGTCACCGATATACCGATATTATAATGATAACGATCATAATATAAATATACTATGAATATATATTATATCATATAATGTATATGGCGGGCGCAAATCACCCATGCCTAAAAATCACACGCACATCAGACACCGATTATAGTATATTAATATAAATCCTGTATATCTTTCCGTTTGTCTCTGTCTGTTTCTCTTCACTTTCTCTTTCTATCATTATCTTTATATATTTCTGATCGCGTGACTACACAAATTATCATTTGATTCATATCGCGTCGTAATGGCATCCAAAAGTCCACAATACGACTGCAGTGATGCCTATTCTGGATTAACCTTTAGTTATTGTCTCGGATTCGCGTAATATCGTACGACAAGTACCAAGATACCATTGTTATTAATTACGAGCCCGTATCCTACGTTCGTAATGAGATCAATCGTTAATTGCGCACCACCACTTCCACCAGTACCACCATTACCACAACGACCAATTTTTTGTATGACCGTTCTCCATTTTGTTTTAGTGAAAAAAAAATGTAACAATCTCTATCATTAATAATAGAGATTATTCTTATTTCGTTATTTTTCCCCCCTATTTTTCGTCTCTGTGTAAATCTCTTATTGAGGTCCCGCTTGTATTATTTGTCCCCGGGGATTCCCCGAGCTACGGGACTCCGACAGGTATAAACTGTATAGCCACGGGGAATCCCCTGTCCCAAAGTCTCCTTTTACAAGACGGAAATCCAATCCAACGTTATTTCCTATTCCTTCATGATTTTCCTTGGGGCGCACTCGATTGCTCCCGACAGTGTGTTGCGCGCGCGAAATCACTTTTGACAATTCATTCGCGTCATTGAATATCCAGAACGGGCTGGACGGTTCAGCCACTGCCGGAATACATAAATTAGTATATGGGGGACCCTATTTAGCCTTTGCAAAAAAATTATAGGTAAAAACAGTCTATAAGTGTATTTACGAGGAAAACAAAGAAAAAATGATAAAACAGTCTTGTATAACAAAAGTTCTCTTTCGAGAGACATATATAATTATGCATTGAGTTGCAAGAAACAAAGGGATAAATAAATAGCATACAAAGAAAGACTAGTAATAGTATGTTTGTTAGATGGTTTTTCAACTTTGCTCAAAGATGAAAAAAAACGAAGAGGGATTAAGAAACGACTTAGACTGAATTTAATAGAGGGAGAAAAAATCTTTAAATTAAAAAAAATAACATGGTGACTTCTCGAATCAATGCTCGACACACAACGTGGTGTCTCTTGTCCTCTGTGTGTTCTGTAGGTCGACAAACTTAAACGCGTGCGGCGAGTCAGTGTCGACGCTGACCCGTTGCAGCCCGTTGAATCCGCAACCACAACCTCTTCATCAACCACTTCCTACGCAAGTAACCCCTGCCACTGCCACCTCGGAGCAGGTCCACGAGGCCCCCCCGAATCGTGACCATCACGCGCTCCATCTCGAAAACCGAGATTACGAGAGCGTATTTATCATAGAGAGGCGGAACAGTAAGCCTAACCTCCGCTAGCAACGTGAATACCCACGGGATTAATTATTGATAGCCATCATGAGTCCCAAGGTCAAAGTCGACCGACCGGGGGTCGATAAAGAAAATTGAAAGAACGCCCTTAAAGCGGTGGGACACATCACTCTCTCACCAACCACCATCACTACCAACAACTACTGCTACTACTGTTACTACTACTACTACTATTACTACTACTACTACTATTACAACCACTACGTACTACTACTCAACTACTTACTACTACTTACTTACTACTACTACTACTACTACTACTTAGGATGATTGTCATGACTGTAGATGAGATGAGCAATACAGGCAAACAGCTAGGACTCACTAGTAATTCCAGTCAGTACCCTTACCTGTTCGGCGGTCTAGGGAGTACATAGATATAAAGCCCGGTTAACGTTGGGCTTGTTTTTTTAATTAATCGGCGAATTCGCGATTTGATATTGTTATTTTTATACTTGCCTTTTTAAGTCATACGTGCTCTGTCTTTCTATCTATTTCTCTATGACTCTTTTCTCTTTCTCTCTATCTTGCTCTCTGCTCATTTTATAGTATGTTATTTATCTTTATCTTTTTTATTATTATGAATCCTCTTCTTATAGTTTTTTTACTCATATATATTCCATTGCTCATTGAGACCCTATCCTATTCACTTTTGCACTTGTTCGCTGATTTAAATAATTACTTTTATTAGACATTTTGTTATTTGCATAGGCATTACAATGCTCAGTGACGTTTTTCATGCAGAGCACCGTCCTTTTTTATACTTTTAAATGAACTTTTCATTACTAATTTTCACATGCTTGGAATAGTCATCAAGGCTAGCTTTACGTATCATCTACTTTGATCATCTATTATAAAGTTTATAATCTTCTTATAATCCTTTATTAAGGTAAATTTAATTTTCTATTGGTATCCCTGTCCGGATCTATAAACAGCCATAATCGATCCATCGCGAGAGTCCTTTGTCATACTTTTTTGTATATTAATTGCCTGGGGAATTTTTTGCAAAAAAAGTGTTATATTTCTGAACGGATGAATCCTTGTGAATCTTGCCGGAAAAATAGAAATTGTACATAACACGTTTTCTGAAGGCTCGTTTCTTTATATTCTTTTCAATGTTTCGATTCTAGACGAGCCGTAATGTCAATTTAAAAAAATGATAGAAAAATAATGCATCGTATAAGGGACCGGAAAATAGGTACTCCAATTTTTTAAACGATCTGAGTATCCAGTTACAAAATATCATTGTTCCCTCCCCCACCCCATTTTATTCGTTCCATTTGCACGATATCGTTATTGAATTATTTTTATCGAAATCTAATAATCAATAAACTTTAGTATCCAGATATTATCATCCAAGTAGATTCGGACACATCAAAATGATCCAGTTCCATAACTGTCTGATTTATTTTGTTCTCATTCTCAGACCATTACTTTTTGGATTCAATCTTCTATTATTCTTATTGCTCCTTTTCTATGCTTGTAACCCATTCACATTACCTTTTACGTTCCTGTCACCCTTTCTTCAATCATTTTGACACTTTCTTTCTGTTTTCTATATATCTTCCATTTATTTTGTTTGATCGTCTGACCCTTCAGTGGTAAAAGCTCCTATTAAAAATCCTTCAGTTTCCTTTCAAGATGACTCTTCATTGAAATTATCTTATCTCCCTTTCATTACTTTTATCGTCTCTCTACCTGTTTACTGCTTTCCTTTTACTTCCACTTACTCATATGTACTTCTATCTTGTCTTTTACTACGTTTTTGCCTTGAAAGACACGTCTCTTGCGGAATGGCCTTTATCGCTGATGACGACCAAGAGACGAACTTGGGAAGAGTTGAAGAAAATATTATTTAACAAAAATTACAATTCTTGCCAATCTTCTTCGCTGGTATAATTTTTTAAATCATTCCTCATGACGTTTCTTGGTCGTCATTGATTTCTTATGCTTTTATCAACGATTCGTTTATACGAATTTCGGACCAGTGGTTTCGTAATAATGTCGTTCGTCTGATTCGTATGAATTATCGTTATTTACACTCGTGCCTCAATTTAGCGTCATGTTAATTAAAAAACTTTTCATAATTCACTATCCAATCTTTTCCTTCGACTGTCTTCTGCCTCTCTCTGTCAGTGACTCGCTGGAATTCACGTAAGACGCGCATCCGGGCCGTGAACCGTGCCGATGATCTATTTGCTCCCAACACCACCGCCTAGAAGTAACGTTCAATTATTTAGCGTTCATTATTATTCTTATTATTATCGTCATCATCACCACGATTGTTTTTGTGAATGTAATCGTTGTGTTACAACATTCTCTCTCCCCGATCTTTCCTTGCTGCCGGACCCGAAGGAGGAAAAAAGGTGACGAGTTTCGGAGCACCTAAATCCACAATTACTAAACCACTATTGAATCAAAATGAAACAAAGAAAAGTCGTATAAAATTTCCGAAAAAAAATTTAAAATCAGTATTGAAAAAAAGAATGAAAAAAAAGAGATATTGAGAAAAAATTATATTTGAATTGAGAATCTACTCACTGCCCGATACCACCACCACCACCACAGCCCTCACGACCTTTCACCTTTTACTGTCCAGTTGGCTACTGAATTTCCCTCACGTCACTCTGACCCTTGAAGAGAACAAAAAATGAAAATTATCACTTTCGCACCGGAATGCGCATGGGCATGCAATATCCCTGCCTGCATCCAAAATTACTTTTAGTAACTCTCGTTGATATATGATTTTTTTCGTTACGTTGTGTGTGATGTTTCGTAATTGTTGCATGTTGCTGTTTTTTTGGTCGACGTTGCAGGAGGTCGTTACCATAAATTGTTTGATAAAACTGAAGACTTTGTTTCAGAGAAAGAGTTTGCATTGCTTTGGGATTTCAAATAGGTCAGCATATATCCTTTTTCTTCCGGTTGGTGCTGCCTGATTGAATTAGGGCTTGAAAGAGACAAAGAAAACGAAGTTATTACCTCCTGCAATGATCGTACCGTTGCTGTTGCCAATCGCCATTACCACATCTAACATTGCTTGTATCTACCGTAGACCTAGAAAAAGCCGAGTACCAGGTCTAAGTCTACTCCGCGAGATCCTAAGTCCTGACACTCCGGACTCCTCCCGTGGACGGCCGCTGGGTAAAATCTCCCGGGCGGCCGACGGCCGCTTCGTCATAGCGGATTCCGTGATCAGCTCGGCAGACAACAGCATCCTTGACGCCTCGAGCAGCGACGACGGCGGTTTCCTGCCGAAGACGAGACTCAAGTCATCCTGGCGTAGACCATTGGTGGGCAACAGTCAACTCAGCTTACGCTCCGACGGTAGCGGAGTTTCTGTGGGTCTGCCAGGAGGACAGTTGGCAGGCGTCGTGGCAGCTGTGACGAGACCCAGACCTGGTGCAATATGTACCATATCCTCTCCAAGGTTTTTGGCCAGTTCACCAACCGGTCCCCACGTACCTTGGTCGCCCATGTACTTCAGTGATCTCAGCTCAGTCAGACAACCTTCATCCGGAGGAGAAAGATCCTTTCCAACGCCACCAGGATACCTTCAGCTAAAATCCGTTCACCAACGTTATAGTCAGGAATTACCGTCCTTACGTGCTATACACGCAGAGTCCAGGAGGTTCATTCCAGTTCAACCTTTAGCGACCTCGTCGCCACCGCAATCAGCAGGTAGACCTAGGGCGCGGTTACCACCAAGACACGCAAGGCACGCCAGGTCGGCACCAGAGCTGGCAGCATCGCCAGACCTGGAAACATCACCGGAAAGCAGGTCTAGTAGTTCCGGTTTTGGTAGTAAAAATACGTCCCAACAAAATCAAAGCTCCAGGTCAGGATCCACTGTTGCCGAATGGCGACCACCACCCTACAGGCCACCGCCGCCGCCTTTGATCGGCCGATGGCTAGAACTTCAGGAAGGCAAAGTGACCCAGACTGCAGTCGACGCCGGAAGTGTCGACGGTCACTACGAGTTCGATCCAGTTTCCTGTACGCCGACGCCGACCTCGGCTTCCACACCTACCAGAGAAGAACGACCACCGACTCATCAGATGCATACTATACACGGGCCACATCTTCATCAAGTACACACTGTTCATCATCAGGCACCCAGGTACACTAGGGATAACATAGAGGCCAGGGTGCAAGCGATGAAGGCAGAATTCCATCAATTTCGCCAACGACAAGCTAGAAGACGACAAAGTGCTCATCTCGAGAGTGCTTGCTAATAATCACGCTAAGTACATCGCAATATGAAACAACAGAGACAAATGTGATCGAATTTCAAGTACCAGTAACCGACCAGAACATTATATATATACTATTGACATACGTCAAAACGACCATGAAGAGCAAATGGCGAGATCTCATCAACCACCGTGCTTCATCCTATCCGATTACCGTAGACCTTATTGAGTTCTCGTCTACGAAACGAAGAGTAAAAAATGAGAATGCAGAGAGAAGAAAAACATAAGGGACCGCTAATTTTAATGATTAATCGATTGGGTGAAAGGTCAGAGTTCACTCGAGTAAAGGAAGTGAGTGGCCGAGGTGTTCCCGTAGGCTCAACAGGATCATCTCGGTCCCAAGGCATAATACTCCAAAGAAACTGTACTACGTGCTGTATACCTTTTAACAAGAATTAACATTAACGTAATCCTAAGGTAATTGATAATTAACAGAGAATTAAAAGTGGACGAAGAAAATGAAATATATATAAACGAACAAGGGGGGGAATGACGAACGATGAATTAGATCGATGAGTAAAACCATAAACGATGCGAATGAAGAGAAACGGAGACGTAATTAATTTTAAAAAAATATATGAGCAATGGACTCGAAACGTGATATTAGGCCGAAGCTTGCCTCGAGATTGCTTAAGGACTCACTCGTACTGCACTGCCTGTTTAGGGTTTCGCTAGCGACCCAACATATTATCGGCACAATAATTTTTCCTAAGCAACGTAAACGAGAATAAAGTATAAAAAGTAATATTCTTCGAAATAGCGTGCCGATTTTTTGTAACGCGCACCTCTGTTCGGCCATTGGTTGGTAGGTCGTTGGGATTTGAGCCCTAGTGCGCATGCGCGGAACTAGAACAAAGAACATTCAATTCGCTTTTTATTTCGGTGCGTAGCGTTTGTGCGTCGAAAAATCGGCACACACGCGATCATCTGTATCCGTGCGCGGTACACGATCGGTACATATGTATAACACACACACTACACACTACATACACTACACACACTGAACACACACACATACACACACAGAAACGAGCGTGCTCCCGCGCGCACAAAGTCACACATATGTACACAAACGTTCTCTGAGAAAAACCCACCTAATTATCACCAAACGCATTGTATCAAATCATCACGGTAACAGGTATCGGAGCCCTGCAGCTTAAGTTTTTGGGAAAAAGGACGCATTTTATGTATAGTGTGTGAATGCACGGTATTTTTCAAATTGTCCTTTCTTTCAAAGAATTTTTTTTTTGGAGTAAATCGTCTTTTTAAGACGCGTTTTTTTTCTTATATAATATGGATTCTCAAAAGCTTGTCGATGATCTACGTGATCGCCGGACTCCGCCCGTTGCCGTTGAACATTTTACTTTTTTTATAGTACAAACACTTATTTATATATATATATAAATATATAAATATATATATAAATATACTTATTATAAATATTAGCAGGGGCTCTACTCACGATTCAACTATACTTACGACGATACTATATACAAGGGAATATCGAAATTTGTATAAATGACAGTGAGCGAAAGATGAAACGAGAAAATATGAGTAAATAATGGATATCAAGGACGTTCTATTTACAGATTAATCAATTGAGATCCTAAAATGATGGGTTAAATATAATAAAGATAATTTACATTATTACATATTCTGTAAAATCGAATTGCGAATTTTAATGAACTTCTAAGTGATTTAGAACAATAATTTTTTTAATTTTATCATATCGATAAATTTAATTCAAACTTTGATTTATAAAATATAATATTTCTGACATTTCTAAAAAGCTTATAATTTATACTATCATTATCTTGCTTTTTATAAACCTATCAAGAGTTTCCAGATAAAAAAATAAATACTTCCTGTTTTGTATAACTTGGCGTCCAAAGACCCGTGCATTTTCTAAATCGCTTTGTTCTTTTATTTATCCGATAACTAATCTTGAAATCGCATAGAAATATTCTTCAAACGTGCAATAATAATATATCATAAATTGGTAATGCTATAAAGAAATTATAAAACTGGTAGAACGTCCTTAATTATCAGCACCTGTTGATTAACCATGTATAAATGTGCGGCGGCACCTGTGGACGAGTGAACGCAGTGTTAAATTTGCATAGAAAAGAAATTTAACGAAAGCGAAAGAATTACTAATGAATGCAAGAGATCGTGAGAAAGTAATTAAGCAGAGTGTGTTCTTAGCGAGTGTCAAACGTAAAGACAATTAAAATACCGTTGACGAGAGTTCTGCAAAGTGATACGATTTCAACGCTGATTCTATAAGAGGTTCGAGAGAGAGGGAGGGGGGGGCGAGAGAGAGAGAGAGAGAGAGGGGCGACGGGGGTATATATATATACACACAACACAAAACCAACAAGAACAAAAAAAAGAAGAGTACCAATATTCTAAAGTAATTCTAATAATTGAATTAATAATTTGATAATTAATTGATATTGTAAATCGTAACGATGTAGCCTGTAGCGTATTAATCAACGAGACGACGAAGTAGCACGTGGTTGGAGGATATGTTTTTAATATGAAGGCACGATCGTAGAGTCGGCCAATTGCTGTTGTATCATACTAATTACTAAAGTATAGTTATCGATAATATATTGGGTGTTTCCACAAATGGTGCGACGTCGTCGCGACACTCTCGCGTCACCGCCTTATCGCGTCTATCGCCCTTATTAATGCCAATATCGATTATCAGTACGCGCTAATCTATTACACAGTGGACATTGAGAATCTCCACCTGAGTTGCAAATTTTTTCCGCAAAATGGCGATGGCGCGCTAGCGTCGTGCCGGCGTGACTTGTCGACAGGAAAAAGGAGAAAAAAGTGAAAGGAAGGAAAACTAATGCTAATTATTAAACGGAACGAAGGAAGACAGACGAAACAACGATCGACCGCCTCCGTCGATTGTCGTTTCGCGCGTCATAATTAACACCTACGATTCCAAGATATCCTTAGTCCTTCTAATTATCCCTTAAATCCTAATTTCTCCTCCTAAACTCACCGTCATTAGGTAACGAGATGAAGAAGAAGGGAAAAAACCACGGTAGGCGTATAAGTAACGTGTAGATATATCATAGCTAGATACAACGATCTCAAGAGGACACCACGAGTGGATCGCTAAACATTATGGTCACCGTATATAAATATATACATATATACAAATATATATATATATATTGTATATGAAAATCGTATACACGCGCATGCGCAATTTACGTATCGCGTGCTCGTATGAAAGACATATGACACACACGAGAGTACGGCTATGGTTGAATCGTGAATCGGTTGTAAGCGATTAATCCATATACCATTGCGTTTCTTTTTTATTTTATACTCACATTACCATACCATTGTCACCATTATCACCATTGTCACCTGCAATTATTATATTCCCTGTATCTAAAACCACCGATTTACTGATTAATTTCAAGGACAATCGTGACATGATTTTTTTGGATCATTGTGAGTGATAAAATATGAGGATGATCCCAATGCAATGGATCAGTGTCACGATCGCTCTTATCACTGAAAGGGAAGGTATTATAAGAAGAAGAAAAAAAAACGACACTCTCAGTTTTATGTAATATATTTTAGCCCTTTTTTTCGTGAATCTTAACTTCGATGTTGCGTAGTATTCCCTTTTTGAATTTCGTTTTTTTTTTATATATATACTTCCGTACCTGAAAGCCATTTGCCTCGCGGTTTTTATCCCGCACGCCATTTCCGCGTTAATCCTTTGTTTCAAACGCGACATTTTAATTGGGTCGAGCATAATTTGCTTTTAAATTTAAAATATATTTTTACTATTTTGAAAAAAAAATTTTCGTCAACTCTCTTTTGCGCTCCTTATACTGCTACCTAATGTGAACGGCCACGCGGTTTTTTTAGATAAAAAAAAAGCCTCGCTCTAATATCTTATGGCTGTCGGGTACAGGACGCTTCACGTTGTACTTGGCGATTTTTCATTTTTTGACATTTCTCGCGCGTCTACTCCATTTATCAGCCTTTTCGTTTTTTTCCCAGCCCGACTAGTTTGTCATTCTTTTTCCTTAAGGATATTCATTTACGTTCGTTATCGACGGAATTTTATTCTTCATTTTTTCTCGTTTGGTATTCTCGATCGTCGGCATTCCTACGCAATCTGTATACACGTATCGTGTATATAACATATGTAAAATATGCCCTAATATTCTGTAATGCGAAGGAAGACCGAGGAATTAAATACTAGAGATACGACTGTGCATACTGTCATAATAAAATTATTACTTTATTGTTCACTAATATACATTTTTTTATAAAGGACGGAAAGGTATTTTATTATCGGTTTTCAAAAAATCGGCTGAGACGGAGAGACGCGCTCGAAAAAACCGTCAAGACGCATGCGTAGCGACGATTTAGTGTAGTCAATTACTTTTTAATATTATAATTACGATTACACATCGTAATTATGTAATACGTTTACCGCACTCACTGTAAAAATTCGATATTGACAGCAAGAATCGTCTCTGTCGATATTTCCCAGTACAAGTTTTCCTTTGACATTAATGTACCTACTGATTGATATTAATTATTTTTATGAACTATTTTATTGATTGATTATTATTATTTTATGTTTATATTATCTGTAATTATTATTATTGTAAGTTCTTCGTCGTCTATGTCCTCCCTAAATTACATGATCTCGTCCCCACGACCCATCTGGCCTATCATTTCATTTTTTACAATAATCAAATTTTTTTGAGTTATTCCTTTTTTATATTTTTTACACCCCTTTTGCATCCTCCCCTCCTTCACTGTCTCTCAAATTCATTCGTCACTGCATCTTCATCTTTACCCTTTTATTTTTATTCGTTATCCCCCTGTTCACGTCTATTCTCTTTATTGTCCCTCGCAACTCCTCATTCGAGAACTCCAAGAAAAAAAAAAGAAAAATGAAAACATACAACTTAGGACAAAATTGTAGACAATTTATTATTAAATAAAACGAAGAATAAAATGATATTTGAAAGGATACAAATCATTGACCACGTTCCAGATGAAATAAAATATGACGTCCATAGTCATCCAATCGTTTTACGTATTTCTCACTGCGTTTCACTACGAGCAAGGTAAGTCTGTTATATCTACGTATTGCATGCGGCGTTCTCATGCAGCGACAGAATCTCACATTGTCGACCGACCTCTCAACAAAGTCTAGCGTAATCTCGGCGATGCATTAATAATTCGCCAGCCTCCTCCCTCTTTCCTCGAGAATGCGAGAATTCCTAAGCGTCGGCGCTCCTAGCGGCGCCGCGGGAATTCCCTAGAATCGAGGGAATGGCGCGTGCCGACACTGATTAATCCGAATTAATCTAAATTGACGTAATTCCCATGATTTCGCAGTGTTTGCGCATAGCTGCACAGAGACCGAACTGGAGCAACGCGAATAGGTATCCTGCATGAGTATTCGGCGCAAGGTCTTGTGAGGTGTCACGTTTCCACGAGTGAATCATACCGGTTCTCTTTGGATTTTCCTAAGTTCCGTCCCATATGATTAGACGAGATAAGGGATGATGTGTCATGATAAAAAAAATCAATACGATTATACCAGTTGGTAACAATGAATTATTGAATTTACTCAAATTTAAGGAAAATGGGAATGCTCTTCCTATACGGATACGGAATACTACCGGAAACAGGTGCGCGACTGAGACGATTCGACATCGTCGATGAAACAATGCCCTGAGAGATCATTATGCATGGATTATTTCCAGTGTCCCGAGCACGTCCAATCCTAGATCATACGAATGGATCCATTATCTCAACAGCGTGACAAGGCTGTGGGCAGTCTGATAATGCGGCAAGGGACGGATGTGACGTAATCTGAGGTCACCCACGCAAATGAGACACTCAGTACTGGACTTGGACTCTGTTTCGTCTCCTCGAAGAATTCGATCATCTCCAATTAAATTTTTATTAATTTCTTGATATATCGATTGGACAATCGTAGGACCATTTTATACCAGGGAGGCTGGTACCAGGGTAACTGGTACCATTTACAAAGGTACTGGTACCGTGTGGAACCAATGATGCTGTAACTGGTCCCTTCGTAGAATCGGCGCGAAACCCAATAGCAGTCGCGCTCTGAATACCAACGTAAATACCAAGTCAACCGGAAGACGCGTACGACTTCGTTAATAACCGCGTAAGACGTAATTACTCGCGTGGGTGAGTAAATAAAGAGAATGACGAAAAAAAAGTGTCAGGACCATAGAGCAGCTACGTCTTTCGCAGAGTAAAGGGTCTCCGGTTACATGTGATGGTTAATGGAAAATATCTGTATGCTTTTTTTTTCGGGCTGAGAAATTCTAGATCGTCGTCTCCGATTGCTGATAAAAGCTGATCTTCTGTGTCAGGGCTATCGGTCGGTAAAACAGAGCAAAAATGCTGTGTCGGTAAACCGATCTCGTGAGAACTTATTGATCTTATGGAAAATTATTTTCGTCATAATTTTTTTTGTATATAGGTAAGTTAACCCTTTCTTGTGTACATTGTCCTCGTGGGTGTGACGTGCTTACAACAATGGCGGACAGGCTCCGTATGACGTTGAATTAAACCCCCACTATATGACTCTTCTACTCGTATCCGTTTAGTCGGAGCCACAATTACGTACTCGATTATTTTTCCTCCTCTTCTCGACTGCTCGGGGAGCAACGTGGTGATCTGGAACGTCCTCTCCTGGACAAAAGTTATAGTCTTTATCCAGTAGCGGTCCTGATGTTCATACTCTATCCCATCCTCGGCGGTCCATCTCTCGTACAACACTGATCTTCATCTCCTTGCTTAATACAGATTTACATAATTGTCTACAGTGTGTTTCACTCGCACTGTACGTTTCTTGTTCCTTCCTTTATTTCCTGTACACCCTTTACTCGCTCGCTCTCTCTCCCACTCTCTGTCAATCTTTCATCCCCTCTCTCTTCGAGGGGCGGCAATTTTAAAAAGTATCTGTGAATGAAACTCCATTACAGTCGCACTGCCACCGGTGACCACTAGTATGCGCTTTGACTTCGTAGCGCGATGAAGTCGCAAACGGTGTAAACAGAGATTTTTTGAAAAATTTTTTTGAACTGTTTTTCTTTTTTAATCTCAAAATTATCAAGTGCGCGTTATATCGATCGGTGATACGAGATGACTGATCTTTAGCAGTCTGTGTGGTACTTGTGATCTTGGTTCGATTCAGTTACGGAGATTAAGTGGACAAGGATTTTATTTTTCGAAAATAAAAATGAGACACAGGATGAGCTATTCGGTGGTTAAAAGAACTTATGGGATCCTGGTGATCCTTTGTTGCTATGAGGGTGAGATTAAAAAAATTTCTTTTTTCATAATTCTTATCTTCATTGGTCTCAATTCGAATATTTTCTATGACCATTTTTTTTCGCGATTTTGCTCATTCGTAGGACTCGGATATGGATTTCTCTTGGAAGAAGAAACGAAAACTTCTAATTTAACTGCTGAGGTCGGCAAGCACGTCGTGTTCGACTGTGACCTCGACTTTCCACACGAGATACCGATACCTTATATACTTCATTGGAATCGAGATGTAAGTCCCGAATGTAACTAGGAATCACATACCTAGGGAATTCATTGTTGAATATTATCACCAGGTACACTTTGATTACGTGAGTGACGTGACATGTTAAATTGCCTGGGCAAAATGCGTGATTGATTCGAACGAATTATTAATAGGGACAATTCCCGCCACCCACGTCGTTCCGAATGTGAGATAACGCGTAGTAATCACTCGAATGACAAGTCATTCGACGCTCGATGGCAGATTGATTGATTAAAGCGTATTAAGGACTAAATGACATCTTGAGCCTGATCTGCATTTTCGATTCGTACGATTCGTCTGTAGAAATTTTCATGGTGAACTTAAATTAGAAATGATTTTGATGACCCCTCGTTTTTCTAGTTCTGTTAGAATCATTTATACGTACTATTCTAAAGGGCGGAAATAAAATACCAACTCATAGCTCTCTTACTGTCTGATCAAATGAAGTGGAAATTAACTTGATTGGGCCCTGATGCGTATGCAAATCGGGTGCACTCTGTGCCAGTAATTGGAGTACAGGACACAAGGCTGCATTATATTTAGTTATAGTGAGTCTGCGACATGAGGGGTTCTGCCAGTAGGTCACTGCTAACGCATTGTCAAACGATTAGAGACGATTAGTGCAATTTTCGTCAGCCATGTTTTGACGGGCTATAGGATTCCCAGACAATAATCTAATCCGGTTTATTATTATGGATCAACCTGCCGATTGGAGATAAAATACAACGTTAAAAGTATATAAACGGGCCACTCGATTTTTTAAAAAATGTTGAAAAAAATAGAGACCAACTTCATCCAATGTCAGGACATTACAGATGTAAAATCAGTGAGCACCCCCATGATTAGGGTCGGTTCATACGTTCGGTAGAAATTTCGTCGACAGCGACACTTATTAATTGACTGGAAGGGGACTAAGTTTCATCAGGCTCGGTTAAATCCTATTAAGACGGGCCTTAACTCAATCAAGTCCATGTGAAATTCTACCATGACAAATTTCCTCTTTACCACTAATAACAATGAACCCTGGATCCGGGCATTTTTTAAAATGTTTTTATAGCCAGCATGACTCATTGATTCGTCCAAGTATTTTTTTGGGATTGATTGACGTTATTGTTGTTTCTGTATTATATTTCAGAGCCGTACCATTTTCTCCTGGTACGACGGCGTGTTTTTCTTTGCTGACGATTATTCAGGAAGGATTCATCTACTGACTGACGGTGGCGATCAAAGTTATGGTCAGGGCAGTATCAATCTGACTAATATCAGAGAGAGTGATGAGGGTTGGTACGAGTGTCGTGTAATATTTCCAAATAGAACGCCAAGTTCTAGGAACAATGGAACTTGGTTCCATCTGACGATAGACGGTAAGCATCGATGTATAATTTGAAAATATTTCTTGTGGGCAGAAAATATTAATGGTCTAAAAAGAATTAACCAATTGACTTGTCTGGGATGTGACATAAATTTATTTGAATTAACCGCCAGAGTCATTTAATTACTTTGGTTTATCTTTCTCTTTTATTTTAATTACCGCATGGTTCTAGAAGATTGAACAATTTTTTCTTCGACTAATTCAATTTTCCCTTGGAAATTTAATGGCATTTATTGGAAAGGACAAGATCGAAGGATATTGGAACTTAATGGAATGGAAGCTGAATGGAAGTAACACACCCGTTCCTGTCGATCAGAAGTTCGGACAATGACAGCTTCGAGTTCGCTTCCGTTTTCATCTAACAGCATCCGGCACTCCCGACGGTGTCTGGTAAAAAGTGGATAGAAATGATGACATCTCGGGATTTACGTGTTATAGATGTTTTTCTTTAGTCTTTGCACTTTTTTTTGGGTGGGATTTTGTATAATAACAATTGCAAGCGCCGCTTACTAACCGGAACTTGGACAGACTCGTTAAATCGTTCAACCCAGGTGCGTCGGCGCCGTTTGTTCCAGGAGGCAATCTTCTTGCTGTACCACCGGTCAACAAAACAGCAATGGAGGGTGAACCAGTGCAATTTGAATGCGTCACGAAAAATCCATACAGCATCGTCACCTGGCTGCGCGAAGGGTCGGACGTCTCTGACTTAGAGGTAAGCGAGATGAAAGTCGCCATTGACTAAACTGAACTTCCGGTATCTTCGTTAGGATCTCAGAGACAGAATTTCCGTCGGTGACGATGGGAGTTTGACAATAACATCAGCTGCGATGGGCGACCTTGGAGAGTACACGTGTATGGTCAGCAACGAAAATTCTGAACGACAAAACGCTTCAGCATTTCTGAACGTTCAGTGTGAGTGCCAAAAATGAAAAGAAATAGGTCATTTCATATTTGATTTTTGATATTTTCTAAAAAATTCTTTTTTTCTTCTAGACAAGGCCAAGGTTATCTACGCTCCGAAGGAGGTCTATCTTCCATATGGAAGGTCTGCACTGTTAGACTGTCACTTCCGGGCTAATCCACCCTTGACTAATCTAAGATGGGAGAAAGATGGCTTCCTCTTCGATCCTTACAACGTTCCCGGTGTCTTCTATAGGCGCAACGGGTCTCTATACTTCAGCAAGGTCAACGAGACCCATTCCGGAAGCTATAGCTGCACTCCGTACAATATCTTGGGGACCGAAGGACCCAGTCCCTCCATATCAGTGGTGAGTGTCATCGTCAGACGAAAGTGATAAAAGGGCTGCGGGTTACTTGAATAAGGTATCCACTGTGTCAAAGGGTTATTTATGTCGTCTCGAAAGCAGCGTTCAGACAGGATATGTCACTGGGATATTTGAGACCATTGACCATTGACCAGTTAACGTCGGCCATTATCTCTTTTATTCTTCAGTTATGATCTTATACGCTAAGGCGGTTCCTGGACCTAATGGGACATTCGTGCCTTCACCTTAGCAAATTATACGTACGAGAATAATTTATCTCCTCTTCGTACTCTTCTCTTTCTAGATCGTTCAGAAGCCACCAGTCTTCACGGTGATACCTCAGCAATTGTATATGATGAAGCTGGGCGAGACCTTAGAAATCCCATGTGATGCCAAGGACGGCGATCAGTCCCACAGACCCACCATCACGTGGTACAAGGTAACTGGTGGTCTTTTTTTATTACATTAAACATACTCTAATGATCACTTCCGGTCTGTGCGAAGAAGAATAATCCAGAAAGCGTGAGATTCTTCGTGCTCTCGTGACTAGCTCGTTTTTCATGATTGAATGACTGGCCCGCAGCCTTGTCAGGCTATTCCTTGACTCGATTAGAAACACGGCTTTAGCCACGCAACGATTCGCCACGCAGCTTCAGATGCGTTTCTAATTGTTAAGACATCTTGGAGTTTAATTCTAATGGTACAGGGTCAGCGCATGCCTTCGTGCTTAAAAAAGTGTTTTTTCTTTAAATTAATCAGATCACTTATTTTTTATTTGCTATTTTGTACTTTCATTTCCCATGAATAACGGGTGTAAGCTTTTATTGTAATCGTTTTCGATGAGATGATTATTTTCTGAAATCATACCGATCAGTTGTCGATTATTGTACTTTTTTAATGAATATTTCTGCAGAAGGACGGACAGCCACTTCCGCCTAATCGCACTGCTATAAGTGGCGGTAATCTCACTATTGAAAGAATTCAGGAACAGGATAGGGGTATTTATCAGTGCAGTGCCAGTAACGAAGCGGCCACTGTTGTGGCTGATGCTGAACTGAGGGTTCTTAATGCCCCACCCAGACCACCTTATAATGTTAGTGCTAACAGTACAAAGAATACTGTTACCTTGAGCTGGATGCCAGCATACGTCGGGCCGAAAATGGAGTACTTTGTTTGGTACCAAGCTAATTTTATTACACTTGTATTTATAATGATGGAGAATTTTTTTATTAATAATGTGTATATATAGGTATAGACTCACTGACACCTCTCAATGGAAAACCATAAAAATCCTGTCGCGCAAAGTTACTGAGGCCACAATCAACAATTTGACGCCTGGAAAGGAGTACGAGTTCATGATACTGAGTCAGAATAAAAATGGCGATGGAATGTTCAGTAAATCTTTGAGGATATTTACTAAACCAAGTAGGCATTGGTCAATGATAAAACTTTTATTCTTATTAACTTTCTTATTTTATATTATTAATTTTGTATCGAAACTTCAGACGATATAGATCAAAATTCCGCATCGGAATTTCGCAGTCCGAAAGGTACAGGGAATTGAAATTAATCGAAAGATTTATTTAAAAAAGATTCTGATTATTTTATACAATTTTTATCATATATAGGATCTGAATCGATTGGACACCCACAACACGTAAGAGTACAAACTACTGTGGAGGGATACCTGGTCACGTGGGATCCACCATCATATGGAAGCGAATCTGTCAGAGTTTACATAGTGAGATGGTTCCGTGGTCCGGCAGAGCATTTATATGGGAGAGCAGAAACGACAGATACGTATTATCTTGGTAATTATTTTATTTGTGCTTATTAATATTATTATAAATAATTACAAAATTCATACAAGATAAATCATTCTTCACAGTGAAAAGTCTCGAGGAAGAGAGTTATTACAGTTTTGAAGTTGTAGCCATGTCATTTTCCGACGACGAAGCAACCAGTGAACGCGTCACTTTAGAAGTTCCAGCATATCGAAAAAATCGCGCCATCTCCATGGGAATTATCGCTGGAATTGGATTTCTAGCCGCTGCGTTAGCTGCAGTCTGGTGGGCGCGGAAAAGATTTTGTCATTCGCCATCTGGGGAGAAATAGTCATATTACTTTTCTTAATGAAATAAACATAGAATGATAGTTTTTTTTTGGAAGGATATTTTTATATCCGACCTGGGGTCTATATTATTATAATTTTCTATTAGATACGATATAACAGAGACTAGCCTACTTCATTTCACTGTTAAACTGCGTTAGCTTATTTTATTTAAGAGACACTGTCGTTCATCTTAATCATAATCATTTATATTACTAAATTCGTGTCACTTTATGGTTTACATGTATGTTAAGTCTGTTCAACTACTGCACGATGGTTGCGATAATTGATAAAAAAAACCTTGTCTGTTTCTTTTTTAAAGAGAATTTCAAATGCTTTCCAAATTTAAGATAGTCATGAATGTAGTTGATTGAACAAATTATCTGTTTACTTGGGTTTTTAATATAGTGTGGCGAATTATATTTCTATTGTAAATAAATTATAAGTAGGCGTATATGATTTCATAATAGATTTTATTAAGTGGATCATGAAATTTCTCCTTCAATTCGATGACGGAATTTCATACGGTAGTAAAACTAAGTATTACTGTCAGAGATGAGTAGAGAGATTTCCAGTGGGCCGATTTTCCTGAAACCAATCTTATTTTGACGTTGACGCGCCACTTGGACGCAGAAGCCACGAACCAGTCCAACGTTTGTGATTGGTTCGTAAAATCTCGCAAAATATATGGAGTAGATAAAAATTGAACTGAAATTGTAACATGTTGAAAATAAATTACGCTCAAATTGAAATATTAATAAACTAAGTGTTTGGAATATTAAAATAATTAATTAAATTAATAAAGTTAGATATTAACACTTAGAAATCGGAAATTATGGCCAAGCACATTCAGAAGTACTGGAAGTTACCCAAAATTGTGTGCGCGCAAATTCGTCGCGCAGGACTCGGCGAGTGGGAGCTGGCGGAGAGTGGGGGGAGCGCTCGAGGTAGTACCCGGACTCGGACAGCTCATTCTTCCTCGAGCCAGTCTCCTATACTGGTCCCTCATATCCATTTCCAACTTTTTATTTCCATATTTATTTCTTCTTTACCTCCTTATTTCTTTATATTTCATTCTTTACTTTCTGATTTATCTCTTCCCTTATTTCCTCTCTATTTTTATACGCCCATTCCTTGCTTTTCTACTTTTTAATTTCTTAACTTCTGTCTTCCTTTATAACTTCTCTTTTCACTCTGTTCTCTCCCTCTATACATTGTACTTGTCTTACTTATCTTACTCCTTTGGTCGGGTCGAGCATATTCATTCGAATAGTCATATAAGAGTAGTCACCCTGTTAGTGAAGCTACACATATAGACCATGGTGTCGGGGGTTACTTGTGCTTGTGCTTGGGGGTCGGCTTCACTTGGGGTAGGTACGGGTGCTATTGAGCACCTGCTAGTCTAAAGTCACCCTCTGTCGGAGATATTATGCGCGGGGATCGATGGCTGACGGGGTCCGCCGCCGGCGGCGGACGCGGTCCCTTACGTCTAACCCTCTGAGCTTGCTCGGGGGGAGGGGACGGAGGTTGTAGCGTTAAATATCGTCCCTCGGGATGTCCTGGCGGTGCTCGCAAGAGCGTCGTCGGGTGCTACGCCCACGGTCTTTCGTTGCGGTGAATCTTGACTAGGGGTAGACCTTTCGCGTTTAACTTATCCCTTTTGCGTTTAACTTGCCTTAACTTTTTCGCGTTTAACTTACCTTACCCCTTTTTCCGTTTTTCTTGTCCCTCGACCGGACTTCCTTTCCTTCCTGAGATTTTCCCCCCTAGTCCTGTGCGCGAAAGCCGCAGGACTCGGGGGTTTTCCTCAATAAAAAAAAAAACACGGTCCCCTATGGGGCCTTGGAGAGGTCGTAGCTCCCTTGTGGAGAGGCAGGACCCCACGGAAATGGGCGAGGAGGGGCCCATTTCATTCCCTTATACTTCCTTCTTTCCCAGTGTTCCCTTTTCTGGCTCCTCCAGAATAAAATCCTCCAGAATTCACTCTTTCTTTTAAACATTCTTCCTCTTTTTCCCTTCATTAACATCTTCCCTGCCTGCTGCCATAAAACGTTTCTACTCAATGTTCAAATCTCCTAGTCTTTCTTATGTCTCCATCACGCTCGTCCTAGTATATCCTTAAACAAAGGATAACAGACACTAACAGACGTCTCTTAACGCTAAAAGAGAGGTATGAGTACGGGCCTAAGTTTTTAAAATGTTCTTTGGAAAACTAAAAGTCTAAAGTGGTAGCGCATATGACATACAACACGTATATTATATTGCATTGATATATTTAATATATCTCTGAAGGTAATTTTGTTGCTAATCTTTCATAAGCCATATATATGTGTACATCTGTACTTCGTATACTGTATTATTATATTGCATTTCTCGAATAAGTTATCTTGTAACACTTATACACGTTGATATTTTTTTGCCCTCTGCGAATATCCCAGAGTACGAATGAGTTATGTCTCTCTCTTACTCTCCTCCGTCCTAGCAGCATCCATTTCCTTCTTCTCCTCCTCCTTCTCCATTATGCTTTGACACTTTGGTAATGTTAAGTATACGTTAATTCGATTGTATTTGTACTTTGTAATGAGCATATCTGATGTGTGTAGAGACGTTAATAAAGTGGAATATGTGAATATGACGTTTAGTATTTTTCCATATAGTATAGCAACGATAGGGAGCGCTTCAAATAGCCGATTTTCACAGAAAATCTTTCAAAGTTTAGTTCCGTATATCAACGATAGGGGGCGCTCCAAAAGCCCGACTTTCTCAGCAAATCTTTCAAAGTTTAGTTCCGTATATGAACGATAGGGGACGCTTCAAAATGCCGAATTTCCCAATAAATCTTTCAAAGTTTAGTTCCGTATATCAACAATAGGGGACGCTTCAAAATATTGATTTTCCAAGCGATTCTTTCAATTTTAGTTCCGTATATCAACGACAGAGGGCGCTTTAAAATACCGATTTTCCCAGCAAATCTTTCAAATTTTAGTTCCGTATATCAACGATAGGGGACGCTTCAAAATGCCGAATTTCCCAGTAATCTTTCAAAGTTTAGTTCCGTATATCAACAATAGGGGGCGCTTCAAAACATTGATTTTCCAAACAAATCTTTCAATTTTAGTTCCGTATATCAACGAGAGAGGGCGCTTTAAAATACCGTTTTTCCCAGAAAATCTCTCAACTTTTAGTTCCGTATATCAACGATAGAGGGCGCTTGCCTTGTTGGCGCAATAAAGATCCTCATAGCCGTTCAGATAATGTTCACTGGTTCTCTCAGAGATGGCGCCACTTATCATGCCCAGGAGGTGCTGCACCCTTATCGTCGAATATTTGAACTAATGCCAATTCTTTAACAAGAATTAAAGCCTCGATGATGCGATTTTCAAATTGCATCCGGAATCATTTTATTTTACAAGGTAGTATCGATGAAGGAAAGCGAAGTCAGGATATGGATAATATGCCTGAGGTGGAATGGAAATAATGGCAGAGAAAACGGAGCATAGCTGAAAAGGGTATCGAAGCATAAGGTTGGAAGAGGAGGAGAAGGATGCCGTTAGGACGGAAGGGAGTAAGAGAGAGAAAACGAGAAATGCAATGCAATATAATGATACATTATACGAAGTACAGATGTACACATATACATATATGGCTTGTGAAAGATTAGCAACAAAATTACCATTAGAGATATATTAAATATATCAATGCAATATAATATACGTGTTGTGTGTTATATGCGCTACCACTTTAGACTTTTAGTTTCCCAAAGAACATTTTAAAAACTTAGTGTTTAAGGATATACAGGGACGAGCGTGATGGAGACATAGGAAAGAATACGAGATTTGAACATTCAGTAGAGACATTTGATGGCAGCAGACAGGTAAGACGTTAATGAAGGGAAAAAGAGGAAGATTGTTTAAAAGAAACAGTGATGAAGAGAGATGGTAACGACTGAGGGAACAAGGAGAGAAGAATATACGTTAAACATGTACATGAGGACCATATTATTCTGCAGGAGCGAGAAAAGAGAACACTGGGAAAGTAGGAAGTATAAGGGATTGAAATGGGCCCCTCCTCGCCCATTTTCGTGGGGCCCTGCCTCTCCACAAGGGAGCTACGACCTCTGCGAGTGTTTTATTTTTTGAGGAAACCCCCGGGGGGGGGAAACCTCAGGAAGGAAAGGAAGTCGAGTCGAGGGACAAGAAAAACGCGAAAAGGGGTAAGGTAAGTTAAACGCGAAAAAGTTAAGATAAGTTAAACGCCAAAGGGATAAGTTAAACGCGAAAAGTCTACTCCTAGTCAAGATTCACCGCAACGAAAGACCGTGGGCGTAGCACACGACGGCGCCCTTGCGAGCACCGCCAGGACATCCCGAGGGACGATATTTAACGCTACAATCTCTATCCCTTCCCCCAGAGCAAGCTCAAAGGGTTGGATGTAAGGGACCGCGTCCGCCGCCGCCGGCGGACCCCGTCAGCCACCGATCCCCGCGCAAAATGTCTCCGACAGAGGGTGACTTTAGACTAGCAGGTGCTCAATAGCACCCGCACCTACCCCA
>JARQTJ010000738.1:1291-11367 GCA_030142635.1 Trachelus troglodyta
TCGTAATAACTAAAAAAAAATTATATACAAAAAGGAGGGTCGAACCCACAACCTTGTGACTACCAGGCAGGCTATTTGCCACTACCTCAGCGACCTAGCTCACAGATTTTTCCTTGGCCAAGTATGTTACCTAACTGCGGAATTTATAACAGTCTACGAGTCTCTTAGACAAACTACAGTTCCGTGGGAGCGACTGTGAAGAGGAGAATAAGGAGATAGGGAAGGAAACATTAGATGAAACATTATTATTTTTTAATTATATTATTCATAAGTTTTACATGCTACCTAATGGCAACAACGGTGCCCACAACACTTGTGGGCACCGTTGTTGCCATTGCCATTATTGTTGTTGCGGCGCCGGGGGCGCTAGCTTCTTGGCCACCCCCACCCCCACTGCGGGTACCCATAGGGTGGCGCTGCATTTTGCCATGGCTGCTGCTGCGAAAAATAAAAAGATTAATTATTTATAGTAATAATCGTAGGAATGACAACAGGATAAAGATGAACAAATATTTTTCAAAACTTACCGAATACGCCTTACGTCTCCATATCTATGAGATATTGAAATGATATTATATCACAAATGCAATTTACGTAATAATCTTACTAATGGAGATAAGAAACGGAAAGCGTGCTTTTTCTGCAGACCGTTATGGCAGGGGAGGTTATAAATTTGGATGGAACCCCCAATAACTCACCATACGAGGACTTCCCGCCGAATCGCGACCATTACGAGTGCATCGTTCACGCCTGTAAGGAAGCACGAGGGTCGTTTACCTGCGCTCTGAACAACGCTTTGCGTCTTGAATTCTGCCTTCGGAATAACGGACCGCATATATGAACACGCTAGACCTTTATCTCGGCCTTCGCGGTATATCGGAGCATACGACGGGTGTCTATGCGGCTGATAGAATACCCCGTAACTGGTCGAAACCCGCTGCCATTATCGCCAACACGGACGATCATACGAAACCAGGAGCGCATTGGGTTGCCATGTACGTGGACGCTGACGGAAACGGCTACTACTTTGACAGCTACGGATTACCACCGCTGAATCATCACCACGCATCGAGATTCTGACGGAACTGTCGATCCTTCCGATGGAATACTCAGCAGCTTCAAAGCGTGACGTCGACGGTCTGCGGCCAGTTCTGCATGATGTTTTTACACTACCTCTCCTCCGGCTTCGGGATGCATACCTTCCAGAATGTGTTTAATGCAGATTTGCGGAAAAACTATAGAATCGTCCGAGAGTACTACGACGCTTTTCTGCGAAAGAAGCGTCTAGCGGATCGCCAAGTATGCACAAGATAATAAGATCTATGGTGGTGGTGGTGGTGATAGGATACAATATTCACGGTGTAAATCTGGATACACAGGTTAATGCTTTTTTTATTATTATAATAACAGTTTAAAGCGTAGAAACAGTAATAATTATTTAATATGGTAAAGCTATATAAAAAAAATTAAAATATAATTAAAAGTAATAATAATAATGGTAGTGATGTAGCGTAGTGGTTAACTTAAAAGTATTATTAATAATAATAAGTATAGTAATAATAATATGTATTAAGCATAGTGCTAAATATGTATAGTAGTAGTAGACTTAAGGCTAGTAGTGTATATATATTGTGGCGTACTGGATAGGCTAGTTCTATCTAGGGTTTCTCGAATTAGCTATCGCAACGCAAGGGGAGGGGGGAACGAAAAAGAAAAGGGAACATGGGGTAAGATAGAAAAGAATATAATTAATCCGTCAAATGCTAGAGTACAATGCCGCAGAACTAAAAAGCAATAACTTTGAAGCTAACGAAAAATAAAGGAAAAAGAAAACAGATCCACAGAGAGTAATAAGTCGCCAGGTGAGACCAATACAGAAATAATCCACAGCTGACGGTGGAGCAAAAGATTAAAGGGACTCGCGGGGGAAGGAGGGACAGGGGGGGCTGGTGGACAAGGAGTGGGACGCAAACAAGGCTTCGACGCCAGCTACGGTAACGGTGTAGCACCGTCGAGTGACCGCGGAAGGTCCCCGAATATTTACAATTACAGGAGTGACAGGCTAGCGGTGGGAGAGGTGAGAGGATCTCGGGCCGAAGGTTCCCGAAAGCAAAAATGGCTACTTGGAATACCTCGGTGAAACACAAAAATGGGAAAGGGGCAGGGAGAAGGAGGGTACAGGAGGGTGTCAGAAACGGGACGCAAATATACTAAAAATAGGGGCGCACGCAATACACCACGGGCCTTGAGTTGTAGGGTAGAAGGCCCGTCGCAATTACAATAGAAACTACTAGAATGCCGGACCACGTGGGCCGGCCGGCGGACGTCCTGAAGGGACCTACTGAATCTACTACTCAAATAATTAAAAGGGGTTGGGATAAGGGCACTAGGAAAAAGCTCAATCTCACTGTACTCACTTAATATATCCACACTGTAATCCCAGAGATCGCTCACTTTCTATCTGATATCACACTCCCATACAAAAGAAATCGCAACACGCACTCTACGCTATCCTGGCTCGAAGTGGTGATTTCTTCGGTGCTTCCGGTCCTCGTTGTTTCCGTCCACAGGCCTCCAGGCCCTCGGGGATTGGCTGGATCGCTCGGCTGAGAGGGCTACGAGCTCTGGCATTGGTCGGCAGTTCCGGCATGGCAGGGCATTGGCGAATTCCCTCGTTGCCGGCCTGTAGGGCCTTGTAGACGAGTGGCACGGCGCTGACTTCGTCGGCGCGCGGGCTGGCTGTCGCGCGCCGGGCAACATGGCGGCCTCCAGGCCTGTCATGAAAATCCTCTCGGGTACATCCACGGGGCTGGAGGGAGAGGGCTCCACCCCTGTCACACGGGCCTCTTTACTACCCGTGTGACGGGACTGCACCGGGGCTGCATAGAAGTGGCGGTGGTGGCGGGCTGGCGGGAATCATCCCACGGAAGCCTCGATCATCTCTGCCTTCCGTTGCCTCGGCAACGTAACCACTCTATCGATCCTTTCCTTGGTGACGGGTCTTCGGAGCAGGTTCACGGTGATGTCCTCGTTGATGGTCCTCGAACCAGTGCCCTACGGGGATGGTGATGGGGAGGGAAGGGTGGAGGGGAGAGATCCTATACTAAACATAATCAACCTAAAACACTAAATATACACAATTAACAATACTGTAGATTAGACGCAATACTCAAGGCCTGTGGGGACTTCGAGCCAGGGAGCGGGGAGGAGTTCATAGTAACATTTTTGTTACAACATATAACGATAAATAAGTATTAAAGCTAGTGATACGTAAAAAAAAAGTGTAAATATATAGGATGATGAATACAAAAAATAGTACATATATATATATACATAGCTTACAATTTAAATCCGGGGTAGCGGAGGGACCTCAGCAACCCCCTGCCTTAACACATTGAATGCCACGGGGGTCACCGGTGACCGGCACTGAACTTGGCAGTGATGCCATGGGGACCACCGGTGACCGGCGCGCTCAGATTGATAGAAATATATATAATTTAAACAAATGACAATACTTATAATTTTTTATTATTATCATCGTTGATGTAGTGGTGTGAAGAAATGAATGCAGTATAAAACATCTGAAAATAGTTTTATTTATACATGAAATATAGTTTTATTATGCGCGCACGTTACGATGTGTCGTGTTGTAGCATTCTAAACAAAGAAAGGGTGAACCAGCACAGTCTTCACAATATGTTACGACTTTTTTGATACAGTTTTTTGCAATTATTCTTCCTAGCTTCTTTGTATTTTTTTGGTAACATTCTAAGACATCGCACGAAATCGCACTGCAGCACCACGGGGGTCATCGGTGATCCCCGTCGCAATTAACATGCCAAACAGAGTTACACAATGTAACTTACTTATTGTAGATAATATTTCAACATTATATGCATCGCATAATAGAAAATTCATCGTGGCGCCAGGGACAATCCCTGTAAAATTGACACAATCTACAATCTACGGGTGCATACGGATGCATCACACACTGCGCGCAGCGTACGCATATCCCCACCTGCACGTCTATTGTGGGATTTATTTGCAAGTAATGCATCACATGAGCCGTGTATGCTGCCCTGTATTCGGGTGGCTGCATGCGCATGCACCCGTAGCACAACTCTTCCGCCACATCCCGTGCATACAGACACCCGAAAAAACACTGTCCTTCATGGAGGGGGCCGAAGAAATCGTTCAAGGGCGGGAGGATGCCATCCAGCAGTGGCCCCTCAAACGGTCCCTCTACCCCCGCGGGCAGTGTATCCGGTTATCTTGGAGCCATAATCTGTAAAATTTCAGTTTTTTAATAAATCTGTTTAAATCAAATACAAACTGGTGCAGACTCAAAATTATTACCCTTACCGTTCTAGTAATATGCGACGCTAGTTTAATGTCTGATGGTGGTGATGGTGCGACCGTGCGTGTCGTCCTGCTTTGCAGCGTCTAGAAATAAGGGTAAAAGGTGACAGATACAGAAAACATTTTTTAAAATAAAATGAAAACGTGTACTAACTTAACGCTGCTATATGTACCACTTTTTTATACCTTGTAATCAAGTATATACTGTATTAAGCTATATGGTGATGGTGGTGGGGGCAGACAGGCTGGCGGATCGCCTAAAAAATAAAGGAAAAGATGACATATATACAAAAACACTTTTTTATAATCAAATAATATACTAAATAAATATATATGCTGTTATACATACTACTTTTTAAAAAAATGCTCTGGGTATGTGCTCTCAACTCTTTTCACCTCGCTATCAGTATCACTATCGTTGCTTTTTTATTTGCGCTTATATTGCTTGTCACCAAGGTAATGACAGGATGCTGTGAGGACGGCTCACAGGTAACCATCTTTTTCCCCACCATAGCCCTAATTTTTCTGCATAGTTGCAATTAGGGGATACATGTACCAGTTTACGCTGCTAAGACAATGTGATTACATCATTGTCCGGAGAATGGCTTCAGCATAACATTCATAAAGTCGCACGGTCCGCGTATTAAACACTTGGCGTTGGTAGAATCCGACATATAACTACTACACTTACCAACCTTCTTAAGCTACACTTACCTCCTTAGGATAATTAAAAAATGTTACCGACCGGGGGTCAATGCATAATTACCGACCGCGATTGGCCCTTGGGGACATGCAATGCCGCTGCTACTGGCTGGTTTCGGGATTTAGGACCGCATAGTGAAGAGTCGCAACATAGGTCAGCGGTGGGGATAGCAGGACACATGGGCGAGGGGGTGACGCCATAGTGCGGTGTGGCGGGGCCAGAGCGCTGTACGCTCCACGGCTCATAGGGGACAGTGGTGGGGGTTTGTTGTGACGGCCAGGAGTGGCCTATAACTACTTACATTCCATTCCTTTTAATAACTCCATAACCATACTAGAAAACCCGTATGTATTGCTGAACAATGACCATGTCCAAACAAAGACCATGTCATACCAATGCCCCGAAGTAGAAGATTTCTACTACTGCCAGAGGAGGGACACCCATGCAACCAACATTTGCATCCACAAGATGCTGACAGAAGGAACCAACACCTGCATTAGGACCAGAATCCGCAACAGAGGTGACAGTATGGAGCAAATAAGCAACAATCACGTGATCATCGTACCGCTTCATACGATTAAAGTTACTATCAAATGTAACAATGAGGAAATTAAAGAAATTGACCGTCCTCATATAATCACGTTGGACGGCTGTCAACTAAAGGGACAAGGACGCACCTTTTCGCAGACCGCTACACTCCACAACGAGTCTATATTCAAACTACCAGCCGAAGAAATCACGATTATAGGGAAACAACCAGAAATACGCCTAAGAACTATTCAACGAGACGAATTGGAGATTATTATTATTATCCTATTATTTCAAAAACCACCTGAAAAGGAAGGGCACTGATAACAGAGATCCAACCACACGACCACGGCAAAACGAATGCACTTCTTACTAGCTACACCCAAGGACAGCATTAATGTCCCGCAGTGTACATGCCTATGTACACCATAGGAAGTGTATGGCAATATCTGAAATTCTTTGTGTTGGTTTACAAAAGATTCAGAGAGAGCAGTGACTTGACTTCCAGTGTCAATAAATGTTTTAGTCTTGATTCCTTGGATGACGACGTCTATTTCTGGGCATTGCAGTGGTTTTGTGCTCCTTCTTCTTCGAACATGTTATGCACGTCAACATATACTCGGGTTCTAGCCAAGAAAATTTAATTGTATTCCTTTTTTCTGAGTCCGGTGAGTTCTTTTCCATTTTCGTCGTACGCGTTGTGGACGCGCCTCGGCGTCTCTAGCTAGGGGCGCCTTGGTGGCCACAACGTTCTTTAGTTTTTCGAGGCCATAAGCTTCGGGTAATGGTTCTGTCGAGTGGACTCCTCTCCTGTATCCGCTTCATGGGGTACAGTCCGATGCGGAGATTCGGTTCCCCTGTGTTCTTTCCTTCTGGATGACGTTCGCTTGATGATAGCCTGCTCGGTTATAATTGTTACTCCGTCCCGGTTGATAATTTAGTTGTGGACGGTTATTCGGAGTCGATTGCTGATAGGGTTGTCTTAGTGGAATTTGAGTGTTCCGACGAGGTGTCGTTAGAGACGAGGTTGCTGCGACATTCGTAAGCCCGTATTTATAACTCGCTCTTAAAGTCACTAACAGAGTCGCTTGTAGTTAAAAGTCACTAAGAAAAAATTTAAAGGCGCGTTATTAGCACTAAAAGCGAATTCTGAATACGGGCTGTACTCTTTTCCCTGTTTGGCGCTGGTTCATTTTGTGATGTGAATTTAGGAAATTTAGTGATAAACATTGCTAGAAGTAGGGAAAAGAAATATCCACCTGCAATGACTCTCGAAACGTCAATTACCCGACATTCCAAAGATTGCTTTGCTTGTCTCGCTTATCGTTCCGCACTCTATTTTCCGCCTATCGTTCTTTATACCTATTTCTGTTCCGCTTTTCCGTTTTTCGTTTTTTATTTTTAGTTTGGAGCTTTCCTATTCTATATTCTATACCACGAGCACGAAGCGATCGCCAACGAGAGTTCTTGAGCTACCGGACCAGCGATCGACAGAGGCTGAACCAAACTGCTGTTCGTTTGAAGGACTCCTGTGTAGCAAGGAAGATCCGGAATGGGATCGCTCCACTACTTCTGCCATACGGGCCGCCAAAAAGGGCTTTCGCCACTTCTGCCGCCGATAGGAGGAAAGGTCCTATCCTCTATCGTGCCGCCCAGTCGCAGAACGTCTACTGGCGCTCCCGTTATCAATGGCCCCCGGAAAAGATACCAGGACCCACTCTTCGCTGGATCCTGCCACTCGCACCGAGGACTCATGATCGGCCGCACTAAGGATTCCTGCACTCAGCTGGGCCCGTTCCGCCTATCTTGGTACTCTGGCATCCAAACCCCTCGTCTCGGACTACTGTCATGCGTTAGATTGACCTATTTTGTATTATTATATTTTGCCGCCGCTGTATCATGCGAATTAGGAATTACTAATTTATGGAGGGGGGCCCTTAAGGCTCTTCCTTTGGCGACGAATTCCGGCTCTTTCACTTACGTTTGGAGCATCTTAGTTTGTGGTTATCAAATACAAGCAATAGTGAACTAGATGAAAAACCAACTGCCGATTTAATATTTGAGGCCAAATTGAAGGAAGGAAGTCTATGGACTAACTTCTCCGATATCGTTGCCGTTTATATTTGGTGAGCACTTTTCGATACCGACTGTTTTAGATGTTTTGCGAATCTATCTAAAATAATAACCGTCTAGGCATCTTTATCTCGACGGCCATTTTCTCGCTTAGCGGGACTGAATGTCATTCCAGTCCCTCTAAGTAAATGGACGATAGTGCCGGATACCATTTAGAATATGTAGCTTTTATTTTCGGTAGAGTATCTTTCGAATCGAATGTATGTTATGTAACGTATTTTTCTTAACTCGACACCGATAGCGAAAAATCCGAGAACTAACCTACGTTATCTTCGGCCGCCCAACCTTCGCTCGTGCATTCGCAAGCCAGGCGGGCGCCCGCCAATTCTTTTTTCACCGGGAACTGACGAGGCTGTATGAACTAGGTGTTGGGGTGGAACGAGCCCAACTCCACCAAAACGAGAGCTCTGATGAAACCTATCAGAAGAGATGATAACTTAACGGATCCTGTTGATTTTTGGGGACGCGTGAAATCGATAACGCAACCGTAGGTGCTGATCTTTGAGCTCGCATAAAATCAGCAAACGCAACTGGATGCACGAAAGGGAGCGGACGGTTACGGAAATGCACGGCCGCTCAGGCTGCTAGGTTGAGGTAGAGAGGGTCGGAGTAAAGGTGCCTGTCCACGTGAGAGTAAAACTCTCGAGAGTCGCTCTCGAGAGCAGTACACGCTCCTGAGAGTAACGTGCAGGCAGTAACGTCAAACTCGTTGAGAACAGACTCGCAAGAGCTTGCTCTCAAGTGAACAAAATCAAACAGGCTATCTGATACTTACTCGCAAAGGTTCAAACCGAGTTCGAATTGTGACAGTACTCTCAGAGGTATGACCATGGCAAGACGCACTTAGTGGCAAGAACATACGCGTGCATTAATCGAAGTATCCTGTGACGTGATTCTCCCGAATCACGTCCCAAAAATTATAAATTACAATTTTTCTCTCTACCTAAGCTCCGCACGACAATCCACCAGCGCAATTCCGTCTAAATTACTAGTCTTAAGGTTTCCGTTTGTGAGCATCTATTATCGTCGTTTATGATTTCTGACTTTTCCGTCTATGCTACCGTATCTTTTTGCTTTTTGTTATGCTATCTCTTATCTCGACTCTCGAGTCTCGCTACAACGACAGAATGGCGTGAGGACAGGACAGCATCATTATGGAGGTTCAGGATTTTTGGCGCTACCGTTTGGCTGTTGATGCCGCTTTTGAGCATTTTGAAAGAGGGACGACCTTGGAAGGAGCAAACGCCACCTCCACGGACCAAGATGCGCCCGCCGGTTCCGCCCACCTGGATGTCGCCGGGATCCTGCTGCTGTCGTTACGCCGAAGAAGCCCTGGAGCACCCGGGAGGGGACTCCGCCGTTTCCATCGGCCGTAGAGGGCTGCCCTCTGGGCCTATCCGCCGCCGATACGGCCGGCAGGGAGACGAAGCATTCCTCCCTGGCCCGCCTAAGACCTGCCGATCGCCTACATCAGCGCCTGCATCCGGCCGAGAAGTATCCTTCGCTCGCCAGGCCCAGCGTGCTTCTAGGGCCATGTCCCCAGGATCGCCGTTCGTCTTCACTCTGTTTCCGTTGTTTCCGCCGCTGCGTGTCGACGCTCGGGAGAGCTCGGCTGCCTTCGTCAACGTTGGTCCTGTTTCGGTGCCGTCCCGCCTCACCTGAGTCCGCCTACCGAACATCGTCGTTCGAAGATTAATTGTCGTGTGAACTGTTTGAGCGAACCCACGAGCTTTGAGAGACCCGTTGAAAGAGACAAAAAGAGAGAGAGAGAGAGAGAGAGGGAGAGAAAAACAGAGAGAGCCTATCGCCGATTGCGCCTATTACCGCGACCGTGGAGGCCTAATTATCTTGAGCTTTACGCTTTTTTTTGTGTGATGAGATCTTTCGCTTTTAACTTATTGGATGTGAAGTTTCGTCTTTAAGCGACCATTATTAATGACAATCTCTTATTTCGAGAATGTCATTATTCATTTCAATTTCGTTGGAGATTGTTAGGCTAGGACTCGGTTTAGAGCCACTCAGCAGCCTATAGGAGTGAACTGAACGAAATTTTTTAAAGATCGTGCAAAAATTCTACCAAAGCCCGGATTTGAACCGGGAACTACAGGGGTCTATCCTGTCGCGTTACCAGTTTCGCCACCGTGGCTCTACAGCCAGATTCTCTCGCTACCGAATTATAATATTTTGTCGCTCATCATAAAATTTTGCGGATTGTTATAAGATATCGTTTACCGAACAATCATTCTTCTTTTGCCTCTGTACAATTACGTTGAAATTGTTACGTCCGAACCAGAATGGAGGCTTAAACTGGTGCCTTTACCGAACCGTAATATACTCTCAAGTTTGCCCTATT
>JARQTJ010000738.1:20193-47706 GCA_030142635.1 Trachelus troglodyta
GAGAAAATAATTACACTTAAACATTGTGATAATGTGGAGAAATTTAAACTGTTAACGAGGAAAGGTGTTTTTCCATAAGACTATGTTGACTGTTGGGGAAAACTCGAAGAAACGCAATTACCGTCGAAAGAAAAGTTATTTTCGAAATTGAATAACGAAGAAATTTCTGAGGGTGACTATGCGCATGCGTCTAACGTTTGCCGTACGTTTAATATTAAAACCTCGGGTGAATATTCCGATTTGTATCTAAAAACTGATGTTTTACTTTTGGCTGGTACTTTCGAAAATTTTAGACGCAACTGCTTCTCTACGTATAAGTTAGATCCTTTGCATTATTACACTGCACATTGACTTTCTTTCGACGCTATGCTCAAGTGTACGGGCGTTGAAATGGAACTCCTCGATGATGTAGAAATGTTATTGTTTGTAGAGAGAGGTATTCGTGGCAGTATAGCCCAATGTTCTAACAGATACGTCAAGGCTAACAATAGATATATGGGCGCGGATTTCGATCCAACCAAAGAAGAATCATACCTCACGTACTATGATATCAATAACTTGCAGGGTGCAGTTATGAGTCACTTCCTACCGTTCAACTCGTTCGAATATGAGCAAAATATCGAACAACTGGATATTTGTCAAATTCCCAATAATTCCACTATAGGATATATACTGGAAGTAGATCTACAGTGCCCCGTGCAGCTTCATGAAGTTTACGTGGATTTACCATTATGCCCTGAGCATTTTGTACCTCCTCTCTCACGGTATAATGTAAAAAAGTTAATGACTACGCTTCTCCCGAAAAAAAGATACATCATTGCAACCGTTGAAAGAACCAGTGGATTGTCAACGGAACATTGATCTTTTCTTTAAAGAGAACTTACCAGTGGCATCGTAACATCATCCGAGAGTTGGTGAATAACTTTAGAAAGTTATCGACAGAAGATACCAAGGGCAACCACGAAACTCCCCTCGTATCCGCGACTGCCGAATCATCGATGGTTCCTGGAAATAAATGAAGAGGCAACCCTGTATCGTTGAAGGAAGTGGAAACGGTTCTATACCGCTCGTCTGTCTTTTTTTCCAGATTTTCCAATATATCGATATGGTGTGATTGAAATAAATTAAACGGTGTATATTAAAATTTTAGTATATTGTGATGCAAATAAATGAAGAATACAAAAGAAAACAAATAAATGAAGAATACAAAAGAAAACAAAGAGAATAAATATAGGAGTAATTAAGTTAGTAATAAATAAAAGAAAGTAAAGAAAATGTTAAATGAAAGTTCAGTTTAGCCCAGTGTCGTGGCTTTCTTCAGGAAGTCCTTCGTCGCTGTCGCATCGACGCCGAGGCCCTTAAAACGTCTAGGGTCTTGCGGTCGAGGGTCAGAACCCTCGACCGCAAGCTCTTTGGCGTGCGTTGTAGGTCCGTCTTCTTTTTTATTTCCGTGTAGATTGTGTTTCTCGCGAGCCGGCGCACTCTGCTCTCGGCTTCGCAGATGTAACGGAAAATTTTCTTGTCTTCGCTCCTGGTATACGAAGGGCGTCGCCGGGTGACGGGGCGCCGTTCATACGTCGGCGACTCGGTTGGTTCAGCAGAGAGGCCGGGTATTGGCGTCGAAATTAACAAAAATTCATAGACTTTTAAAGTTTAATCAAACTCCATAGTTAAAAAAATATATAGATTTAAATACGGAGATGAGGAAAAAATCTGGAAATGATTTCGAGAAAAATTTTTACAAACTGATGAATAATTCGGTTTTTGGCAAAACAATGGAGAACGTCAGGAAGCAAAAAGACGTTAGACTCGATACTATTTGTAAGTGGAATGGGAGTTATGGAGCAAAAGCTCTCATAACAAAACCGAATTTTCATAGCTGCATCGTCTTTGACGAGGATATGGTTATAATCGAATTGAATCGCATCAGAATGAAATTCAATAAACCTATATACATAGGATTTTCAATTCTGGGCATCTCTAAAATATATATTTATGATTTTCACTATAACTACATTAAAAAGACTTTCGGCGAGCAAACAAAATTAATGTACACCGACACGGATAGCTTGCTATACCATTTTAATGTTCCCAACGTATACGAATTAATTAAGCGTGATGTACACAGATTCGACACTTCAGACTATCCGTCGGATAATGTATGCGGTATACCATTAGTCAATAATAAAGTTCTAGGTCTGATGAAGAATGAAAATAATGGTAAAATCACGGCGGAGTTTGTAGGACTGCGGGCAAAATTGTATATTTTTCGAATTTTAGGCGAAACTAGGGATAAGAAGCGTGCGAAAGGAATCAAAGGATTTACGTTAAAGACTATAACCTTCGATGATTATCTACAGTGTCTGTATCGTCGGAAAAATTTGATTAAACCTTAAAATTTGATTCAAAGCAAAATGCATGCGGTTTATACTGTTGAACAGAAAAAAATTGCATTAAGTTGGAATGATGATAAGAGAGTGATTGTTGCTCATACAACGAACTTTCATGGAGTTATAAAATATAGAATAAGAAAAAGTGTACATGTAGAAAGTATATAAGTGTGTATTGAGGTACGTGGATATATAACCCTACAAATAAAATAACATTAGAGCTGTGACTGTTTTCTAACACTCTTAAAGCTAGGACGTTTATTGCAATACATATACAATGGTCAAGTGGACCGTTCACGTGTGCATAGTTTCTAGGAACTACAAGTGGGGGGTAAGTTGGAGCGATTTATCCGATTCGATTCAACTCATCAGTTTGACTCAGAATTACTCTCTGCAAAGATAAAAATGGAGCAAGGGGCCAAAGTGACTTTGATCGTGAGTGTAGTGTCTTCTACGTTTCTTTTAATTCACTAAGTATCTCAAAGAAGTTTTTTTTCTATAAAGTGTTGTTTCATTATTATTACAGATTCATGGATACATTTTTATAAAACATATGATTGAGAAGAGGAGCCAGCGGCGAGCTCGAAGAGGTGAGCTCAACAGCTGGCTCCTCTTCGAGGAAGCTAATTGGGATGGGGAGGACATTTTCTCCTTAAGAAATTTATTCAACATGGGTCCACTGACATCTTTTAATTGGTGCGTATTAATCAATTCTATTAATACATTGTTAAGCCGTGAAGATATTGTAAAATGATCTTCAACACTTTTGATAATGAAAAATAGCAAAAACAAAACTATTTTATTATATCTTTGTTTCTTTAACAATGGTAATATTCTATTATTTTAGTTTCTTTTAATGAGTAGACGATGCTCACCCAGAGCCTACATTTCGACAACTGACTTTTAGTTGCATCTAAAATAAAGGAGAAGAGCTCCTACGCCTTAGTATAATTTTGCTGACAATGGGTTACTTATCGTATGATACTAAGAATGCTTACCTAAGAAAATGAAGTACAAAGTAAATGACTAAGTAACGCTTAGAGCATAAAAACATATATGGTGTTTCAAAACTATTTCCAGAGTGTGCGTTATCGAATAGAGGATAAAATTCTAAAACAAAAATAATTTTCGCGGAATTAAACATTATTAAAAATTAATGAAATTAACCAATCGAGACACGCTTGTCTCACCGTTAAGGGAAATGGGTAGAGCTACCGCGTAACGAGCTACACGGAAAAAGACATTGGAACACCATATATGTGTGTGTGTATATATATATATGTCATATATGAATAGTAATATGAATATTATCTACTTTTGCAGAGACCTGGATCAGGATAAAGAATTTTTTTTTAATTTTTAATTTTTAAACAATTTTTAATTATATATTTTTGCGTTTTTTTAAATAATAATAATTTATAAATCCGACTTATCGATCCAACTATTGTGCGAACCATCGAAACCCAACCATTTAACAAAAAGTCTATTCCCACGTTTCCTCAACACCTTCTCCACAAGGTATATTTCAGTGTACTTGACTCTGGTAAGTTGCTGCTCGTAAAAGCCACCTTGGATAGGATGATCCTGGTAGTCTTTGAGTTTGTACGTCACCGGATGGGTATTCTCCACTTGGCTTATCGTAAAAATTTTCGTAGTCCAGTTAGGTGTGTAGCCTTTCTCGAAAATGTGTTTAAATTTGCTGATTTGTACTCTGTCGCCTACTTTAAACTTTGATCGTTTAAGTGTGGACTTGACTTTGAATTTTTTGTACACCCGTTGTAGTAGTACCTTCTCGTTACGAGCTGTCACATCTGTCGGCTTTGTACCAATGGTGCGATGCTTACTGTTATTGTAAGAGGATACCAAGCCCAATAAGATATTCAGTCCCCGGTGATCACCCTATAGGCTAAACTGCATCCACATCTTACTTTTCAGAGTGCGATTAAAGCGCTCGCAGATCGATGTCTTCAAGTTACTGAATGTCGAGTACAGAGTAATACCGTGTTTTTATATAAAATCCTTGAATTCGGAATTGTAAAACTCTCGGCCGCGGTCAACATGCAATTTCTTCGGGATTCGACCCTGCGCCAGTATAGATCTCATAGCTGCCATCAGGTCTTTATCGTTTTTGCTCTTCGTCCGCAGGGCCCAAGCAAACTTTGAAAATATATCGATGACGGTGAACAGATACTTGTATCCATCGTTATCTCTTGCGTACGCTGACATGTCAACGAGATCCGCTTGCCAAGTCTCATCCAGCCCACGGATGTCAACGTGCCGACGCTGACAATTTCTTCTAGCAGGTCTATGCAGTTCTTCCACCACCGCTAATTTTTTTCCATACATTCTCCAATGCATTCAGTCTGGCGTCCAGCTTCGCACTGCATTAACTTGTTTCGATAATCACTCTTTTATGCTCACGAAGCAATCGAATCCTTCTCTATATCGATCCTCGTTGAGCTCGCTATCCTTGTCTATTACGAGAAACCCACATTTGCTCTCGTTCCAGCATGCCGAACATAGGTCTCTGAACTGCACGTACGTCATATCAGTGTTTACATGATCACCGTAAACGTGCTTGAGATTCATTTCATCCTGCTTAAAGAGCACAAGCAAATTAGCAAAATCTGTCGTAAAATCCCAGATACCTGACGTAAAACCAGGGCCCCCTTCCAATGATGTCAGCCGAAGAAGGGGGTCAGCGACGTTGACTCGTGCGAGAGGGGTGCGGCTGGTAAGCAGGAATATTAAAAAAAACAACATCCTGGAGGCGTCGATAAGCAGAAATCTTCCAAAACAGGGCCTCACGACGCGTCGGTAAGCAGAAATCTTTCATAGGGGGCCTTACCGCCGTAACTTTCCATAAAGAGTTGGCGCCAAAATCGCTGACTTAGCACGGACGCGAACCCAGAGGTCGGTAATGTGTCGTTGTAAGAATCTTGATCGAGAATTCTCCTTGTATAACCACTGTAAGTGTAATAATTT
Source organism: Trachelus troglodyta (assembly GCA_030142635.1). NCBI lineage: Eukaryota > Metazoa > Arthropoda > Insecta > Hymenoptera > Cephidae > Trachelus > Trachelus troglodyta. The sequence goes on from JARQTJ010000738.1 coordinate 25,569, forward strand.
TAAGACTATACGGGTTTCTATTTGCTTTAAACAAGTTTATTTAAAAAATTGAAATTTTACAGAATATGGCACCGAGGAAACCCTATACACCGCCCTTGGGGGTCGATGAAAAACTACTCGATGGTATTCGCCCAATGTTGAACGGGGTTTTCGCCCCCCCTCCCTCCCTTCACGGTTGGCAATACTTTTACTTCTACTTTTCCGCGGCCATGTATTATAGAATTATACTACTGGTGCATGCGCATGCAGGCGCCCGATATCAGGGCAGAGCACACCCCGGTAGTGCTGCATTATCTACTGTTGGATGTCACCATACTGATAGGCAGCGGGGTGTGCGTGCGATGCGAGCGAAGCGTCCTGAATGCGTATAATCCCTCAGACTGTATAGCTTCTATCAGCTATTACGTGGACCACAGGGCGTTATAGCCCAAGGCGGTGATGAGGTGGTGCCCCCGCGCTTGTAGTTATATAATTTTTTATATACTACGCCTATTATAACCACTAGCATCTATTTGTACTTAGTTTTATACATATATATTTGCCGCTGTTTTTGTTAAATATACACTGTCTATTATTAATAATACTTTTATATTTACCGCTACATTACATCACTATCTCTATTATTACTTTTTATTTTATTTTAATTTTTATATCGCTTTATCTTATTAATAATTATTACTGTTTCTATGTTTTAAAATGATATTGTAATACATAAAAAAAAAGGGAAACATTAACTTGTGTAACCTGATTTACACCGTGAATATTGTACCCTACCACCACCATCGCCACCATAGATCTTATTATCCTGTGCACACCGGTAATCTGTCAAACCCTTCTTTCGCACAAAAGCGTCGTACTACTTTCGGGCGATTCTATCGATTTTCCTCAAATAAGCACTAAACACATTCTTTAAGGTATGCATCCCGAAGCCGGAGGAGAGCTAGTGTAAAAACTTCATGTAGAACTGACCGCACACCGTTGACGTCTCGCTCTGAAGCTGCTGAGTATTCCATCGGAAGGATCGACAGTTTCGTCGGAGTCTCGATGCGTGGTGATAATTCAGCGGTGGTAATCTGTAGCTGTCAAAGTAGTAGCCGTCTTCGTCGGCGACCACGTGTTACGTCCGACGCAGCGCCACCCCTTATTACCCGTCCTCCCTCAGCAATCCACAATTCCCACACTAGCAAAAGGTCAAGGACCACAACGATTGTAACTGATCCTCGACGAACATGTGTTATTTAATATACGTTATGAATTATAATATTTTAGGGAAATTATTATATTTTACACAACACCTCATACTCTCTCACATTTCCAAATATCACATCCACACTGCGACATTACAGGTGGACCAGCGGAAAGAGAAAGAGATTGCGACAACCAAAGGACAAGAACGGCATGGACAATAATGCTGAACGGAACACCCAGAATTGAGGTGCCTAAAGTGTATTCTAGTATAGCATCGCGAAAAACTGCACACGCCAGAACTCCTACTAGCTACCTTCCCTGCCCGCTCACCAACCTCACCTCCAAGCCAATCCGGTCAATGCAATAACCCAAAGAGGAATCTGCGAACAAAGACTTATCGACATAAATCTATTGGGAAATTGGGCACAACAGCCCCGATTTTATCATAACATCGACTCAAATTCCCGAAAACTTCTGACAATGCATCCAATCCCCTCCCAATCCAAACATTTCCTTACGAACATCGATACCGATCATCCTCAGTTACTAATCAATCCTCTGGTAGAGCAGTATCCCTTCTGGAGTCTTTATCCGATTGTCCGCGTCAGTCAAGTGTTGTGCCGATCAAATACCCTAGGGCTTATTTTGATATAGCTTACCTTAGGGCCCAAGCGAAAGGAACTCAATTCTTGGCATTCCGTAAGGCATTCGTTTAGGCGAGTGTCCACCTTAGGGCTGGACCAAGAATTTTCCCTCCAATCAAGTCTACTTCGCTATTGTCGAGCACCTCCTGGCGCTCTTTTCTCTTCTCTCTCTCTGCTCGTCCACTGGTAAGAAACTCACAACTATCTAACTTATATCAATTGTAAACTTAACTACAAGTTGACGATCACACACATACCTCTTTATAAATTAACACACTATATTTTGCACTAGATTGTACCATTTGATATGTATTCCAAACCTATTAATTCATTATACTGTGTTAACTATACTTTCTTCTCATAATTTCGAAACCTGAACCTAACAGATCCTAGATCTGAATAATCTCTTCATTTATTAGTAGCAAACACACACACCTCACGTACGAGAAGCGAGCCTGTAAATTCAGTTATATCTATCGTTTGGTTGTGATCCTCACGTTAGCTATTGACGAAGGAACATAAAAGCAAGTAGGCGTGCTTTAGCACCTTAAAGTGGCGTTACGTCCGAACCAGAATGAAGGCCAATTACCTTTACCAAACCGTAATATACAATTGCTTTGCCCTGGTTTGAGTCAATGCTTGCGCACTTTACTCGGGATTGGGCTATGCTTCTAATTACCGTGGGAAGAATGAATGGGACTGGGTATGTGATAAAAATGATTCAAAAGATATTAAAATAAACCGAAACAGTCACCAACTAAATAATTGAAACCTAGGAAATTCTAACATTACAATAATTTAGCAAAATTCCAGTATTCCTTCACCAAATGTAATAATTATACTTGCTTACCTCGACGTCTGATGATGATGATGATGATGACGATGAAGAAAAGGATGATAACGGAATAATAAGAAATCAGACTTGAAATAGCAAAATGAATTTGAATAGGCAAATGAACACAATTTATTGTAAAGCAAGTGAGCAAAGAAATGAGCAACTACAATACTTGGTACATGAATTGAGAATTATTATGACAACTAAACTGGTCGACTGATCGGCGGAGAATGAGAGTGAGTCTTGGAGAATTTGGTGGATGTTAGCTAGCGGGCTGGATTTTTGGGGTAGGACTGAGGACTGTTACTATTGGTGCATTTAAGGGAAAAATGTCTAGAAAATTAAATCATTGGCGCTGGAGAATTCGGTGGAGCACTTTGCATAGTGGCTGAAGGATTTTCTGGATCGGGATTGGTTAAGAACGACACAGTCGGAGATGAGTAAAGAGCTTAGTGGGGTTTTCGAGGAAAAGTCATAAAATCAGGAATTTTAACTATCGGTGCACGTGTGCACTTGGATGAAATTGCTAACGGTCAGGCTTTTGCTAGAGTACAATTTTTTATACATGTATCCCTTCAAAAGGTTCATCTTACTTTCCCTAAGTCTGGGACCCATATGCAAGATAGCCGCTTTCAAGGGTCGGTATGTGACAGAAACCAGATCCCACTGACTGGCCTTTTGATATTTAGTTATCGACCGCGGATATGGAACGTGATTTCTCACGCGGACGTAACAGTGGCAAGAACCCAATACCTTTACGTGATCTCTGATCTCCACACCTATGCTAGCTCCCTGATGCTCCCGCAAACGGTCGTTCACGCATAGCGCGTAACACACGTACATACATGGCAACCCAATGCGCTCGCGGTTTTGTATGATCGTCCGTGTTGGCGACAATGGCAGCGGATTTTGACCAGTTTCGGGGTATTCTATCAGCTGCGTAGACATCCGTGGTACGCGCCGATATATCGCGAAGACCGAGGTAAAGATCTAGCGTGTTCATATATGCGGTCCGTTATTCCGAAGCCGGAATTCAAGGCGCAAGGCGTTGTTTAGAGCGCAGGTAAACGATCCTCGTGATTCCTTATAGGCGTGAATGATACACTCGTAATGGTCACGATTCGGCGGAAAGTCCTCGTATGGTAAGTTATTGGGGGTTTCATCCAAATTTATAACCTTCCTCGCCACAACGGTCTGCAGAAAAAGCACGCTGTCCGGACCTCGCCTGCATATGTTCCGCGAAATATCGGCTATATTTCGGAGATTGGTGTATAACTGCTTGTACGTTGTACCACTATCGAATCACTCTTGGCCGTGCTCATAGCGGGTCATGGTGTTGTTCCTGCTTTTGATCGCCGATGGTAATTCGTTGAAATCACTGGGCGGTGAAACGATCCACTGGCATATGTATCTTCTATCTACAGCCACGATGCCGATTTCCTTCGGAACCAGACACCCTTCGGAGTCTTTAAAGTACCCGATCTCGATGAGGAAATCCATCGTCGCGGTGCTAACTCGAAGGCATTTAACGAGAAACTAACGACAATGCCGACGATCACTCGCGATATTTAGTGCACAAGAGATGATGACGCATACCCCAAATTGCTAACCTATTTATTTTCTTCGATTGTTTATCCGCCGTCCTCTACGACGATCTGACGCGATTCGTCCATCTCCAGAACATTATCGTACTCTACGTATACGATATAGTTCACGGTGGCTGCCAGCGGTTCGTCGAAGCGTACCTCGATTCGTACACTACCGTGCTTGATCAGGCTCCAGCGGGTGTTGCTATTTGCCAAGAGATCAAGTGTGAGATCGAAAACGAACAGGCAGTAGCCGTCTGCGTAAGAGCTCCTAGATATCGAATTACCCTTGTTGAGGAAGTGTATACCCGTACCACTGGAGAGGGTGTGGTACGCGTCCACGTAAAGACCCGCTTTGCCGAAATCGGTCTGCAGTGCTTTCGAGGGTAGTTCAACACCGTCGACGTACAGCGATAAGAAATTAATACAATAGTTTTTAAAATTGAATGGGTTGAGCTGGTAGTTGCCATTGAAAGCCTTGTTATCAACGAAAACTATTATAATTCGCATTGGCTATTGTCCGAGAATCACGTTATCCACCGTGCCACCGTGTAAGTCGACGTGTATCGTCAGTGCCTTGACCCCCACACACGTAAGCGGATGCTATGCCGTTGTCTTAGACAGCATTTTAAAATGCGCTAGTAGAACACCGGGGCTTATTTTGGCACGTCTAACGACGAGTGTGGCCTCCGTTATATGTAAAGAACACTCGCTCTTGAGGTTCATGAGTCCGTTTAATACAAATTTTTCTTGGTTAAATACATCACGTGTAAATTACCGATCAGATCAACCGTCCTGTCTTTACCGACGAACGCCTGCCTATTCGCGAGACCTATATTCTTGCTTGCTGTATCGTCCATATAACCGGGCGTGTCGTCGTCACAGAGCACGCTCGAGAGGTGCAAACCCTTAGCGGCGGGCCCGTAATTTAATAGCCTCTCTATATAAACCCTGTAAGCTTACGCGTTATTAGGCGGCGATACGAGTTTCTGATTAAGAAACACGTCCATCTGGTTGAACAACGAGTGTAGCAGATTTTTAACAGTGGCTGCTTTTCTCAGAGCGTACGGCGCTAACGTGTCCTTGGATTGCAGCTGTACGCGTAAACTCAGCATGGTGTGGGCTAGATTGAGGTATTCGTCGCCGTTACGCGGCACGACAAACTCGCGATGGGCAAGTCATTGGTAAAAAATAAGATGGGCTTATAGTGTACCCACTGGGCGCTCTCTATAGGAGGCTGCGTCGGTGGTAGTGTAAAGAGTTCGAGCTCCGATTTCATACACTCGCACGAGCGCGCGTGTAGAAAGGCCGTGATAGAGGCAGCTCTCAGGAGAAGCACACTCCGCTTTATTTTTTTACTACCGATTCTGCGACTATTTTTTGGTTTCTTGGTTTTTGACTTTATTCTGTTACTACTAATTTTCTACGTAGAACGGCCTTTTTTTCGTGCTCCTTCTTTTCATACGTTTGTCAGCAGCTCTTAAGGATAATGCGATGCTCCTCCCAGCGACGTCGATAATAGAGTGGCCACCGCGTAATCGTTTTACAGCTTTATAACACACTTAAGATTCATATCCGATTCGGCGGCCCTAATGCGAAACGCCTGTTTCGAGTGGTGTCCATATGCGCACAGACCATTTGCCCACGAAACCAGATGCACACGGACCGTTTGCCCACGGCCCACTTGCTCACGGACCAAGTTGCCCACGGCACACTTGTGCACGGATCTCATAACATGCACGGACCCAGGTGCCCACAGCCCACTTGCGCACAGACTGAAATCTCCGTCGACCCTGATGCCCACGGACCCACTTGTCCACGGACCACTTGCGCACAGATTGAATTCGGGTGATGCCCAGTTGCGCAAAAACCCAATTGTACACAAAAGCGAATTTCTGCCTCCTGAACGTTATTCCATCAGTAGTTTAAGGATATTGTAAGTTATCTTTATCTGACAGAACCTTTTCAAACATTTAATGCTCTCTTCAGACGATATAATTATCCACTAACCTATCTAGTCTCCGAGGTTTAAACATTCCACCCTAATATAACCTAACCTAACCTAACCTAATTTGCTTTAACAGCCCATGTTACGCAAGTGGTCCGTGGGCAAGTGGGTCCGTGGGTATCTGGGTCGACGGGGATTTCAGTCTGTGTGCAAATGGGTCCGTGGGCATCTGGGTCGACGAAGTATTCTATCCGTGTGCAAGTGATCCGTGGGCAAGTGGGTCCGAGGGCATCTAGGTCGACGAAGAGTTCAGTCTGTGCACAAATGGGCCGTGGGCAACTGGGTCCGTGGATATTTCGAGATCCGTGCGCAAGTGGGGCGTGGGCATCGGGGTCGACGAAGATTTCAATCCGTGCGCAAGTGGTCCGTAGGCAACTGGGTCCGTGGGTAAGTGGGCCGTGGGCAAACGGTCCGTATGCATCTGGTTCCGTGGGCAGGTGGTCTGTGCGCATCTGGGTCCCTCCTCTTGTTTCAGCGGGGCGCCGCGCGTGCTGATGTCGGTCAAGATATTCATGTCCGCGCACACTGCCTCCTTACCGACGGCTCGAGCCCCTCCTGATAGCAGGGGTATCACGCGCCTAAACAGATGACCAAGAAAGTTACCGATACCGTGCCCCCGTTGATACGGTGACGCCGCAAATACCCGAAATTTCGTGGAATATCCTCCACCGATCTGCGAGTCGTAGTAATCGGTGTAATGACACATCAGTCTAGCCGTTTAAAATGTAGTGTTACGGAGAGTATCCCTGATTCGAAAGGTATGAGTTCACTAGCTGGTCTCTTATATCGATGTCGATCGTTTGAAAAGTCGTGCGGAGTAGCGGTATATACTTTGAAGGTGAAAACGAGAGCACTTTTACGGAGGCGTACGCGTATTTGTTATTCGTCTGCAAGGGAATCACGCGAAACAGGGGCGTTTGGACGTCTCCTGTGATATATGTCTCGCAGACGTCGGTGTGAGCGAATAGTATCTTAGGTAGGGTGTTGACCAGACTATTCGCTAATCGGCCATCACAGCGGGCTCTGATTGCAATACCACGATCGACTCGGTAAAACCTAGGATGCGTGCCAGAGATCGGCAGAGTCTCAACTCGTACGGATCGTCTAGATCGTTATCGATAGAGGCGAGCGATACGCTCGCGTAAACGCCTATACAGAGCTCTAGTTTCAGACGGCCCTTTGTAGCCCTGGTACCGTTTATTTCATCAACGAGTGTCTTTACGTTATCGTAAACACCGTGCGCTACGTTAGAACCCGTCATCATAAAGCCCACTATCAGTTCTTTGTGGTTCTTTCTCGGTTTGGTGCGGGTGGTGACCACGCCCACGTGATCCCAGTTCTTTAGTACTGCGGGCACGTGAAAAAGGTCATTTCGACCAGAACAACAGACTATGTTCCGTCTAAATCGACCTGATGCGGTAGATGCGTCATAAAATTGGTAGTTTTATTTTCACGAAAGCACGATATACTGCTGTTACTAGGAAGAACGAGATAAAATTGGTCCTTCATTACTTTTGCTCGTTAAACGGGACGCCGGTATCCACAAATTAAATTCCTCGGGGTAGCCGACCCAGCTGACCAGTACTATTTGGGCTTTACCACGGCCGCTTCGTTTTATTACATGATCGACGGGAAACGAGTCCTTTGCGAGGTCCTTGTGAACTCGAACGAGCTCCTCCTCATAATAAATACCGTCAATTTCCTCGCTGGTGAGGTATTCTAAAATGTAGACGGGCGTTCCCTCAATGTACTTAAGCGCACGATTTTAAAAATCTCTTGAGTCCAGCCACCCTCGTAACCTTTCGCAAAAGGATTCCTAGCACTACTGATGCGTGCCAGGTCGCCGACACCGTATTTAGGAGTACGCGCGGTGGCTGTGGCGTACCGCGTAGATAGGTTCATACGTGCCTTAGCGGCATTATACATGGTTACGTCGACTGGGTGCATTCTTATCGCAGAGTGTCGTGTCCGGTTATACAATTCCACGAGGCTTTGAAGAATATCTATGTATCGCCGCGTGTTTCTATGTGTAAAGTAACGTCACATACGCTCCTCCAGAGTACGATTGTAGCGTTCAGCGACAGCTGCCTTTACGTCGGGGCTGCGCGCTACACGGAATCCTATACCGAGCTCCTCGAGCAGACGCTGCAGTACACCGTTGGTAAACTCTTTACCTTTATCTGTCTGTAGGTATATGGGTATTCTATTCTTACTACGTGCCTAAACCCTCCGCAATGCCGATGCTACCGTCGCACCGTTCTTATTGCGTAAAGACTCCACCCAAGCGTATTTGTTGAGTACATCAATTACTACAATTATATACGTGTAACTATCGTTGTGCTCCTTCAGCGAGCGACTTTACCGAGAGATGTTATGTTGCTCCCCTCTCTCCATAGACGCTGATTACCGATAAATACGCGCAATATACTAGTATTATGGAGGAACCGCGCAAAGTGCCAGTTCCCTGCCGGACTCATCCTTTTTCTCTCACGCATAGCGTCGTTGATTAAATCCATGATGTTGGCGTCCTGCACGACGGATCCACCGATACGTGGTACGCCCTGTTTACTCCACAAGATGTGCGACGAGCCCGCGTTGCGCAATCTCCCTAGTAAGAGTTTAGCCTTAGCTCTTTATTTCTGGAGCACGCTGGCGATGATGTCGGCGTCACCATCGTCGGTCGAGCTCCTGGCGTTATCCTCCGCAGAATTTTTTTTTTTTTCTTGTCATATTTATCGCCTCGCCTATCCTCTTCGGTGTTATTTCGCAGGTCCTCGATAAGGTGCAGATACTGCTGCAGCACCTGATTGTACATCTTCCACTTTTTGCGCTCGTCAATGAAATTCGGCGAGTGTAGAATCTCCTTCATGGATGTTTTTAATTTGCTTAAGGGGGTCCCAGGGGTCTGTACGGTGTTTACGGTGTCGACACCCTGCTGGTGGTACTGCTGCTCCACGCTCTACTCAGGGATGAGAACCATCTTTTTGACGTTCTCCATCTTGCTCTCTCTCACTTCGCGGCGTATACTCCTATCAGCATCCCCCTATGAGTTTCGATATGACGGTGCCCAGTATGGGTGCTAGCAGAAGAGTAAGGAAACCACCGCTCTGAGCGATAAGGCATTTTCTAGTTTTGACGACGGAACCTGGCCTGGATAAGCGTCTCAACAGCGGCGCGTGTTTTAGTAAGCGGCGTTTCTGAGTCGGTTTGAGAGGTACGTTGCCGCGAAGAATATTCAGAGCGCATTCGCATATACACTTGACGAACCGTCGGTCTGCCGCGCGTAACAAACCTCTGCGCTGCTTGCTATCCAGACGGCAGATAGCTTTTAACACTGTAGCGTACTTGCGGCCTATAGAGCTGCGTGCGCTGGATACTATTACAACCGAATGACTGGTACGTCTCGATTGGTGTACCTTTTATACCCTTTCGCGGTACGTACACGTAGTGGAACAGGTCCGAAGGAAACACGCACGTACGAAAGCGGCAGTTATCGGGAGTAGATTGTTTCAAATCGAGTAGTAGATAGCCGTGTGGCTGGGCTGTGGAATTACAGTAGACTTCCTGTATGAAGCGCGGGTTTTCAGAAAACACCTGTCTCGTCAGATGCTGTATCTGTGCTCTGTCGCGCAGATTTTGAAATACAACGATGTAGTTGGCGTTCAACGAGATATATGAAAGAGATTCTGCGTGATAAAGATAACGCTGATGTTTTATGATGGCTGCCTTTGGTAAAAAGGTCGACCACAGTGTTATTGGATGATTCCCTGATGAGATCGTCGATGATGACGAGTTTTGGTCGCGGGTCGTTGCCGTAATCGGTGTTCTACGGCAATCCCTCGTGTAACTCTATAGCGTATCCATACTCTTTATACCCCTCCTGCCACTCTGCATAGTATAAGAGAATGCGCGCGAAGCGCACATCGCTCATGGCCTCGATGGACTGTAAGAACTTCTTTACGAAGAACGTCTTCCCACACCAAGTGTGTCCGCAAATCATTGATGTCCACGGATGTTTCCACCTTGTATCCATTACAACGAATAAATATATTTGACAATGTTCCTTACGAATATAGTTTTAAACCTCTATCGCGATTCACTCTCCCCCTAACGCGGGACCCGGGCGCGGCGCACGCGGTACCACGTGTCTTGTAGATCGCGCGCACAGGCGAGCTCCTATTGTCAACGCTGTTAGCCCCTCGTCGGTGCAAGCTCACCACACCCGATGAGCTAAACGATGTACTATTTTGTAACATTATCGCTGGCTAGCCCGTGTACGCAGCTAGGTCGTTTCATTCTGTAACATAATCGGTTGGGGTGCTTCATCATATTATAGATACTTTAAGAATATTGTTACAATAATATTTATTACATTCATATATACAGGTGTATATAAAATATTACTACCGCTAAGAATGTTTATGAACTATATACAATGGTGGTTACACAAAACCTTAGGGTAACGATCTGAAACGACCGTCGCGACGTCTTTTGCAGTGCTCCGTTGGTTTACAAGTTTTAGATTCTAACCGTATCAGAACATCATGAAATGGTTTACGACGTATCGCATCGAAGTGTAAAACAACTGGCTCCGTAGTCTCCCCACGCACGAAAGAACGCATCCAATCATAATTAATCACTCAACTAGTTGTATAGTTTAGCGTGATACCTTTTACTTTACATACCTCAACGTGAGAGCCGTCTGGTTTACACACCTTATACGCATAAAATTTCGGATATCCCGATACGAAGGATGTGATGTAGCTACCAACACCGTATGACTCTAGCTCATCTGTTAAATCGCCCAAAAGACTACCGAGCGGTGGCGTGTAATCGTTATCACTGTGGCATCCACCCAACACGTATGTTTACGAGTCGGTGTCGGAATATAGCACACGTCGATCTAAGTTCTTGAGATAGTCGTATACTTTAAGCCGAGCTTGAGCCGTGGTGTATGCAGTGTGACGATACATTTTGCTTGTCCCGCCACTGTGGGCCGGATACCGTTTTTGATGTTACGAGACGAATTTACGTCTCGTACCGCAAGGCACTCGTACGGACAATCGACACTCCAGGATCACTAATGAGTCCGAAAAATAGATTAATTAATTATATTTCGTTTGTATTCTTGTTAAACTCGGCACGGCGCACAAGCGAATTCAACGACTTTCCCGGAACACGGGAGCTCCAGCATACAAGAAGGAGGAAGGTGGAGATACCGAGGATAGTACCAGATGGAGGGGCCCCATGGTCGCCAGGACGGCGAGTTACGCGTTAAGGACCCAGAACTTGAAGGAAGCTGCCGAGGATTGCGGAAGGAGAGACGATAGCAACGGATCAGTATTACCGTGCCGAAGACGTACCGACTGACCGTAGGCGTCGCTATGGACGGCGACACAATCCACCTATGTCCCGTCGACGACGAAAAGCCAGGGCCCAGTGCCGTAACACGGTGCGGAGGGCGCGAGAAGAGTTTCCGAACAGCCGGACCAACGAAGGCGGAATCAGTTCGACATCCCGACTCCCGGAGGACGCTTCGGGGTGTCATGGAATGACCTGGAAGCCAGATCGCTATCGGTGTGAACAATCGCGAGACCAATGCGGGAAAATCTGCGATTCTAGTGTACCCCGATGGGAATTATACCATGCAACTTCCTGTATCTCGCCAATGTTATTGATTTCCCGATAAGACGGGATGTACTGAATGTTGACACCACCCTGGATGGGGGAAAGATGGGACGACCGCCGCCTCGAACCCAATAAAGGACCGACGAGAGAACTTCCCGTGATCCAAACTTCGCACGATTCCATGAGCCGCGGAATCAGTACAGCCACCCTCGAAGACCCAGACGCAGACCAATCAGCGGCAGGCGAAGAAATCATCGGAACGTCACCACGGCCAATCAAGGGAGCAACTATTCATTCGTCCGCTTACCGTTCGTGCATATTATAGTAGAGTCAGTATAGTTGTGACCGGAATAGGCAACGATTCCGGTATCCTACGTTGAACATTCCCGTCCGGTGTTTGCCTTACCGTTTGACGAATATTCTATACTCAGATATCGTTCCATGATTTGTGTCTGATTATTTTGTATCATATCATAAGGAATGATCTATTTCGTTTGTACTTGAGTGACCAAGTGCCCTGGAGTGTCTCCTGCGGATGAATCCGTCGTCTACCGCTTCCCGGTGGACTTTGTATTTTACATTTATTTGATGTTGATTTTCTTCATGTATATTATTTCGCATTCTGACCGTTTTGCGTTTTGGTATTTTGCTTAGGCCCGTTGGCCAACCGAATATTCTCAATCTTGTAATTTATTTCCCGCTCAAGAGAGCGACGTGTTAATATATTTTCTACTTCTTTTGTTATTGTTACTGAATATCGAGCCTCTTTATTTTTCGTGTACGAATCCTTCCCGTGTGTGTGTATTCGCAGGACCAGCCCCACTACCATTTCGGTGGGCTGAGTAATCAGGGTATCGCAGAGGATAGTAAGGCGGTGCTGCGACATCTCCTCGATGTCTGGTGCCCAGTACCTTTGACGTGCCTAGTTTTCAAGGAAATGCGTATCTTACCGACTTTCTTACAGAGCACCGTCCTTGATCCCTCTGATTATTGTGACTTAAAGTTGATAATATCCGCATTGTTTCTCGAAATTACCTTAAATATTTATCGGTCACAGCAGCTATAACGACGTTGGTGTACGCGTGTTAACGTAAACAATGTCATTGTCTATAAGTAAAATACCTGCAATTTCGATCTCCGAGCATGCGAATAAATTCACGACCTGACGTGTTGTCACGATTTCTGTTTTAGGTAAATTTTCGCGTTGACCAAACTTGCCCCAAGAAGAATTTAGACATAGCGTTACAACGGACCGTGGACCAGGGTTTGATTGTATATTATCAGGATTGAGACGAATATCCTCAACCCTCTCATATTCCTCTATGTACGCCTGCTAAGCCTCCTTGTTATCGACACATTCACGCGGCCAGCCACTCGCCTCATGCTTGATTTTTAAGAATGTATTGATATAGACGGCAAAATGACCACCTGTCCGCGTCGTCGGGTTGTATTGCGTCATTTCATACTGCCATATTTCGTGTACACGCGTGATTTTATATCCCTTACATACAGCGCGTCTAACCTCGTCTACAATCCAGGTCCCTTCGAATATTCTGTCCTCGGCTTTTTTGTGTGGACAAGATTTCTGTAGCATAGAATCGGCGCAAGAACGACACAGAGCAAAGAGTAACTTACCATGCATACGCACTGGTAAAACAGGGTGATACAAATTGCGCGGTGGTAATACAACGCATTTAATCAGGCCCTCCACGTTATCGATGTTATAAGATTCAACCGTTAATTCGCAGCACTCGTCGCCCATATACGCCCTCGGATGACCTTTGGGGAATTTTCTGGTTTTCGATATGAACGGGTAGAGCAAGCATACATCCACATAGTGTATTTTCTCCGACGCCTCGACCTCATAAAAACTGGCGGTGCTTCCTGTACGATCGCCGAAGAAAGCATCGCGGGGTTCAAGTGGTTCTTGCGACACCAGTGGGTTGTTATTTAGTTCCCGGTATAATTCAGACTGCTCCGGCTCGTTAATCCAGTAATCGAATTCGCACTCACAAATCTCAGTCAGTTTATAACCGAGGTTCCGAATCTTATCGTTAATTGCTTGTGTTCTCTTGAAGCGTTCATCCATGGATTCGCCTGTGTGTAAGCGGGTATCCCTGTTTATATGGTAACATGTGGGGCAACCATGCCACAAACAGTCTTGAAATTGAAGTACGCGCCGTACACCGGTATCGAGATTGTGATGGTACCCATCAGCAGGCGTACCCCCCGGTAAGCAGTATTCCCGTGTACGCCCAGCATGGGCTATAGTACACCCCAGACGACGTTCCGTCAAGAGGAGCTATAAGAGCGCTGTATGCGATTTTTTGTCGCTGTACCGATACCCACCCGATGGCAAAATAGCTATCTGTCCATCGCGCAAAAAGTTTTTCCAAAAAACCCTCGAACACGGCGAGGCTATCGTAGTTCTTTCTGAAAAGGGGCAAAACGTTATCGTATCGCAGGAACATTTCGCGAAAAGAGACCCAAGCCTTTTTTAGGATAGTAACATATGTTTTACAATAATCAATAAATTCCGTTCGAAAGTTAAATACGTATCCCGCGGTTCGTTGCTCCTTATACCATGTTAAAAACAATGTACGCTGCGTTAATGACATCGTCTCGGGTGAATAAAACTGGAGTGGTGGTAGTGGACCGATATAGTTTTGATTGTCAGGTGTTTTGAATAGATGTGGGAAGATTCCTTTTTTCAAAATATCATTGGCCGAAGGACCAAAGACTTTTGGTACGGCACCTAGGGGCATGTGGAAGTAATTAAGACTATCTATAATGGCTACACGACCGGTTTTCATCATAATGATGCTTGTACCCTTAAGTATCATTGATGAGGGTCTTACACTGTTCCTTTTCCACTTCAAGAGATATCTTAGTATAAACTTCGTATCGAAACCCTCGGCGTTTTGCGCTATGCATATAATGCGCTGAAACGATTTCCTTGCAGGATCACACACGAACTCGACAAATTGTTTCACTGGATCCTGTTCAAAAATATATTTGAGTACACCGCAGGACGGGTACAGTTTCGTGAGATCGGGATCGTTAATGTGGGTGGTACAGACCTATTGAACAACGCATAGGTTTCGAATATGAATGTACGTTGTGTCATCGCCGGGTAGTTTGTTTATCTGCTGTGTTTCAAAATCGTAAAATAAGTACAGTATTTTTTGACTGGTTGCATTTTTCACCGGTCTTACGTAACACTGATGCTCTATGTCGTTTACGCTTTTACAAACTCTGCAGTACCCTTCACCACAAAAGTGTTTCCCCTTCGTTCTTTGAAGAGATCTAACAATAAGACATTGTGAGCAATTGCGCACGTATTGACAGACGTTCTTTTCTTTTCCCTTTTGTTTGTTAAGCACTGTGTTTATATGGTTATCGAGGCATGTTGGGCTGAAGAAATACCTATAACACTTGAGACATTTCACGGTGGGGAGACTCATATCACAGAGTGGTTGTCCGAAACATCTAGCACACTTGTGAGAGCATTTATGTCACATTTGTGTAGGCCTGGTTACATCGTATAGAAAAACCGCGACTCCCGACCGCGCCCCGTAATTTTATAATTGGCTGATAATATTTCAAATTATTATAATATAAAATACGCAGCGTCTCCCGCCGTTTTTCCGATCCGTATACGGTATCAACGATTTGCGATCCGTCGTACAACGATTTCTCACCAATTCCTATATTCACACACGCGTAAACGACAATGGCTATATCCTCCTGCGCGCGGTATCTTTGAAATTTGTTGATTTCCTGAATGCCACACCCGTCAGACGGTATATCTACACCGGCGTTTCTCACAAGTTCAAGAGCAAGTTGTTTTTGTAATCTACCCCGTTGAGAGCGCACAGATTCCCATTTTTCGTGTAATTCTCCCGAGCGTACCTCTCCGCGTTCTACGTATACCGCGGCTGCCTCAAGCGATCTAGGCAGGCAGAGATTATCCGAGTTCCCGATGTTCAGTATAAAATGCTTTTTTACAAACGCGAGTGTTAGTTGTACAAGACTAGCACCCACCGGTGCTGTGACTATACAGGGTCCGTCAAAAGTACCAGGACGGCAGAATATTTCTTCAGATAAAATATTTTTGAAGGAGGTCAAGATCACTGTTAAGGTAACTTTCAAGGAAGAATTCAATGGTGACCTCGATTCTGAATTTTTTCGGTAACCTTCAAGGTCATTTCAAGGTCAACTTTGAGATTTCAAATAGGAACCTCTATTTTTGATCCCGGAATCAGAAAGAGCGTAAAATTCTACGTTCAGATATGCCCATATGTTGGGGGTCACGAGGACTCCTAGAGGATATTTGAAGGTCAATTTACTTACTGTAGCGCAGAAGCCCGTGAAAGATTATTTGCTTGATGGTCTACTCATCTCCGAGTTCTAAAATTCATAAGGACTTAGTATGGGATAATATTGACCTTCATCTGGACCTTGATGTTCAAGTTTATTTCAAGATCAACTTTAAAATATTCGAAAATTATTTTTCACGAGCTTCTACGCAACAGTAAGTAAAAAGACCTTCAAATGGCCTCTAGGAGTCCTTCTGACCCCCAACATAAGGACATATCTGAGCGTAGAATTTCACGTTCTTTCCGATTTCGGGATCAAAAATGGAAGTTCCTATTGGAAATCTGAAAGTTGACCTTAAAGGTTATCGACAAGATCAATTTCGAAGTCACCGATGAATTCCTCGTTCAAAGATACCTTAACAATGATCTGCACCTCCTTGAAAAATATCTTATCTGAGGAAATATTCTGTCGTCCTGGTACTTTTGGCGGACCCTGTACAGTTGCGGCAACTGATAGTCGGAAACCCCTCCAGCGCTTGTGTCTATCCCTTACCCCCACTCCTTCAGCTAACCACAATAAGTAGCGGATTATAGGCGTGACTATAAAAACGTATAGATCCCCATGCTTGGATGCACCCTCGATCTAGTCAGTCAAAATGCCACGCAAACAGGATAAATACAGATTATATGTAGCTTTTTACTTATCAGCTGTTACCTTATTCAAGCCGGATTTGTTAGAATTTAACGCAGTTATTTCAACTGTCATGGTGTCGTTCTGTTCTCTGCGTCTATCTCTTAATAATTCTTCATGTTACAGCTGAATTTATCTTTTTTACGTGGCATTTTGACTGACTAGATCGAGGGTGCATCCAAGCATGGGAATTTATACGTTTTTATAGTCACGCCTATAATCCGCTACTTATTGTGGTTAGCTGAAGGAGTGGGGGTAAGGGATAGACACAAGCGCTGGAGGGGTTTCCGACCATCGATTGCCGCAACTGTACATGACGAAATAGCGAAAGATCTATCTAGTTGGAATATGCCCGCGCTCTGCGTGACACCTGATATTATACCCTACACATCGCTTTCGAGAAAAACACGAGCGGGTCTGTATGACAACCATGCGGCACCCTGTGCAAAATTATTTGAATTAATTGTCAAACCTATATAATCGCGCGGGGTGCATGAACTTGTGAGATATGTGTGGATGTCCCTGACAGCTCCTTATAACCAGGACATCACACTCGTGTCTTGGTCCTCGGGAGGTCGGGCGATAGTCATTCTTACTTCACGCCCGTGTAAACGAAACCTTTTTATCCGACGCGTCATTTCGGATTGTATGGTAAACCTACGACCCGGTGATAAAACATCATTATCGGTGTCTTCTTCTCCATCTTCATCATCATCATCTTAGTCGTCCTCGTTTCATTGAATAATACGGCCACACCCGGTTTGATAGCACATCTCGTCGTGATTCGCAGCGTCTAGTGATTGAACAATATTTTTTTATTCCAATTACCAAATACCGTAAAATTATTAACAAGCGCACTAACTTCTCATTCTTCACGAGAAATAATTTTCGATCCTATGTACGAGAATAACGCGTCTAATTCGATTTCACCATCCCCTACATTTCGAGATTTAGTAATTAATACTGAAAACGACAGTGGTAGTACAGAACATCAATATGTTGATACCTTCTTCAGGAAGAACCGGCTCCATGGTTTCAGAAATGCTCTGTTCATCGTCGTCGGAGTCTGTATCACCATCCGTGTCATCAGTATCGCTGGCCAGTAGTGCTATCCGCTCTTCTTCTTCAGCGATATCTTCCTGATGCGGTGATAGGGGAATGACTGGTGAACCTGGCACTCCGAATGGTCCGTTGTTAGGTGCGAGGACATTAGCGTCAACCATCCATGACTGACTTTTTTTAAATATATGAATTTTCCTGATCACTCGCAATTGTTGCTATTATTAAAACATTGCTCGTTACCTCCTACAGATTCATGATTGGGGTTAATAAAGATACTGCTACTGCTATCGCTTTCTTCGCTATAACAATTATCTAGGCGCTATGTATGACAGGTATCGCTCGCCGTTATTACTGTGAATTCATCTGCAGAAAAAAATTTGTCCAATAATACACGTTTTACAACTACAAATTATAATGGACACATACCAACATCCGTACAAAGCATTCCGGTATTCTTTAGTGTCGATGGGCCTGTCAGTAGCTCTATATAAAATATATAGCTTAGATAAAGTTTCACATTTATTTATTGGAAATTTTTTACCATTATCGTGATAGGCTATTGTTCCGCTATTTGTAGAGCACCCCGTCACATCATCGAGACATCTCTGCAGCATCAAATCCTCCGCTTCGACGTGTTCAGTGCGGAATCTTGTCAATTCTTGCTACATTTGTTTTTAAAGATACACGTTTTTTTTCAAGCAATCTTATTCGTAGATGGAAATACATACCTCTGTGGTATGTACACGTGGTCTTGCATGATGGGTCTTGTAATTTCGTTATCACGCGCACCACATAATAAAAAAATAATTTTTTTGTTTTTCCGTTGTACCCGAAAAATCCGGACAATCAGGATACATTGTGAGATGGAGCAATATGAAACATATACTGCTACTTCAGGAATTACAAATATCGTCGATATTTATTTATGTATTTTTACGCCGTGTGTGGATAATAGGATCATACACGCCAATCATTTTATATAGGCGAACTCATTGATTTCTCCATCGATGAGTTCAATGTTGGATTGGTAGGCTTTTTAGTAGATAGTGGCACCAAGTATATATTGTTACACGATATCGCGCTACGATGTACAACGCTGTGATGTATCATTAGCTATAGGGTATCGCGGTGTGTCACACCAGCATGACATAAGGAAAAACAATGTAATTTGGTGTATTACGCAAAATCAGCATTATACATATCCAGACCGAAATTATCCTTCTCTTACAATTAGATGTCTGGATATCCTGTGGTGTAGTATCTTACTATATCAGCAGAATTATTGAATAAATTCCGGAATTGCTCTTTTACAGACATGACCGATCAGTACTGCTCAAAGTTTTTCGACGATAACATTAAGAACGCTGATTGTGTTATTTGTGAAGATGTTCAAGAAACAAGTATTACTCTGTACCGTGTACGGGATAAACCGATTATTCTCGAAACAAATAGATATAGGCTTCTCGCTGAATCGTTCGTGAAACCTGTCGCCCGTAATACGCCTCATTAATCAAGATTATTCGGGTGTGGAATTGGAAGCTGGCGAGTGGGAGACCGTTAAAGGCCACTTCCCAATCATAGATAAATTCTTCAGCAATACAGATGTCACCAAGGATATGTCCGAGGATTTCATTAGTTCTGTATTTACAGGGGCCATGAAATATCCTTTACGTTTTCATATGGTGAGCGCGCAATCATTTTCAAACCAATGACACCCACTGCTGTGGATAGTAGTTCTTCCGGTAATAAAAAAGCTAGAGCCTACACACCATCCGTCGTGATGAAGAACGTTTCCTACGTCAACCTAAAGAAGATCCTGAGCTGCATTAATGTCCAAATAAATTGACTACGTGCTATTACAGCCAACGCTAATAACTGCAAAGATATGCTAGTGGCTGAGCTAGACCGACGCGAGGACGAAACCAAGAGTACTATAATCGATGATCTTCGACATCTTTTGAAGAAAAAGGATCTGTGGTGTACTTCGATTTACCAATTATTGGTGGAGTTACTTTCGCTATACAACCAAGAGTACCTGTCTTTTGTGCAGAGCACGGTAAAGCCCCTGGTCGCAAGTGCATCAGCAGCCGACGTATTCGCGCACGCTTCCCAAGCGCTCTAATACTCTTCTTCTAGAAAAAAATCTATCGCGTCCATTGCATAAAATATATATATTTTGACGTAGTGGATAAGTTATTTTCATCCAGGGTTTCTCGAAAACAGCTATCGCAAATAGAGGGAGGGTCTCGAAAAGAAAAGTGGACACGGGATAAAATAGAAAAGAATATAATTGCGTAAACAAATGCTGATACACAAGAAAATAGAAAATAAAATAAACCAGAAGATAATAAACTAAAAATATAATGTTCGAAGTAATGACGCAATTCGACACTTAATCAAAACAATGCATGCGGGTGTTCGTTCGGGAGCACCCGGCGTGGAAGGGGTTTAAATGGACTTGGTGTGAAGAGGGGGCTCGGGGGCGGAGAGTTAGTCTGCGGGGAAGGGGGACAGGAGGGGCAGGGAGGGCTTACAGATAAGGAATAGGACGCAAACAATGTATGGGCGCCAGCTACTTATTCGGTGTAGGGCCGACGAGTGACCCCGAGAAGTCCTCGATTATTTACATTACAGGACTGGCAAGGCTAACGGAGGAAGAAGTGAGGGGGTCTCAGGGAGAAACTTCTCGATTGCGAAAAATAGCTACTTAATATTACCTCGGTTATGGGCTAGACAAAGGGGGCGATGAAAATAGAAAGGTACGGAGGCTTGTCAAAAATGGGGACGCAGAAATACTAAATCTAGGACGCATGCAATACACCACGAGCCTCGGGCTTTTGGGCTGAAGGCCCGTCGGAAACACAAAAATACTACGGAAATGCCGGTCCACGTGGGACGGCTTGCTATTGGCCAGAAGGGACCTACGATATCTACGGCGCAAATGATAAAGGGGTGGTAGGGAGAAAGCAAGAAGGAAAAACTCAATTGTTTAATTTACTCTCGCAATTGTATCCGCAACGCAATATAATCCAATTTGTGTCCAATAATGATCGCCACTTTCACACTCAATTAGCACTCTCCACAAATCCGCATCACTCAAAAATTCGCACGCGTTCGCTCGTAACAAGATCCTGGCTCGAAGTGACGAACGTTCCAGCTGTTTGGCCCTTGTGGGCCTCCAGGGCCTCGGTGGCTGGTGGATCCGCTGGGCTGAGAGGGCTACGCGCTCCAATATTGGTTCGCAGATGCGGCATGGCAGCGCATTGATCGTTTGCGTTGGCAGGCCTTCCAGACCTTCGTAACGGGTAGTACGGTGCTGGCTGCGCCGGCGCGCGGGCTAGCCGTCGCGCGTCAAGCAAGATGGCGGCCTCCAGACTTGTCAAAAATCCTCTAATCCCACTAATCCTGTTAGTCAAATTAAATAATCAAATCAAATCAACATATCAAATCTAAAAAGCAACGTTAACACCTCGGGAGGATGAAAATCGTTATCCCCACTAGATTTAACGTATTCCTATCGAGGATATAAGCGGCGGCTTCCTCGATAGGAAGTCACTCGAGACACGTCTCCCCAGGCAACGCTCTGGACTAGTCACCTAGACTCGTACAAACCGTTAGACGATAAGGAGTAGGAAAAATTGCAGAAAATAGAATTAATAAACCCATCGGATCTCCTGCAGCAAAGTCATTGTGCCAGCGCTGTCAAGCAGTCATCCAGCATCCACCTCACGAGCACCTTCCTACAGCAAAAGGCTCGGTGAACGGAGATCATTGTGATCATCTGTGGATTCTGAGACCGCGCTCTCCCCAAACACCAGCTGTACCAAAGTCATCGGACGCATTGTGCGATCTGCTGTACAGGGGCACTAGCTCTCACCAATCCACAGTGACTGGTTCGGCGAATGGGGATCATCGTGATCTTCTGTGGGTTCTGAATCTTCGCTATCCTACTTCCCAGCTGTACCACGGTCTTCGGACGCATCGTGCACTCTGCTGTATTGTGGCACTAGCTCTCTCTCCATCCTCCGATGATTACGTCATCGAACGGGGATCATTGTGATTACCTGTGGGTTCTAAATCATCACTCTCCAGCCCCACGTTGCACCACAGTCATCGGACGCATTGTGCACTCTGCTGTACTGTGGCGACAGCCCTCTCATCTCCACTCCCTAAAAAC
>JARQTJ010000743.1:0-73345 GCA_030142635.1 Trachelus troglodyta
GAGAGAGAGAGAGAGAGAGAGAGAGAGAGAGAGAGAGTGAGAGAGAGAGAGAGGGGGGGGGTAATATCGGTATATAGAATAAAAGAGAACAAGTAATCGACCTGTGATCACGACTGGTTGTATGCACGATAGATCAATGGTATAGATCGAATGATCTACGATCTAGCTAGCGGCATTGTCTTAATTACATCCTGATCAATAGATCCAACCAGCAGAATCGTATGAATTGAACTTCTAATGGCCTCTAGATCCTCAAGAAAATTCTTCCTTTAACCAATGTAGAAATTAAATTGTGACTCCTTACTTTTCCGATAGAATAATTATTATAAAACATAAGTTTTTCATGAAAACTTTCCTAACCTACATTGCACGTCCAAGTTATACCTGATACGATAATGGCAGTCGAGCAAATCGAGGATGAATGCGGCTGATCGTGACGATTTCAAGTCCGAAGTTCGGATTCTTACGAATTCTGTTGAGGAAATCGCCCGTAAAATGGCTACCGCGAAAGGCCACGAGCGAGAGAGAGAGAGAGAGAGAGAGAGAGTAGAGGTCTGTGACGACGGAGAGGCCTTTCTTTGTTCGGTGCTAGTCTCTCAGCCGGAATCGGCTGGTCCTTTTTCCCGACCAATGAGCGTTGGCAGGAGCGAAAGAAAGGATGCAGGAATGCATGGATTCCTTTCACCCTCGTGCCGCCGTTTGTGGTGGTAATACTGCTGATCGAGTCCAGGATAAATTATGAATTTTTAGAAAGTTTAATCCTGGCTCATTATTCAGAAAGATCCATAAGAACTGTTGAATGAAAATTAATAACCATTGCAGCGGTATAAACTTTGTTCAATTATATATACGTTTAGGAGCAACATTTTTTGATCTATTTAAAATCACTGTCAAAGTCCCATTCGACAAGACTTCAGGATCCATCGGCATCGAGTATCCGGCTAATTACGTTTTTACAAATGCTTTTTCATCTTGATATTTCGTGTGTACGTTATTAGTAGACAGACGCTACAAAATATTACGACATAGCGGAAGCACAGTTAATACCAACGTCACACATTCCATACCGATGACTATTGACCCAGGATGATTCTATCGGTTTATCGATATGCACAACTCGACCTTGTTCCTTGAGAAATCTTTCGTATTTTCGTACGCCTCTCATTTACATTCAATAAAGTCGACGAATTTCTCCGAGAAAACACGAGGTCGGCCTCAATACGATTATTCCGAACTGTCGAAAGTTATTCCCTTAATCCTACGCGAAATACAAAATTGTATATATAAACCGAATGTTTACCGTGCAAATGGCTGTTCCTCGACCTCGTAGAGTTCCTCAAGGCTTTGCTTCGAGAGTAATCTCTCGAGTCGTTGTGGCGTGGGAGCAAGATGCCCCGGGATGTTGGTAATCTCGAAAAAGCCGTCGGCAGTCATGACTATCAGCCAGGATAATCAGAGAAAGAATAATCCCAATAATCCGCAAGACACACACTCAATGATAACGTTACGTATCAATAAATTTCGTAAGAGTCAAGACTCTGAAGAAAGAAACACCGTGAAATAAAGTTTCAAAAAAAGACGACGGCTTTTAAGGCCCCGCGCGTTTACCACAATTTTCGTAGGTTCCTTTTTTCTTATCTTCTTTTTAATACGTTTACTCGTGTCTATCTGTTTCTTAATAAATTTCTCAAAAAATATATATATATTTATTACGAATAAAGCACCACGTCACTTCCCGAATACTTTTCTACGCCACGATGCATTTCAATCAATGTATTTGACGATTCCTCGGTCACTCGACTCGACTTGCAATCTGCAATTGCAACGAGGATGCGACGGGAATTGCACGCGGTTTGCATGTGCGAGGTGCGACCATTCGCTCCGACAGTAGACTAACGATTGCACGGTTTAGCGACTTCCATGGACTCCCCACTCTTCTGCTGGAGAACCAAGAAGAGAAGTGAGTTGGGAATCACTCCCTCTCTTCGTCGCTAGTGCCGGTGACAGTCACGAGTACGACCGAGCCTTTACGGAAATTCCCGAACGTCTATTTCCCCTTCTTTGCCTGCTATTCAACGGACATTGGGAATTCGCAGAGGGATGCCTTTGAAATGCATTGTTGGTACGATTTAGAAATTGAGATACATTTTATGATTTTCAAAAGAGAATCATACTAATGGGTTAAATAAATTAATGGTTTACTTATTGCTACGGCTTTTTTCGAGTGGATGGATCGAGTGGTTTTTCTTAAGATTCTTAGGCACTTTATGAGATCTGATATTTATTATCGTGTGATATTATTCCTAGCTATGGATTCTGCATGGTTATGGCTAGCTACAGGCTTATGGCAGTAGCATGAATAATGGGAATGCAGGAATAATTTATCGGTATCGCGAGAGACACTACGCTTGGGAATTCCTAATAAGGTGATAGAACGGCTATCTCGGGAAATCGGTTAATCTCGATAAGGATAACGATTATCTTGATACAGTGACCCTGGAATGGAAGAGTATGCCTGTTGGTTACTGCAATTATTTGACGAGGTGCAAGAATAAAAACGTTTTTATCGATACGAACGTTATTGTTCCGTCCGTCAAAAATAATTCTAACCTCAACTACGAAAAAGTAACGTTAACCAAAGTTGGACGTACATACGTAAGTGAACGTATTAAAGATTTCTTATCGCCGAGCAAATATATCATTGAAAACTGAACGTTCCATGACGATCGTGTCAGTTATCTGATATCCATCAGTAGTGCCAGGCACTACTCGATAATATCGAGCACAGATAAGCAAGGACACGTCTCAGCGAGCAGCGGTAACTCTAAGAAGAAGAAACGTTAATGAACAGTTATGGACGCGAAGAAGAGGAATAAGGGGAGTAAAAAAGAACAAAGCGTAAGAAGAGAAGCTGCGTCGTTCGAAGGTAGAAGCAGAGAACGATTTATCTAAATCTTCCGTAAACGACAGCCCACCCGTTTGAACGAGATAAATGTCAATTTTAATTAGTCAGACATCACGCGCCAGCTTGACATCCTTTTACACCCTGGGCATCAATTTTTCCCCTGTAAACTCAAGTATGGCGACAAACTGACAATATTCAAGGTAATTCAATTTCGGAGGTTTAAACAAAACTCTTGTTACCAACTCATTAGAATGCTTTGGCTGGTCCATCGACGACAATCTTGACTGGGTTATCACGGCTGGAGGAGAAGATTAAAAAGAAATGGTCCGGGGTCACGGAATCCTTACCTGATGCCGAGTGATGAATCTGCTGTCACCAGGAAGAAGCCACCAGGACTTTGAGAACTCGCTTTTCTCTCCTCCCATACGTGGATTCCCGAGGTACCTACCACACTGTAGTAAACTATACCAGCGTTATCCGATATCCTGTTCAGATTAATGGATGCTGAATGCCAGTGCTCTCTAGTCTCTTTACAGATGTATAGATCTATAGATAGTAAAAAGCACCACGACTTTTCAACCAGCACTAACAGCCTCCTGATACCAATGGAATAGTAGTAGTAGCAGCACGGAATACAAAATGGAACCGTAATTCCTAACCCTGTCTATAACCCATACGATTGGTTTACATAGTATCGCATAAGGATGCTGCGCTTAATTGCATCTGTGCAACTAAAACCGTATGTTCTCTACTGTGAGAATATCGGCGGTGCCACTGTGATTGCACCACCGTAACTTAAGAGTTACCTATGCCCAACGATAACTTCTGATTCTGCAAAGAGCAAAAAAAGGTGGGAGAATCTCAGCAACTTTCCCTCCTACGCACAAATCTAAGCCCGGGCCTTTCTAATCCACCGCGTGCAATGTTTTCAATCCTGTTAGTAGCGAGTTATGCTGTGTGTTGCCTACGTCAGGGGGCAAGGACGGCCGAGGCCGAGCACTGCCACGGGAAGTCAAGATGACGGGACGCTGTGGATACTGAGAGAACGTACGAGAGGAAGGATCGACGGACATACCGATGGACTCTATATATACATACGTATGTATGATCTACTCCATATATCATCTGTATTCGATCCGCGATGAATATTGTTCGATACGCACTGCCATTTGAATAATCTTTGTTAATTCACGGGATTATCTCATCTGGCGACGTTTATTGTTATTACCGGGACTGGTACATTATTTGAGAAAACAAAGAATATTCAGTCTCGAGTGATCTTCGGTACTCGAGTAAGCCATTCACTGTGGAATCGCTGTATGCATTCTGTCTGGTGCGTCCTGCGAGTCCTGGCCTTCGCATTCCTGGTGCATCTTAACTTTTATTTTCGACCTTTGATGCACTTGAACGAGAGGAAATTCTCTGTAGGCTTTCTTCTTGAATTTTCTTTTTTGTTTTTCTTTTTTCTTCAGTTTGTCAATCTCTTTTGTAGTCTAATATTTTGTAGGGGTGACATTGAGGAAGGTGCTCTCATATATATATAAAACGAAAGAGGGATGGTTCGATGTACGGCAAAGGATTCGCCCTCTCGCTTATCTTTGGAATTCGCAGGCGCCGCTTAGGAGTTTCTATGGAGACGATCGGCTCCGCTGCTCTAACCGCTTTAAACTGTTTTCAACCGTCTTGAGATCGCGTTGTCGTGTGGCGCACACGCCGCCGATTTAAATTTCAAAACACGCCAGGATCCGCCACAAAGAAACTAGTTTTCGTGGTTTTTTTGTTCGGACACGGTGAAAATCTCAAAGTCTAATGTAATTGTGACCATGGCTATACGTTCCAGCTCGGATATTTTTAGGGAACCAGTTTCTTCGCAAAAGAATTTTTCTTATTATTCGTACTCCTCCTCCCTTCCTCTCTTCCTCTCTCCCGTCTCTTCTTCCTTCTTCGTGTTCGCTCACCTATCTCAAGCCGATGAACCAGAATCTTCACAATGCTTTTTCATGCAAATTCTTTTAATATTTTATCTACTATTTCATTTAGCGTTCTCTTCTTGCCTCTGTTTACCGGATACAAAATACGACATTATATAAAAGTGGATACATTGTATAGTCAATTAATGACTGATGCAAGCAACCTGGAGGCCATTGCGAGGAATAAAGAGAATTTATCAGTATCCTTAGAAAAACAACAAAGTCTTTAAATATTTTTAGCAGTACTCAAGTCTTGAGGCATTAAAAATAAAAGAAACATCGTTTTTCTTCCTAGAGCAATTTGTGGATGGAAAGCAGGAGGAAGTCATTTAGCAGATTTCTTCTGGTGTCAGGGAATGAAAAAAAGAAGAAAAAATAACACTAGAAAAAATCTTTAAGAAAGTAAAAGTCCCTTATTCTAAAAATAACAAAATTGATAGTCCCAATTTATGGGACTCACGTGAATCCTTAGAGGACCCATGAAGAGCCACTGATTAAAAGGACCCTCCAATAATTCACGTGAGTAAACAGGCATTAAACTGTTATTACATCCATGAATAAAATTAACTAACTACGCCTGAATCATTTTCAGAGGGTACGAATCATCCTTATCCAAAAAGCCACCCCAACGACCGATGAGATACCACGATAAATTCATGATGACTGTCGTCGTTAACGTCCACCACAGTAGTTCATTCTCATGGGATATACAAGGGGATTTTATCCATACGGATGAAAATCGAGGGCGAAACCCCAGATCGATTTCCTTATATCTATGTATGTACATATAACTACCCGGACGCAATACGTCGATATTAATGGACTCTAGGAAATAGTCTCGTTTCTCTTGAATTTCCTCTTCTTTACCTCACAGGTGGCGTATGGACAAACAAAAGTACTTTACGTTAAAAGGACATTAAAAGGATCCATCGCTTAGCGACTACTATTTCAAAATGATTGATCGAGCATCCTGTCCTCGTCTTCAAAGAGTCCTCGTGTTTCAACGCTGACAGCATTAGTGATCCTGAACGTCAGTCAACCCCAAAATTGCACTTCCTGACACGAGTCCATTCATTGTGGGGAGAGACCCTTGTTTACGTAGGGGTAGTTCCCTCAGCTTCTAGTCTTCCATGTTGTAATCAAAGCGTCCGAGCTGCTGATCAAAGCAAAAGGAGAAATCTTGTGTATGAGTGAAATGTATGTGTGATCATTTTTTTTTTTTTTTTTAACAGGACGGTAAACCTTGTTACTATACTCTCGATTCTTCGAATTACTCGAATGGCAGAATCGGTAGCAGGCAAAGGCGGTGAAAATACGGAACTTGTATATACGAGGAAAAGAAAGTAAAAAAAAGAATACAAAAAATTCTCTAGGGCGTCTGCTTCTGGGTAAACTTGCATCCCTTTGTCATTCTTCCGCGAAACGATCTACCATGGTACAGCCAGTTGGTTCGTGTCAAAGCTATGGGAAATGCATTTATCCTGGTAGCTTTTGTATCAAAGACTTCCCCTAGCTTTTATCACTCGTTATACACACGTAAATACGTACGTGCGGTTTATGTACAGGGGTTGTCAAATATTTGGTGGGAAAAATTCTTGCCAAGATAAACATAAGGATTTTACTAATGGAAGCTTCGCTTTTAGTTACCGTTCAAATACAAATATAGAAAAGGATAATCTGTTTGCTTGTAATTTCAATGTTCAATAGTATCTGCAAAAGTATATAAGCTTATACCGTACAATGTGTCTGGATGATAAACTCCTCTGCTGGAACAGAAAGGAGTGCTGATGAGAATCCTTGTAGTCCATAGGCCTGTAGTACCCTGGTGTAGGTGTATACGTTGAAGAGGGGTTGGATCCTTTGAGAAGCCTTGTCGTTCAGAATTCCCCTAGAATTATCAGAATGCAAAAAAAATATCCCTAGACTGTCATAAGTATATTTAATGTAGAAAAAAAACCTGTTGTATACCTCCGACGTGATTCTGGATGTCCTACTGGATGCGATTTTCATACTATGCGATAAATGAAAATTAATTTTTCATTTTCTGTTTCAGCATCTCTTGTTTTTACATGGGAAAATAGTACAGCCTAGGAGGAGTGTTTGAAAGGATATTTTTCTTTTCTCTCCAGTACACCGTGTGAAGGTTCAGACCTAAAATAAGAATTTGATCCTGAGACTGGTTGTTGGATTAACAATGAAAACAACTTCTGATCCCTGGAGGCTCGCAGCCATCTTAATGCCAACCACGTGTCGGTCAAAAACAGTGTTACGGTGCATGGATAGAAGTTATCCAAAGATTACGCAAGCCAGAATATATCTCCACTTTAGCTAAGAGCGTAGCGCAAGGCTCCCAGGACCTACCGTAATATCTAAAAATAAGAGAATAAAAGAGGAAGGAAGAAAAATGAAACTATAATAAGAGCCAGAGAGAAAAAACGTGTGGCGTAGGTCTGGTAGGTGGAGTCTAATAGGTGAACCAGGAGAAGGAGCATTCCTGGAGATAAGAGAAGCTCTTGAGAAACATTCAGCAGACATTCCTTATCAGTGTTATGATGAAAGAATATTTCATGCCTCCAACAGCTGTTACCAGTAGCCACAGCATCCAGTACGACAGAATAATTTTACAAGTTGATAAATCTGTAGATCAACGATTAAAATTATTAATCAATAATCTTATCAAAATTATATTTAAATATTATTATAAGAAAAGAAAAATATCAGTAAGGGAAAAAATGGATTGCTATGTTGCCTACTGGTTTTTCTTTTTTAATGATTATATATCTTATTGTTAATCGTAATTATTTTATCGATCAAGATTTACCTATTAATTTCGCACGCCTCGCAAAGGAAGTGCGCCGAGTCGGATATCTGGCGCCACGGCTCTCCGGGAATATCTTACGTCTGAATCATCAAGCACGTTTGAGAGGAGCCTTGCCTTCTCTTGTCCCATTCTTCTTTTTCTTCGTCTGTTAAATCTACACCCTCCCCTTCTATTCTTATTCTCTTCTCGTTCTTCGGTACTAAGGACGCCGATATATCGAGGGAGCTCGACTATCTATAGCGTGTCCGGTGCAACGGGAATCACGATGACGGAACATTCTGGCAACAAGTCGACGACTTTGTTCGCACCTTCGCACAGCCATCGATTAGAGCCAACTTGATTGTGTTGACTTCGTACTAGCTTTACACGTGAATATAATATGAAAAGTGAGTGATATATATATATATATATAGAAATTGCCTAGAATTCTAGTAACTTTGAGATTAAAGAAAGGAAAAAAGACGTCGCAGCTGCAGTTGAGTATGAGTCCTAGCTGCCAGTTGTGGGTAGGTACTAGCTACTAAAATTACGCAACTGCATTTAGCAGGGTGATTCAACCGACTGGCGAGCCAAAGATTCACTTGGGATGCTAGCAAAAGAAGAGGACGAATAAGACAAGTGCGCGAACGCGTAATAGAAGTAGTTACTAGCAAAGCTTTGGGTTGGGTACAGGTAGGTAAGCAAATAAGCAAGGCTTGCCCCGTCGTGATTCATCCAAGGAACGTGAGAAAGACGAGCGTTCTATTTCTATTTCTAGCCAACGACCACGTCCATTCGCTCTGTTTGTCACTGCTAATAGAAAGCTTTTCACTTGTTAACTATCGGGCACTCGCTACTAACCTCCCCAATAATTCTTGGCGAGGAGACGTCTGGGTAGATTCGTAAATTCTCCAAATGGATACTTTCGAAGGATATTTCGAATATAAGGTATTGGATGCTATTCTCGAATTAGATTAGCAATTCTAAACTCGGAGCTCCCTATGATTTGGCCCCTATGTCTCGTACCACCTACCTCCGAATCCCTTGGAGCATTTTGACTATTCTAAGCAATCTATTTTGGTCGGGTATTTGGCAGGCCACATACTTGCCAAGTATTTTCGCGGTGCTATTAACCCCGAGTCTCGTGTCTAGATCCATATAATGAAATCATCCAGAAATAATCACTGCACGAGTTCCAATTTCTTTTTAAGTCAAATATTTTGCTTTTATTATATTATTTTAATACGTATACGGCAATGACTTTGAGATTTTCCCCGAAACCCACTTTCGCGAAATCGAAACAGGGACGAGCAACGACGGCTTCCGGTTTCCTGGCCAACTTCCGGGCGCACTCTCGTCAACACAAATCACGTAGTGCTACTTCCGGCGACCGGTTGTGCCCACGTCAAAATATCCAACGTACCGCGATTTGCTCCTCCTGTGGATACCTTGGGCTTTTAAATTCTTCGCTGCTTTTGATTCCTTGGCGGTCTCGGAATTTTCATGATATTTCGAAATATCTTTCGAGGAATACCCAATTCCCATTATCATACGATAGAATACAAAAGAGTCACGTTGACGACTGTAGTCGGTTACACGGTTCTACGCATTCTGTATACCAAATGAAATTTTGATACGAGGCTCTCTTTTGTCGGACATACTTTTGTGCCTTGTGACCCGAACTCGTCTTTTTTTTTCCATTTCTTTTTAGCATTTGATTTTTTAGCATATCAAAAGGATTTAACATTTCATTGAACATATTTTATATATGTATGTGTGTGTATGTACGTATGTGTAGGTGATATCGTGATTCACGAATGATAAATATTTATTTTATGCGAATCAGTCGTGCAGGATGATTCAGTGCCATTGCTTCTATTGGCCAAGAGTAGAGGAGCACCGGCACGGATAGAACAAAGATTAAAGAACGAAAAGAAAAATCCTAAAAGAGTACAAGAGCATTTGGTATTTAGTATTTATTACGTTACCGTTTATCTTCGTCCGGCAGATTTGCGATAATTCCTTAAGAATCCGCGGAAAGGCTTTAACGAGCCTTGCTTCTCGCAATGTTTTCTCACACAAGAGATGGCTGCGCTTTTAGCGAGCAAAACCAAAGGAATTCCGGCCACGCGACGAAGGCCGTTGCCATGCGCTATGAATGAATGTGTGGCGGCAGGCGGATGCTCTGTCACCCTTTCTCTCAGAGTTTGATTCACCGGCCCGCTCGCTCACGGGCGATTAGACCGACCTGAAAGGCAGTGTGGAAAAGCGACAAAAGAGGTAAAGGAAGTGTAAAGGAAGCAAAAGTGTAAGGCATTTCTGACGCACACTTGATCGCACGAGGTATCGCTCCTTGCTGGAAGAGCTATAGGAAAATATAGCAAGAAGGCAGCAACGCAACAAGGTAAGAACGATATCGGGAGAAGCGTTGAATCCCGCGAGGGAATTACGCAAGCGGAGGAGCCTGGAATCCTTGACCGTGAGAGAGTACTCGATGTTCCCTTATTCCTTGTGCCAGATCTAACTCAGGTAAAAGGTAAGTGGACGAGTCTTCGTTCAAGTAACGGAGCCTCTCCTTGGAATTGATCCAACTTCAGTAATTCCAGTTGGCACTTTATCCTAACTTATTGATCGGTCCGTTGCCGTTAATGATTTGTAGCCGAATTTACGAGACGGATAATTGAAATTGCCGTCTGCGCATGCGCGGTGCGTCTCGAGCGGACTGGAATAACAATGGCGATTCGCAAAAATGCTTCTGCTAGAATTGCCGCGGACCGAGTGACAGGAATTAACGGAATGGACAAAACCGGTGATACGTGTCGAGGTGCGGCTTGTGTTTGGTATAAGATTCTTACTCTCTTTCTCTTACGCCGTGTCCACGGGGAAGAATCGAACGGACGAGGATGAGTGTGCGACTTATGTAACGAGCTCGAGTAATTACGGCTTCTTGGCCGAGGCTTCATTTGTTTATGTGCCACGTATGCGTACCGCCAATTTATAAAACCAACAAGCGTGCGAGTGCCCCTTTTACGTGGCTGATTAAAGCGCAATAGCCGGCGATTATTATTATGAGGTTTTGCACTGAGAAAACAAGCAGAGAACGGCATTCCTTTCTCTCCTTCCTTCCTTCCTTCCTTTACACATCTTCCCTTTCGTTTCGTCTCACTTCCTAGCTTCTGCCTCGTATAATTGCCAACGTATTCTTTTAACGACTCCTTTAGTCATCGTCTACGGTCATTATTTCGATGTTGAATGTGAGATTTTCTTTTTTTATATTGTATTATATATTAAACTAAAGAAAATCAGTTTACCGTTTCATTCATTTATTACGTTTGATTACGTTTGGTGGCAGCACTCGTACTAGAGGCCATTACATGGCTCCTAAGGTTTTTAAAAAGATAGAAGCACGCGTCCTCGTGATAAAAAAAATTGATTATCCCGTTCTCACGACCTTCGTCAATTATTTCCTCGTCAGTCTGCCCGAGAAAAAGATTATAGAGGTTTGGTAAGGAGAGAGAAGCGTGCGAATGGCTAGCAAAATCCTGACAACAAAATCACTTTGTATCACGCGATGTTAAGACTTGGTCGAAGAATCATTAACCGGAGACAATACCGCTTTCAAGGTATGGTCCAATTAATTGATTAACTCAAATTCAATCAGTCGCTGAAGCATTGGTTTATACAATATTAAAAAAAGATACCTTGATGAATGATACCTATAAGATAATGTTCTTTATTACGTAATTTCCATTAAATCGTTCTTCGTAGTTATCTGATTGTGAGACACGCGTATCCAGCCCGTGACATCGATTCGACACAAGGGAATGAGGACCAAAAACGAAAGACGCCGAATAAAAGAAAGAGAATAAGAAGAAATTTATGGGAAGTTAAGACCTGTTCCGGCTGTACGTTCGCTCTTGCCAGAAGAACACGAGACAGAGGGAACATTTAGCGAGAGGCACGGATCCCGCCCCTGTTCGCATAAATCTCCTTTTCCTTGGCGCAGCCGCATTACGAGTCATTAAACTCGCGATGCGGGAGTGACGAGCGATTAATCGAGCGTATCTATGGCTCTGAATGACCGTTATTAGAGAGCAGCCGATCTGACAGTCGAAGAATTTCAAAAACTCGAACAACTAACGATCGGGTGGGTCTATACGTCATGAAAAGTCATTAACAATAAATAATTAAGACTCGTGCAAGCCACTGATAACTCATTCTGTTTCTCTCTCGCTTTATTCCACTTCTAAGAGCACATGGAAGGAAGGATACTGAATAGCACATATAGGTTTTAGGGTTACAGGGCTCCGAGGGTTCTATACCTTATGGAGGTCTCTCTTATGCAGCTTCGGGACTCTTATCGAAGAACCGTGGGAAGGTTAAGGTGAGTTTAGTAAATTAAAGGAAGGTCAAGAGCCATCGGCCGTTCCTTGACCTCGTACAGCATAGATCGTCGTTACTATCCTAGTATTCCATCGGTCAGATATAAATTCACAATTGCTTTCTATAATATCCCTGGATCCAATTTCATCCAAGATTTGATATCGATATGCAACACCTTACCTGTAATATCCTTCCGGTTTAAGCGGAAGTATGATTAACCGTAACATAATAGGTTTCATTACTCTCCCATTGTAGACAAACCCATTTCTAAAATATCCTCTAGCTTAGCGTTACGTCGATAACGTACAATTCAGATCCAATTTCCAACGGAGGCCACTGTTTTCTACTTTCAAAAATCCGCTCACGTTTATTTTAACGAATGCTTCGGCTTACAGTTTTGTGTTTTTTTAAATAAAAAGAATATATTAAAAGAACGTTAATATTGTAAGAGCTAAGATTTTACAAGATTATTTTATAATAGGCACCCTATGGTAAAGCAAAACGCACCGTACTTCCTGGCTCGTAGCAAAGTGCAGAATGCAGTTGAATGCATATGCATGCTGATGCAAATATAAAGTGGAACCAAAGCATAGATGCATCTTCCGTAGGTAACTTAAAACATACCTTATAAGGCACCGAAGTCAGTTTCGAGGTTACGTACGCTCTAGGAAGTTCTGGCCGATAAAGTTTTCTCTGTTCCTTCAAACGGATAGCGAAGTGTATTTAAATTTTGTAAATTTCTTAACCTACCGAAGAATAAGTGAAAGATCGAAGAAGGTAAGGGAGGCTATGGAAAATACGAGTATAATATATTCTTACACACCGAGTGCATTCCTCTCTGACATTGGGCCTTTCTCACGACACGCAAGATATTTGGCATTCCAGGCTACTTGCTTCGTACCAACTATGCTTCGTGCAGTGCCATATAAAAGTACGGGTTCGTATGATGATTACGTAAGCCAAGTCTTCTTCCCTCTTTTGTGAACTCGCGGAGGAGCGCTCCGCCGGCAGTCGGCATGTCCGTGAGTAACCTGACGATCCCTCATGAATGTTAAACTCCTGATATGGCAGCACCGAAAAGGACAGGACAGGCTCTTCGTGGAATTACGTAGGAACCGGAAAAGTTGTCTTTTTTTTTTGCAAATAATTCTCACGCGTTCTCGCCTTTCCGAGATTTTGAAATCTTGAAATCCAGAATTCTTTTCTTCAGAAAACCCGTTCACGCCATAACACTTAACGGGTATACGAAGAAGCTGGTAACGAGACACTTGATAACTGTCAAGAACCTGTAACGAAATTGTCAATGAGAAACGTGTTTGGATTCTGACTTATCGTTCGTATGTAAATTGACAGTGGACGAGTGACAGCCGAGGATAATTTCCGAGATAAATTTCGCATACTTCTTTGGCAACCGAATGACAAAGTGATAACAGTCAAATTCCAATCTATCACTCTATGATTAATGGACTTCTAAAGTATAAATTGTTATCGTGACATAACATCGTTGAATCTTTACCGACGGGAGTCACTGTACCTTAAGAATTTTTTACTGTCTGTATCAATTTTCAGGTTTTCCCTACAATTTCCATTTCTTGCTGTATCTCATATATACATACGTATGGTGCCTGGCTTCTGTCCCAATATGGCGATGATGATGGGGATACTAGAAACCGAGAACAATGCATCGTGTAACTTTACGCACAATGCCTCGCGTTCTTCTTGGGTCTACACGTTATAGATGCCTAAAGGGTACAAGCTGTTTCTAGTATCTTCCGTATATTCCTATGAGATACTCGAACATCACTGAAATTCCATTCTTCGAGTAAATAAGCTCCTCTGCATTTTATTCAAGTCCTTTATTCAAATGGAGCAAGAACGTCCTGCTGGATCTTTACAAGTTCAAAGGAGGCCGCCTTTCAGGAAGAGAATGAAAGGCAAACCTAGTAGGTACATCACGGTACAGTCAGACCAGCAGCAATTTCATACGTGTTAGAGACAAGAAGACACGTCATTCGCAGTGGCTGACACCTAATCGTCCAAAAGCCTATTACCATATTCATAGTATCTCATTATTATTCGCATACATCATCATCATCATCATCATCATCATTATCATTATCAACTGCCTTCGACTGTCTTTCTTTTTGTCGGTCCTGAATATCTTTCAAAGTTCACCTTTACCTATGGCAACGCTCTTAACTATCTTTGAAACACATTGGCACAAGTCGACTGGTAGTAAAAAACGTCATTCTTCTCGTCTTTTGTGTCAAGGTTAGATTCTGGATAATAAATAATCAGGATTAGGCAAAGTTCTTAGTTACTAGAAAAGAAGCTTTTAAATAACCTTTCTCAATGATTCGCAATCCGTTTAAACGACTCATGAGGAATCCTTGAACTTTTTTTTTTCTTTCTTTCTTTCTTTTCTTTATGTCTATCGCTCACTAACTGCTTCCAATAGAGTCTCGTAGACAGAGAAAGAGCGAGGGAGACGAAATATGAGAAAGATAGCAGAGACGCGGAGTCCCTCCCCTCCTTGTATAGAAGAGAAGCATAGGAGGGACAGGACGATCATTGGACCCTTAGGGCAGTCTTTAAGTTTTTACCATCTTCCAATCGCGAATAAATTAGTCGGGTGGCATCTATGGTATTATTATGTTATTACGGTTGAACTTCATGGGCATGGCATGCGGTTCTTGCCTATTAATTTATCGATGAAGGAGCATTCTTGTAAGAGCAATATCAGGTACCTTCGAGCTCCTATAAACGGACACTTGTAATAGCCAAGGAGCTAGCAAATAATAATTACAAGAACTTTTATTCTTAGGAGAAGAAAAAACAGTTTGATATTTTGTTATATATATATAGGGTTATTTATTCTCCCGATAAGTCATTTAAATTTATATATCAACCATTGACTACGTGAGTCACGGATATGTCCCGTGAGAAAATTCTTAAGATGCTCCATGGAATTTACCTAGGGTACCTCTACTCATTCGGAATAATCATTTTGTTTGCCAAGCAACACCAGGGTAACCCGTAACTGCCCAAGAAATTGCTGGATGCGTGCGTGCGTGCATGCAGAAACGGCAATGCGTGAGTTAGGCGAGGTAGAAGAGGCCGTAACCTAAACGCTGGCACGTGACTCACGCGTGAAACGTGCACGAGGAGCTACACCTTTCGTCCTGCTTCAGTGTGGCAGCCGTCCACCACGGAGCAGGTTACATTCCTGGATAGTCTGGGTCCACTGGATGATTCACATTGATGCTTTCTTGCATAGTTGCCCTCGGAAAATCTGCACAAGTTGTTGCTCAATATTATTGCGTTGCGTTTCAAGAAGATAAGGTCTGATCGGTACTGCTCGATTGAGTTCACACAAAAATCTAATAAATTCAATACAAATGTTAATACGGGGTCTGGGCTAATTCTAATGGAACCCATTTTGTTGTTTTATAGGAAATTAATGGCTTCACGGACGAATTTCATGGACCTACTGATCCGAGGACTGTGGAACGACTTGAGGTCGGCTCTTGTATTTTGTCAGGGGTCAGGAGTGCTGCGTAAGAAAGTTCAAATGTATCTACCATATGTTATTTATCTAAGAAGAGCAGTGACTTTTTTTTAAGAGACTCGTGGCAGTGGTTACAAATGACTGGGGTCCATTTTGAAGTGAGTCGAATACTTACTAATTGAGATAACGTTCCTCGGAGGTCTGTCCGTATTAACCATGCGGTTAACTCGAGATAAATATATCGAGAGTGTGTCTAATTAGATACTTTTCTTTTTTTTTTCACTTCACTCTTTACATTAGACTCACTTTCATCTTCCGTTCTCGTAAATCTCCTGGTAGATCCTGTGCTTTTTTCACTTTTAAACGAAATTGCAGAGACCTCGCTGGTGAATCTGTCTGAGGTGGATAAAAAAAGTGCCTCGTCAAGCTCCCCATGCTCGGGATCTAGATGACATGGTCAGTCTGTGATTGGCCTTAGTCTGATGTCTTCAGGGTGAGAGTTCAAAGGGGTCGATGTCATGGTGGTAGCTCTTGAAGAAAACTGTCCCAAAAGGAAAGCCTTACGTACGAAGCAGTCTAGACAAATGAATTAAAGTCTCAAAGGGCCCGCGGGATCTATATTAAGCTGGGCCCAGCTATATTTAGGGCCAGCTACATGGCGCGTTCCGAAAATAGAACATTAGAGAAAAGGGGTATGGCGTCTGACGGGGCTGCAGATAGCAGTCGGCCGTGTATAAAGGCACAGTAACATACAGAGAGGAAGTGGAGTCCACTTGGAATTTCAAGAGAGAGAAAGAGATTAGTAGTTAATCGTACGATCGCCTAAATATGACTCACACTGCTCCGGAAGCAGCTTCCTAGAATTCATGAAAAATTCCTAGACTCTCTTCGATCTTGGCATCTTACCAACATCGAAATTCACATCTGCTACGTTCACTCCATCCTCTTGCGGGGCAGTTCTCAATGAATCAGTGCTACAGGTACTTTCGTATTAGTTTACACAGTTCGAGCCTGGATATATCACTGACTCTACCCACAGGAATTTTGTACAAAGGTACATAGTGGTAAGTGTCATGAGGATGCTGTAAAAAGAAAATATTAGAAAATATTCAATTTTAACGATTCTCATTCGTTATTATTGTTTATTACTATACCGCATATATTTCAGTGAAAACTTGAAAAAATTTGTAAGCGAACCCTGATGTTGGATAACCTAGTCGTCGCTCGTTAATTTTATTTCCAGAAGGGTCCAGTGGCACGGGCCAGTATTACCCAATTCTCAGGAGAGTATATCCGTGAACGCATCTATAAGAGCACTAGGTGGAAGACACGTGTAACGCGTGGGAGATGTACCCACGTGGATAGGGATTCTCTGGAGGAGTTGGGAACCGCATTCCAGATGGCGTCTGGCGCCACAAGAGGTTCTCAATATTAGAGTTATCCAGGAAACGGATGTTGCTTAGAAAAGGTATGTCACAAAAAAAAATCCATACCTCTCTCTGACTGAGAACCTCTGCTGGGTTATGTGTCAATGATTATTATTATTATTATTATTATTTCAGTTAGAAAGAATCTCCAGAATTCATTGATCCGAAAGATACTGCATTAAACCGTAAGAAAAAAAACCTCATAAATGATCAAAGGGAATGTTGGGTACTAAGAGGGGACGAGGATACCAAGAAAGAATCCTGATTAAGATAGTCGGATCAAGGATGGCAAATTCGCCTATACAACGAACGATGATGATCAGTAATTTTATGCGAGATCGTCCAAGAGTATCTCTGACGTTATTTGTGTCTGAAAATTAATATTAAATGATGGATTATTAATGTCCATGGTTTAAGGGTTGATCGTGATTGAAAGAGTGATGGTTACCAAGGTATCCAGGGTACGTAAATAGAATGGAGGATGCTATAAATTTCTTGGCGTTACAGCAGACTCTGGCATCATCTCCTTTGTGAGGGCAGCTACGTAGATTCAAGGCGCGCAGCATCCCTTTGCGTTAGACTTACGTGTGCGTAACTGGCTGTGCTTGACTTTATGATAATGTAAATGCGTTCCGACAGCTTGGTCTTGTACGATCAAATGAACTGCCTATGAAATAGAGATTGATGAGATGAGCTTCTTACTATGTGCTTACACTCTTTAATCATCTTAATTTTTTTTATATTCGTTTCAAGTTATCTCATTGTCAGTCAGATATACATTCAAGAGAGATATTTTTGGTAGGATCAATTTTCTTCATTCCCATGTAAAATATGCAAGCTGCTGTCTCGACGATTAAGAAATCTCAATGGAATTCCCTTGGTGGATCCAGCATCCGCGTATTCACAGTAAATAAGATGTGGCGTGTGCTCGATAAGGACGATGCGTGCATTTGAAAGATAAAGAGAGTAGAAATAGAAGAGCATCGAGTAGGTGGGCACATATAGGGTGATTATAAAATCAAAACTAAAATTTAAGTGTATAACGAAGTATCCTTGAAACAGGAAAAAGAATTATCATTAAATATTGTTGAATGTCACTAGTATGTACATATAGCGTTTATTAAATTTTTACAATTATTAAAATATGTTATTATTTAATCTACGTGGGTACTCGAAGGAAGTCAAGAGGCTGTTTATTGTGATGGTTAAAGATACTTTTAATGACTTTTTAATTATTGATCATTTAAGTATGTACACTTAAGTTTGATTATAATTTTTAATCACCCCGTATACCTACCTCATAGGTGTGTAAGAAGAAGTAGGCATGTCAGGCATTGCTTATACGATATACATATAGAAGTCGCACCATCTGCATAGGTTTACCCTAAGAGATTTTAAGATATGAATCCGGTTTACGAGCATCGGATAGAATTGACTGTCCGTTAAGTTTAAAAATAGAAATGCCTCTCCCAATGCGATATATGGACTATAGACTATAGAGTCGTCAGACATCTGCCTTGCGAGTGAACTACAAGTTCCAGTAAGTCTCAGTGAATTTTCCTTGAAGAAATATGACAGGAATGTTGTGCACAGGGTTAAGAAATGGAAAGGAGAAAACCTTTCAACATTTCTAAATCAATCTTAATTTAATATCAAATTCAATTCCGGGTAAGTATTCATCTCGTATCGATTGAACGATTCCTATAAATCTGTACTCTCTTGTCGAGTGTCTTGAATTAAAATAACCTTTCCAATTCTGAAATTTAAAAATATCGAAATTTCAGTGTTGCATAAATTCCAAGTAATTTGTGATTCAAAAGTAATATGGAAGTTAGTAAAATTGAATACTATATAAATGTACAGTCGAGTACAAAAGATTAAACTTATTTTATAGATACCATAGGTAACGTAGTATGTGAAATACGGGTATAGTGTAACGAGTCGTCATTATAAAATTCTCCAAGTGTATTTTCTCCCACGAAGTTAAAATGGCGCATTATCCGCAGACACGCATCGTTCAGGGTCAGAGAGAACGAATTCCGTTATGGAGACGCCCAGGTCGAAGGGTACGTCCATGTTGAGAAGAGGGAGAATGAGACTGAGGAAAGTAAAGAATAAAAACAGAGAAAGAGATTAAAAGGGGATATAAAAGAAGAAACACAAGAAGAGAATATCGCCTAGAGTCACATAGTCCTGAATAACCCCGAGAGAAATGGCGTCCATAAATAAAATATAAAAGCCAGTAGCTCGAAGCGATCGATAGCAAACCCTTGGTCATCATCATCAGCGAGGTAGAGACCCGCAGCATCTCTACTCTAAATATTTCTCCATTAAAGTTAACCTCCTTCTTTTCCTATCGTTTATCCAGT
The DNA here is from genome assembly GCA_030142635.1 of Trachelus troglodyta. NCBI lineage: Eukaryota > Metazoa > Arthropoda > Insecta > Hymenoptera > Cephidae > Trachelus > Trachelus troglodyta. The sequence continues at coordinate 19,363 of JARQTJ010000743.1, forward strand.
TTCTACTAGCTACAACTACATAAATATTACGTACCAACCTCGTACCATAAACGAGACACTTTTTTCATCTTTCTCCTTTCAGTATTCTCCTCGTAGATCAAAAACCTCTTGCGAGTCTTCCAATTCGTGGCGGCCATTTTTTTTTCTGCCTTAGGCTACGTCACCTTCTTTACTAAAGATATTCTGTATTCCTATGGCATGTCGACTCCGGAACGCATTAGAAGACTCATGTAATAGCAGGGATCGCTCTTGGCATGCAGGATCATTCAGGACAGTTAGATATTCAAATAACCCGGCCAAGAGCCGTTTCAGTGACGATGCTGATTCTTCACGTTCTTTACTGAAAGATTCCTGCCAGTGTACCGTTTCGTCCTACGAAACCATACGAAACCGAGATGACATTCCTGACTGGGTGAAAACACGTGAGCAGTACCTTATGCTACTCGCGTATCGCTACGTACCATAATATCGATCATACGGATAAGAATATGAACTTTGAACTTTCATCGGAGACAACCAACACGAGAACAATTTCATATAAAACCAATTTCATCTCACATACATATGTATATCGAGCTACGATATCGTTGCGTTGAGATCAATAAACAGTTACCTATAACACACACTGTATTTGATCGTGGATCATTCTGGAAAATAGGTCAATGTCTCTGGTAGAGGGTCAACAGTTTTGATAACATCGTGGCGATAACGTTATCGCGATTGTACCAATTTGCGTAACAACACTTTAACTTGGGTTAAACGTATACAAGGTGGCGTAGCGTACTAGAGTCCACAGCGTATCGGCTTGCTAGGATGCTAGGATAATCTAGTTATACCAGAAGCAGGATTTGTCAATTCCTAAGGTTAGCCTCTTAAATGCTAATCAAACGTGAAAATCGAACGATCGTATTCGAAAATGTTCCGAAAGTACCGACGTCTCATTGGCCAATCTCGCTAGTTAACACTAAACGCACCATCGATCGGTCATTTGACCGTTTTAAAGCCAAAAATACGTTTATAAAAAATTGTCGGTATGTTTAGTTAATCTCTTAAACCTCGGTTAACTTTGTTGGAGAGCAGCCCTAAGACTTCCCAGTGGATCGCGTGTGATCGCGTGCGCGAGTATAACAGCAGGCAAATACCGATGTCATGTCGTCTCCTGGCACTTGGTGCTCAGCAGGAAGGAGTCCGTGATCGTAGCCCGAGCATTTCAGCCGGAGGCTGTGAGAATGATCCAAGTTAAGCCTGAGGTAGGATATTGTAGGATATACATAAGCCGAAGTAAAGCAATGCGAGCAAACCGTCGTGCTTATAGAGGTGAGCGTCGGTGAGCGTCGGTGAGCGTCGGTGAGCGTCGGTGAGCGTCGGTGAGTGCAACGACGTCTGCTGTGGAGCAATGGATGCTGTAGGTTGTTGCTGTTAGTTGCTGCTGGCTGTTGCCCACTAGAGACACTCTAACGATAAGGGAATATAGCCTTGGGGACATCACGAAGACGACATTCCTGCACGGAGCACCTCTAGCTAGCTCTTGAACTCACCTTTTCTAATATCCCTAGAAACCTATAAAGATATTCACAATTAAAATCTTACCCGATTATCAGTGAACGGACAAACGTAACCTCCACGTTTGTGTATTAGTTGTCATACCGTGATACACAGGCTAGGAGTATCATTTATCATTTACAGTGAGAAAACCATAAGAATCTTATAACTAATGGGTCTGTGACGTGGCTGCGTGTCGCCGACAGATATTTGCATCTTAGGATTTATCTTCTAGCGAATGATCTTGCATTACTGATTTATCCGATAACAGAGCTATCCGATGGTTTATCGATAGCGTTATTATTACTGTCGATGTAGGGTACTCTCGTTATCGGATTTGGTATATTTTTAGGTTAAACGAGGCGAAGAGAGGGGCGAGTCGAAAATTTGGTGTCACGTGTTTTCGTAAGATTTATTCACTACGGGAGCCAGTTGAATTAGTAACTAATAACGTGTGTGTGTGTCACAATGGGTTTATCTGTTGGATAGAATCGCGCGTGGCAACTATTAAGTACGATTCCCTTATTTGATATTGGAATAATTTACAAGACGAATAGAAAGGAATGGGAGATAAAGGTAACAGTGTGGAATGGACCAAGCGTAATGGCAACCAACTAAGCTGGCAACTCGATAATGCTTTAATTCGTTTTGGACTCTCGAAGCCACAGCGGCCATATTAGTCACACTCAGTCACGCTGGGCACATTCGCACTGGCGATCGAGCAGGATGCACTCGGATGCGCTAGACAAGACAGGTAGCTCGTGTCTCTTCGTCTCTAGTTGCGTAAGTTGCGTATTCAGCCTAGAGCCAAGATCCCACCCCGGATAGTTATCTTATACATAAATAAACCGGCACTCACCACATGCCCGATTTAGAATCGCGTTGCATACGACTCATCCGAATCCGATAGGTAAACTTTACGATAAGACGCAAACAATTGATTTTTGGGTGGTGTGCTGTTAGGTTAGTTGTAGGGAGAATCAATGACAATTATTCGTAGGCCAATTTGGTGATGGTAGACGGGATTGTATTGTATTATATATTTTGAGAATACAGTCGGGCAAATAAAAATTAATTTATTCTCAATTTTATGTAAATGTTTTATATTAATTTGACTTTCTTTTTTATCGTATATACATTGACCTTGTTTATGAAATTCGATTAATATTTTTTTTGGGCTTTTAATATTGACTCGATGTACACATGTCGTGTATTGTTTGAAGATTGGGAGTATTATTTTTATTAATTGGAAATAACACTTTATTTATGTCGTTCAGATTTTTTTTCGAATAAAAGTAAAAGCTTTAATTTTATTACTGTCGGCTTATTCCTGTTTTGTTAATTAGACAAACGGAGTCTGTCATTTTCTTTACTTTGGTTTGTTGCGTTATTAACATTTGTCAACAATTTTTCAGGCAGGTTACGTGGTACCCCGAATAAGTGATAAGAGCGACGTTATCATTTGAACAGCAATTATTTTCTCTTAATTTAAAATAACATTTAGTAACTTCAATATTCAGGAAAGAATATTTTTATCAAAAAGGAAGAAGGTTAAATTGTAAAAATACGAAATCTTAATTTTCAAAGAGATTTAAGTGACAGCAGTTGAGAGACTCTGACAATGCAATTTACCCGGAAACTAGAAGGTAGCGTGTCGTTAATCAAAGAGGAAGCCTCGAACTATTGACCTTGCAATTCGAGAAATCTCGACTCGCGTCAATTCGCGTCAATTCGCGTCAATTCGAGTCAAGTTCAATTCCTGCATCCACGTCCCGTGCCCTCTCCTCCCTCATCTCTCTCGTTCTTACCAGTCTTATTTTCTTCCAGCAGTTATTCTTCTTACTTGACTCTGGTTCCCCCGACGCGAAAGAACCACGGAATTTCCATGATCCTCGTGGCCCCCGATATCACGCTGCTTAGGAATCGATAAATCCTGATCAGTCGGACGATTGTGAAAACAGGATATACAGGATTCAGAGGATTCACAGGATGTTCAAGATTTGCAAGGTGATAATGCTACTCGGATGGAAACGACCTTGAATTACATCACGTGACCTTGTCTATCCGCATCACGCTACCCTGGATTTACTTCGCCGTATGTTTTATTCATATAAAAATACTATAAATTGATTAGAGAAAAATTCAAGAGACTACCACAGTTTGACATATTAAAAAAAAATGAAACAAATTTTAGAAAGGAATAATAATGGAATTTAAGAGAAAGTAGACAGCAGCCGGCATCTTATTTTAGTACATTAAATCCTCTTGTTTTGTTAACTCGTTATCGGCCAATTGTCAGAGTGCCTCTTAACTTTTGAACCTTTTAGAGTCACTCTAGAAGTTGCATCAACGTCCAAAACAGTAGACATTAGAAGATACGTAATTACGTATCGGACGATAAATTCCTTCACCAACTCTAATACACTTTCTATTACAGAGCGATGCTCCGGATTGCCGTGGTTATGATCCAAAGAAATAGAGGAAAGAGAAGAAAAGAGAAATCCCTTTCTCCGTAAAAGAAATATAAAAGTGACCTCGCACATTGCTCTGGCACGCTACCGGACATTTAAGATTGCGTCATGGCCCCCAGCATCCGTCTGCGACCTTCCAAGGCATCCAAGAGAATCTTCTTGACCAGACACAGAACGAGTCCTGGGATGATCGAAACACGAGCAACACGAGCAACACGAGCAAATCCAGCAACGTAACGATCCTCCATTAAATCATACAATCTTTTTCAAACGACCTCGAATGTCTCGCCATGGTGAAAGTCACTTTTTTCTTAGAGAAAAAGTCACGAACAATCAATCCTCTTTTCTCGCTGATCTTGATACGACCATTATACTTTTCCTTCTTTCCAGACTTGTCAATCATTTTGTATTTTGACTCCACAGCGTGTATCTTATTACTTGGATATACGTTGCCCCATTGGCCAGGCGACACTTGGTACTTTTACATCCGTTATTGCCGATGTTTTGATTATAGGCGTTATAATGCTGTATTCGTGGTAAAATGACAGTCCGAGTAATATTATTATTATCGCATTATTTAACGGGCTCCGAGCTCTTCTTAACGGTCAATTATTCGAATGGCATTTCCGTAATGGCTCGTCGGGGCTACGAAGATTATTATTTTATTCTCGCACTCAACCTAGCTCGCAATTCGTTCTAGTCTCGTTTATCTAATCAGAGCAAGAATGCGCAAAGAGAGCAACCAACTGTTTAATCTGTCAAAGATTGCGCGAGACTCAAAGTTCCGCTGTAGGAGCGTTGAGACTAGAGTCGCGGAATAGCGTGATTTGTACAGATTATAGATTCCAGATTATATGCGTGTTAAAAATAGAAGAAAAACAGTTGTTCAATTATGAGCATATTATTAGGTAAGTTAAAGCGTCATTTATTATGTTATACGTATTAGGAGTATATTTAGTATCGAATTTAGTGAGAGAAATTCCGCTCCATTGGATATCAGAGATCGATAGTACAGATAATGTATTAACGTTCGCGATACAAACCCTCGAGGTAATTCCTACGAGATGATTAACAAACTAATTCAATTGCAGTTCACACAAGTTAATTATTGGAAAAATATATTTATCCTACCGGTCATATTTCCTTTGATACTCCGCAACGTTCATCCGAATCTTGCCGCCATATTTGTAACTACGGTATATAAAGTTATGCGTTGACTTGCTGTAATTATAATGGAAGCGTCTCATTAGGTCTGGTATTATTTATATTAATATATATATATATATCTTTTTATTTAATTTTAATTGGATATCATTAAGTATTACTTTGAATGACGTGAAAATGATGGTCACCCGATCACTTCGATATCTGCGTGTGTCAAGCTTAACAAATTCTTAGTTACTTTGATAATAGGCCTAACAGCATTTTGTGGCAGCGTACATACAATTATTGCTCGTAGCTGTCAATACAAAATATGTTTTCCATGTAAGTAAATCGTCAATCTTGACCTCGAACGCTATTTTTACGTATAGTATACTTGTTTTTTTTCATCGCTTCTTTTGTTACAGGCTATTTACACGTAATTGGCCAATGGAATTTCAATTATTTCCTCGATTGATCACGATACAAAAGGATAATTGAAAACAGCCGAGTGGCTCATCTACGCAGCAGAATGAACGAAGAACTTTCGATAGCGAATCTTCTTTCTACGCTTCAATCGACGCTTCACGGACTGGCTCGTCATAAATCGATGAAATTAAATGAAATCTTCCAGACTGCTTGGCACATCCATTACAGATAAGTTAACAGGGCATCAAGCGATATCAATAACAGGGCAGTAAGGAGGACCACAAGATGCCTGACGTAATTAATTGATTAACTGAGGAATTATAAGGAGAATCTGTTTTCTCCTACACAGCTTAATTCCGCTGTGTAAATTACGTATTTACGTTGACAAGTCGTTATCGTTATCATTATGTTTTACATTGGTTCATGATGAATCATTAATTAGAAGAGCAATGTTATTTTCCTGCTTGAGTTTATGTTCATAAAAGAATTTTTTTTTATCTCAAGAAAAAGTAAATCAAACAAATAGCAATGCATAACGTCGAAGCAGACCTCTCGGTGGTAATCCAAGTGTTCCCAGTTACCGACCGAACGTTTTTAACGCACCAATCGAACATTCCGAGACTGCTCTTGATAAGAAAAGGAAAAAATGCTAAATCAATAATTGCACAGCAGATAACGCTTCGTCGTTACTTGCGATTTACGAGACATTAATTGAAAGCGGCAAGGCGACTGCGAAATTCAGTGGGATTTTCTGCGTCAGCAAAGATCCAACGAAATGCGTTGTCCTGATCAAGGATGAGTTTTATATTTTTCTTATAGCCACCAGCTGGCTTAATTCCATTTTCACTTAATCCAATAATTGATTGATCGTAATTGATCTTTGAAATTTTTTATTAGTAATTTCTTATCTATCGGTATATCTTCTGCCTTTTTATATACGATTATCTGTCAGAGGTCTGGTTCTATGAAGCCTATTGTTAGCACCTGATAAGTCTTATCTAGGCTGCAGGTGTGAATTGAGCGTTTCTAACAATGAAACAAGTGACGTGTGCCCACGTGGGGACATGTGAACTGGTTTCATACATGCCGTAACATTAGGTATTAGATATTAGATTGCGTAATAATATCAAAGAAGCGTGGGCAGTGTGTATACATATGTATTGTATGTATGTGTACGAAAGCTTGCTTACAAGTAACTAGCGATAAATACGGATTGTTAAAGAGATTCTCTTGGTAATAATCGTCATAATAATTACTATACTTGACGACTATAATTACTAATTACTGACCTTGCAGGGATCAACGAAAGAGGACGAAGACAAGAAAAATATAAAATTAGTAAAGATAGACGGTAAGAGTCGCGGACTCTAGATGAACCGAGAACAGATTTGCTTGGTTGAGCATCTTCGAGAAGATAAAAGAGGAAAAGAAGGAAGGATACACGGCGATGAAATAAAGACAGTGAGAGGGATAGAAAGGAGGGGGGGGGAGGAGAAGGGAAGATTAAAAAAAAAGGATCCTTCATCAAACCCGAATGCAGTAGGGTCGGAGGAATAAATAAAAGAAAAGGAAGTGAGTGGTTGGAAGCATCCTCGGGACGGAGTGAAGGAGAAAGGAGGAAAGAAAAAGTGAGAGAGCAGAGGGTAGATAACCGAAGGAGAATGAAAAAGAAATATAAAAGTATCAAGAGAGAGAGAGAGAGAGAGAGAGAGAGAGAGAGAGAGAGAGAGAGAGAGAGAGAGAGAGAGAGAGAGAGAGAGAGATATGGGAGCAATGGCAGTGAGAGAGAGAGGGAGGAAGGTATTAGAGTGACGACCTTGTGAAGAACCTTGCAAGGCCGAGAAGACTGTTAGCTACCTTTGGATCGAAGCCGCCAGCGTCTCGGGCTGCTGCACCAATGGCTGTACCGGATCTCATTCGAGATGCGATACGGAGAAAGTTCATCACGTATTATTTTCCGTCAATTCGCTTGATACGTCACGTGTACGACGTATCTGGGATATCGGATGGACGTACGTAAAAAGAAGCGTTTTTGTTAAAATGCAGAAAAGTGCATGGAGACAAAGTACAGGGTGCAGCAATGAATTTATACGTGTGAATCGCAGAAGGGAATGAAGATGGTGGCTGTGGAGCTGTGTACAAAAAATCTCGATAGCTGAATTTACTGGCAGAAAAGCCGTGCGTACCGGTTCCTTTTTGTCGGAGTAACGTTTATCGGCGTCTTCTACGTGGGCAGAGTCGGGCTGCATAAATTTCACTGACTAAAGTCTCCCCGATCGCTCGATAAGAGAAGAGGACGAGCAAACGAATAAATCGTCCCGGTTTCTAGCGGCGTTGAGCGGCGCGACGCTTCGAGCGCTAGATCGGTATCCAATACAGTCTGGAATTCTCGAAAGGTCTCGAGAAGAGAAGAGGAGAGGGAGGACTGAAGAGGAATCAAAGAAAATAGTAAAGGCACAGAAAATTAAGTTTTGCTTCTCTTTGAATCGCACCCTGTATATAAGGCTGTATCGGCAATCCTGATCGGCGTCATTTTGTTATCGCACGGTGACGTAGACAAGGCCGTTGGACGTCCTCTGACAATAATCCCGGCTGATTAAACTGATCGGTACCCTGTTCAGACGGAAAAAATATATATATTTGTGAAATTCAATAACATTCGAGCGTAATTCGTAATTCAGTCAAGCGTAACTCTCTTAATGATTGATAAGTATATTCAATATAATAATCCAATAATTTAATAACAATTGGTAGAGATAAGCATCGAGTTGTAACTCGGTTAAGGAAATTTTTATAGAAAAAAAAAATACAAGAATCTTACTGTAGAGTGTATGATATTAGCCTTTTGTAAAAAAAAAGATCAAATTTTTTTGTTACTAATTTTTGAAACTAATGGATATCCAATCAATCTGATCAAATCGATCGAAGAAGATCGTTCTTTCAAAATTATCATAACATGTATCAGTGCCAGTTCTCCTCGAGTAGAAACGTTCTGTATCCGGCTAGTCGTTACGCAACATTTCGTAGGCTGCTCCTTATTGGATGCTGGATGCGTCTTTGGCTGCCCGGTTGCTTCGCTAGAAGAGAAGACAAGTCTCGGGAGCATGGGAGAACAGAAGTAAGAGAACGTCCTTGCAAGGCCACATCGACGACGTCGGGCTACGGTGCTGTAGGAATGGGCGCCAACGCCCGATAGAGAAAGAAAAAGAAAAAAGAGAGAGAGAGAGAGAGAGTGAGTCTCTCCTCTGCTCGGCAATTCTCTCTCACTCCCTCCCTAGAACCATAGCAACGTAGCTGAGCAGCCTAGCATCTCGCGTGATCCTAGAGGCCTGTCATCTCAGCAATACCCTATCCGGATATTGACAGAGAATACCACATTCCAAGCATGGAAGAGCAAAACAATTAAACTGTCGGATGAGCGCGACAATTGAAAGAGCGTTCAATTTTTCATAGAATTGTATATCAAATTACCGTATTAAACAAAGTAATTAAGAGAATCTTAATAAGAGTGCTTGGATACATTAAAATATTATAATTAATTTCAAGTTAAAAATTATCTTCATTTACTGTCAAAATTATCTGAATTCGGACGGCTGTAAATGTGCAACGTGAACTTAACAATATTTATGCCGTAGAAAAGATCTGTACGATATTGCTCAATGAAATGGCGGTAAGAAAAGTGGCCAAGAAAAATTGTAGCCCAGCCCGGATAAGTGGGTGCAATAAATGCAACGCAATGCAATGCAGTAAACGGCGAACGGCCCACTTGGTAAAGTCCTACCTCTGTGCAAGTCGCCATTTCGATTTTGCACGTGTGGGCAGCCGGGCTCAATCAGCCAATCGGCCAAGCTGCCTTTCCTTGCATTTAATGCATTTCTCGACTCACTTGCAAGTGAGTACCTGTACGTCCTGCTACTACCTGCCCTGTCTTACCCTGTCTATCGTGTTTACCCTGCCTGCCTCAGTATGCCTTATAGCTGCCTACATTCTGACTTCACACTATTCAAATCCTACCCGTGTTATAAATAGACAAACTGGTATTTAACGCGAAGGATTAATATTTCATGGGTTTGCCAAGAATCGAGCTGCACCCAGACTCCTTGGTGTACCTTTGTCAGAGAGTGAATTTCCTTGCGGCGTCCTTATGTCATTTTTCACGTACGGCTGTTTCTTTTTACTTGAATGACAAAAAAAACAGCCGTGGAATACACGATATTGTTTAACGATATAGAGTTAAGAGGACTAGGTTATGATGGAAAATTTTTATATACCTTCTCTGTTTAATTCTTTTTTTTTCCAAGCAACTTCGTTCTCCTGTGGAATTCGCCGACGAAATTTACGATGTCACGCCCACGCTGACTATGCCGAGCAAAGAGAGTGCCAGTGCAAAACGTAGAAGCTACCTTCGGACAAATTTATTATCCTGCCCTGAGAAACTCTACGTATTTATTTGTCGACTCCATCCAGCCAGCTAGAGTCCATACCTACAACAGGAACCAGCAAGAAGATCCTTTAGCTACCTAAATGGCATACCTAAAAAGACAAGAAATATAACTGTTGGACATTTTGCTTATAGGACGTTCAAAACCCCTTATACACTTTCACACGAGATAAGTGGATTCTCATGTTCGAGAAAAGTCAGTCTAGCGAAAGCTTTTTTTTTATTTTTTAAAAATATATTTAAAGTCCAGTCATAAATTCCCTACAACTATTTTTTCATGTTCACAAGAAAAACCTCTTGGACTCTGTTAACCCTATTCACGAGCGAGCTGAGTAATAAAAATTATCGCCATTTTTTTCACATTTTTACAAAAGCTCTAATTTTCTCAATAAATTCCTTACCCACCTCGTGCCACGGAATTGCCTTGAAAAGAGATTAATTTTCACAGGAAATTTCATGTAAACCAAATTACCAGCACCATATATGCGCATGAAAAGTAACTGGAGCGGCTGTAAGTCGATTAAAATTACTTGCTTTAGCTATTTCTATTCCAAGAGAGACTTTTCTTGATACCCATCTTCTCTTTCAGATAAATAGCCAAGTAGTCGTGTGCTTCGACACACTGTACTATAATTACGACACGTAACGAAAGTGTTACGTGTGGCTGAATGGCGAAGCCTTCCAGGCTTCCAGCAACCGGTATCACCGGAATCACATACGGTGTCGCATTTTCATTTTCATTTCCCAACTGGGATCCACACTACTTGCTGCATCAATAATCCCGACAAGTATTTATTTATACATACATTACAGTTTTAATTTGTCTTTTATTCTTTAAACCTAACCTCAAAAACTAAAGTACCTTGTCAATGAACTACCAAGGAGCATTGCGTTGCCCAATAATGTTAGGTTGTCGAATGAAATCCATTGTGAGCTAATCTTCCGTGAACAATGAAGCGTGGCCCTTGATCCCCTTGATCCCCTTGATCCCCTTGATCAATTGGCGTTACAACACATATGCCTTCGTTCGAATGATTCGACTTGTAGGACGGATCGATTTTGATGGCTGGAATAAAAATGCACTCAAGAGTATACGAAGCGGAACCTATTCTAATCGTCTGTGCTACGATTATCTAATGGATCCTGAGTTTAAGGTTATGTGATACTTACTGGCCATATTGAAATGCATCATTGAATTACGATGACCTCGTCACTCTTGTTCGTCCATGGAACGTCTTTTCTTTTTTTTTATCACACTTTCTTTTACTCTTGGGAAATTGTTTTGCCACGAAGCACGTCGGTATGTGCAAACAGCATCGGTATGACGTAGCTCAGGTCGTTCTCTTTTATGAAAATAAAATGAAGTGCCAATTCGCTATAGTCGTCTACAATCAGGCAGTTTGTATAAAGGCTGACTTAAGGGGTAATTAGATGGAAGTTAATTGAAAGTAATTAAATCTAAGAAAATAAATGACAAATTCAATAGTGCAGTGTGACCGTTTAAAATTGAATGGGAAATTATAATTCTCACGTAACTATACGTACAGGGGGCATAACTCTTGAATTTATCTTATCAGCAGTTAGAGTCATTCAAATTACTCTAAGCATTTATACAGCATCTGCTACGTATACTGGATACTCAATATCACGCACGGAGTCGGAATCAATGAAGACCATTTGTCGGTAAGGAATATAAATAATGATACGTGGCTAAAAGCAATTATAAGATTATAACCCGTTTTCTAGGAAGAAGCGTCGCGGCGCATTAATCGAACTCGGGCGAATTGATTTACTCGATCGATCGAAATGCGAACCAGCAGAACGAGATTCTCGACAAGAAATTCGAGGTATTCCTTTAAGTGAGTGCGATCTTGGCCGCCATCTACAGAACGATCGAAAGATCGAGGAACTTGAAGGATCGTTCAGTCGACCGTGAATCTCGAATTTCATGATGCAAATCCAAACGTACAGTAATATATATATATATATATATATATATATATATATATTATTGTCAGGTATACCTATGGGTAAGTACAGACAGAATTATCAGAGGGAGCGACTAGATCTGCCGTGACTTTTAGGCATCCCATGTAACCAGCCAGTCAGGCATTCAGGCATTCAGGCATTTAGTAAGTCAGTCAGTCAGTCAGCCAGTCAACAAGGCAGGATCTCGCGAGATGCCCGATCTATAATTAAGATCGCTCGGTGATCTGTGGCTTGACTGGAGACAGCGAACGACGACCACTGGATCCTGTAACGTCGCGCGTGTGGTCTCCTCCCCGAGTCCGACATCTTGGATCGTGTTACGCAGCCTTTACCACCGAGGACGTTAATTTTTACTTATCCTTTTATGACTTTATTATTTATATATCAAGGATTAGTCGATTCTACTCGTCTAATCGTCTATAAATATGTACAGTTTATATAGAAGTCAGTTGGATCCTGAAGTATAAAAGATTTTCCTAGTAAGAACCGGCGCGATCTTTATAGATTCTTTAAGCTTACTATTTAACGTTTATCTTTAGTTTGATAAACTTCGATACTGGGGATCGCTACGTTCTAGAGAATTTTTATATTTATATTATTGTTGAAATGAAAATTGTCAAAAATTGAGTTAATTATGTTTTGAGGAAGAGTTAGCCATTTTTAAAAATTTCAAGTTACGTAATAAAGAAGCAATTATCATCCTGGTCTAGTTCGTGGTTCACTTTCTTATTTGCGAACCTATTAAATCTTGGTGCAATCCCTCTGGTTCGTGATTACGTAATACAATGAAACTCTAATTCTAAACAGTGCAGCCTAATCGTACACAGGACACAATCAATTCGATTGTAAAATCACTTAAGCTTTCTTACAAGGAACTACTGTCCTTTTACCAAGAGCAAGATTGACGTCTCCTTGATCTATTATTTACTTTCGCGTTTGTTTGTCTCTTTGCAATCAAGAAGTCATTCTGGACCAACTCCGCTTAGATACAATTTACATTTAAAATTAATAAAGTTAAGAATTTACCAAAAATTATGTCGAGTCTACTAAAAGCATTCTTTAGTCTAAATAAAATTTAGTTTTTTACTTTAACATATGTTTCAGACGACCTACATGCAAACCCGCGGGTTTTCGTAGCACGAAACAAGTGACGTAACCGCCCACGCCCAAGAGGCAACAAACAGCCAGGAAAACGACTCCTGCAGCCATTATACAAGCGACTCCATTGTTAAGGTAATTTAATCTTACTCTAGTAGCGTTTATTCGCGTTATCTCCTACACGAGCATGAGCTCCATGCGCAATCGAGTAAATTTATAATAATTTTCTTCACGTCAGCTGATCAATTGCTGAATTATTGAAGAATTGATGCTGGCTGAATGTAACAGCCATAGTCATACCCATTTGCTGTACGTTAACAACAGCTACCTTCGTGTCTAACAGTTGTGTGTGTATATATATATATATATATATATATATATATATATATATATATTCAGTGATAGCCGTCAGCTGGTTATAAATTTCCAAGTGGTTAGCAAGCGGTTAGTATTACCTTTTTACTCGGATAATAAGGAGCTCGTGTATTCCGGCCATTACGAAGACCGTGTAATCTAGGTGGTCCATTACGGTACAAGACAAATTTATTTTTTAGAAATATACAAAAATCTGATTCGTCTGGTAAGAGTACTTTTAATTACAAGAAAAAAGGGTTTATTCCATTATTTAGTTTGTTCATTGCGTCGTACTTCGGACAATCTAAGGATGGTCGAAGAAGAGACTTCCGGGTAGCGACCATTAGCCTTCTTACTTCTTGGAGTTTTTCCGTCGCATCGGGTGAACATACCTTGTAGTTTGGTTAGAGACTCACAGAAGGAATTAGCGAAGGTGTATGCACTCTCAGTTTTTTTTTTTTTCTTTGTCCAAGTTTCCTGACAAAGTAATGTAACGCCTGTAATTTCCAGTATTGCTTTTACGCGAGCGGAACGCGAGATGCTGAATAAAATGCAGCGTGGAAAAACTGTTTGAATAAATGCTCTGAATGCCAGGCGAAATGTCAAGGTTTCGCTCCTTTTCGATCCGAGCGCTTTAAGCGTTCACGTTTCACGAGACACTATGAAAATAACAAATCAGAAATGTGCGAGGGACTTGAGTGCAACTGAACGACGATTAAATAAATCAGCCTAGAGCACTTTACAACTTACTTATAGCCACCATATTTCAAGAGAGTCTTCGAATTAGTCTTGACTTCTTACCTTGTTCTTCTTCCTTACCTACAATATCCAGTTAAATAATTTTGCCAATTTACTGAGACAAAATTCTACGTTTTGACTCTAATAATCTTTACACATTTTATCACAGTACTGACGTAATTAAACTTCTTAATTCCATTCTAAAAATTATGAAGTCAACGGCGGGTAATGTAGAGCAGCGCGGAATCTGCAAATAGAGATTATCGAGTGAGTCTCATTCTAGTCTACCACCCGTATTTCATGTTTTATGTTCCGTTCCGTATGTGATGCGAATCGTTGGTGTATAATTCCAGCGTGCAGGATCTTGGGAGGAAAAAGGAACTGGATTTAATGCATACAATGCAAGCACTGTTGGTGCAACGAGTTTCTGTGCGTGTTACCAGAGTCCAGACTTCAGTCCGATGATTGAGCCGTTGCTAGTTGTACTAACCTCCATTACCAGCTACAATCTTGCCAATTTTTACTCCTAGGTCTCTGCAGGTAGTATCTATAGCTACTTTTCTTCTCCATTTTATCTTCTCATTCTTCCTACCATTACTCGATATCTCATCTTCTTTATTCCCCAATCTTAATCTCGCTCTTCTTCTTCTTCTTCTTCTTCCTCTTCAATTGCCATCTTTCTTATACATATGCCTTAGCTGTGTGTATATAATCCTACCATTCTCTTCTTCGTACTTCACGAGCAATAGCATATTATCGATAAAAAGCGTTTAATAAGAGCCTCTTCGGAGCATAAACGATTTGTAATATCCAGGTACACTCTGGCTAAGTTGCAATTAATGATAATAATGCCAGATTGCTAAAGGCTCGATCGCAAAGTAGTCGAGTTTCCCTTCTATATAAACTAGACCTCATAAATTCCCTTTCAGCCAAAATATGCCGATACACCTAGAAGAATGATTTTTCGAGAAAGTTCAATCACAATATTTACGAAACAACTCCCACACAGAGGACCATATAATTAAGTTAGAGATTTAATACAGCCTGGCAAGCATGATCGTCCGATTTATATTAGTAGCCGTGAGATTGCACAACTCTCATCCAGTTACGAAATCAGTTTTGAACTATCATATTGTGCGAGTGACAAACTCAAACTCACTGAACGCTGATACAGATTCGTTGATGGCTGATGGAGAATGGATGAAAGGTTCTCTCGGCTGAGAATTCTCGATAGGATCGATCGACCGGTTCGGTTCTGAACATGTAATTGGAACGGCGGCGTGCTGCCTGAGTCCTTAATGAGCACGTTACGCCAAATGAAATTATATTACGTTATACACACACACACACACACATAACATATCAAGCAGTAAGTTTCGTCCTGGCACTACCTTCCATAATCCTAGATAAGTATCACGCTCTTCTTAGTTATGCAATGATCATCTACCTTTTACCTATTTATCTGTATCTCGTACTCCTCGAGTAATGCGCCCGCCATTAATATCTCCTATGGCTATTTGTATAGCGTGTTACGGCACACACGGCACTTTGCATTGCCGCATTAATTTCCTGGTATTGGAAGTCTTCCGTATGCGAGCCGATCCAGTGAGATAGGTCATTAAGCATAGAATAAAAGTGGACCGTGAGACCAGACCAAGCGTATAACGATTAGATCGATTAATATTAATTGAATATCACGAGGATTCGTATAAATCGACATACAATATTTTATCGATTCCCAGATACACATATGGTGCAAGCCCACGTATGGTCCAGATCGTCGGAAACAATGGAATCTCGAACATCTGGAACTAGTGGGTCACGAGCTAACCTCGAAACGAACCCAACAGTCGACCGATCGATCCAGTTTGGAGTTGCTTGCCCCTCGTAACAAGCAATCGAAATGCTCAACTTGACATTTTGTTCCAGTTCTAAGCATTATTTCAGATCAGGTCATTGACCTCGGTCCGATCACGAGTAGAAACGGATGGCTATCCTAAAATAAAAATCAAGCAGAAGTAACAGCATTTCACGAGGGAACAAGAGTAAACGTTTTAATGCTGATTCCAATAAGCCTGCGATAACATGCTTCTAAGTGAATGCTAAATTTTCAAATATTTGAGCTTGAGCTGTATAAATTGTATCCACGTTTAGATGCTGTCACTGCATTCCCCTGGTAGCCACCCGTGACTCCTACGACGGCTAATTAATCAAAGGAGAATATAAATTTTACAGTTTGTATTACGCATTGGAAAGAGAACAAAGCGTACAAGGGAACAACATATGCAGGAACGTTGTCTCGTGAGCACACATGTAGTGTGTATCCGCATACGAGTCCACCAAGCCATCGTGCGTAATCATAAGTTCCCACGCGCATTCCTACCTTCGCGCAAAGAACATTATACGGACTGTGAATACTCCCCATATTGTAAGTATTAGAAGTAATTAGTATCTTCCTCGTTTAATTAACGAGGAAACTCGAGCAATGAAAACAGATTAAATTCCAGTACACGTTATGGAATTCTCTAGGATTTTTTTCTACGAGATTACTGAAAATTCTTTCTTTTCACCCTGGATACCCTGTACCCTGTATATTATTGGCTTTTAGGGTTTCAACGGCGTATGCGGAATTCACAGAGATACTGGGAGTCGTATCAAAGTCTGGAAATCTTAGGGCTGGTAACAGGAGGAGGAACGAAACGACTGAGGGATATACGTTAGGCTTGCGGTTTACCTACCTCTGAGGCCTCGTCCACACTGGTGACCGAATAGAAGCGTAAGGAAACGCAAAGGAGGGATATTCGTGGGGATGCTAGTTGTGGAGGAATCTTTAAAGAATGTAAAGATATAAGCAAGAGGGAAGAGCCAGCACGGGAGTGGCCTACAATGCAATCTCAAGGTGGAATCAAGGGCTTCCGTGTGTCCGTGGTATCAGTGATATCAGTGATATCAGTGACATCAGAGGTAGAAGTAGTGTCAGTGGCCTGTGGCGTTGTTTCGCCTGGTGCAACGTGCCGGATCATTAACAGAGGCTACGTGCAACCTGGTAACCATCCTGAAACATCACATTGTCCCATAGAGAACGTGTACAGCCGAATATAAAGCAGCTCTAAGAATAGAATTCCATTGGCATAGATATTAGATAAAAGACTTTTTTTTAATTTTTTAAGTGACAATACAGAGAAATTAGTATTAATGATCTTCCAATGGATCCTAATGGACAGCATTGAGTGAAAAGTAGGGAGGATGAGCGAGGATAAAATTGAAACAGTGACCTTAGACACGTTAGTCTCCGAGGATCAGGATATACGTTCGGAGTACGTGTACCGTGTTGGGTATCACGTGGAATGGCTATATGTAACTAGTAAATGGATGATGATGGTAAAAGCGGTATCCAATTAGTAATGAAACTAGTGGCCAGCACGAGCGATATCTTATGCAAAGAGCCATACAGCAAACGGAGGTCGTTACTTTGTGAATAACCAAAAGATTAAGTCACTATGGAATTTCGATATATGTCTAATGTACTGATACAAGGAAGCCACTAGAGAGAAGAAGCCTGATCGTAGAGTACGTGTATACGTATATCTCAGAAGCATTGAAACATTATCCAGGAACATGTCTCATCTTCAGCAGACTAAATTCGATACCTTTCTAATGGCTCCTGGAACGTGCTGAAGGTACAGATTGGAAATTATCAGGGCAGCAGCTGCCTCTTGCAGGTGTTTGGATATTCTACATGAGGGATCAACAAGAATTCTAATCCGTGCTGATTGTCTCTGCTGATTTGTACAAAGTATAAAAAGTGTATCCTTATGACTCCTGGAAGTGAATCACATTCGGAGATGTCGTTAAGACCGAGCGCGATGTGTGGGTGCCCCAGGGTAGCCGTTGGACACGTAAACTTTTCTGCAACCAGTTGATACGGACACGTTTGAATATTCATGCGAATATATGTAGAACTAGACGAGAAGAGGAGCTAATCCTAAGGTTCTTTTGTTCCTCAGCTCGTACGTTCCTCCGGGAGTAAAGAGAATGCTCGAAAGTACTGTTACTCGGACAAAGCACGCCCACGTTTATCCTGGTGCTGGTCAGCGGTGAAGAATACGCCGCTTCGTCTCTGACCCACGCCCATTGCAAGTTCAATCTTAAGGCCTCGTTATCCGCCATTCCATTTCTCATCTGAATATCGACTAGGTGAACTTCCACGTAGGGATTAGAATCGCCTGGCAACATTCCCCGGAACGCCTATGGCGAGGAAATCTCTTGGTTACTTAGGATATCTCTCTACGTACTGTAATACTTCACATCCTTCTCCTTCCCTCGTCCCCCGCCACGTTCCACCTAGTCATTATTCAAAAGCGGCATTGACATTGAGCACAATTTGTAACCCACATCGTTCCAGCTTGGCGCTGGACAAGGCGCCATTGTCGCGCGAGTTCTTCTCCTCGAATGACAAGGCAGCCAAGAGTCCAAGCCACAACAAGACAAGACAAGCCAAGCCGAAGCGAACGCGACTCGACTCGAACCAAGCATACCACACTTGCTATATGCAATTCTACATTCGCCATCCAACAGACTCCAGACTCGTTTGTGCCTTGTGCCACGAACGTTCGAGAACAAAGAATAAAAGATCTTCAATCTTGAACGAGGCAAGTATTGCCGCGGGTGGGATCACCATTCGACTTCAAAGGAGCTATCGGAGGTCTGCGAGAAAGATCAGTCGTGTTATTACAAATAAAATGAAACCTCATCGTCAGACCTTGACTACATCTCCTAGTGACGTTGTCTATCTCTGCCGCTGTCTTATCATTCGAAAAAAGTTGACTCATCGATTGCTCCCTGCTGAACTAAAACTTGCTCCAGCCATTCTTTCGTCTATTTCCTCAACTTCGTTTATCCTGGACTCTGCTCTAGATTCTCTCGCTGTGTATTGCAGTGGTCCAGGGGGATCATCTTGTAGAATGAGAGTCGGTGACCTTGTGGCTGTGACCTAATAAATATTTTTTATTCCAATGTCTACGCATGCTCCTATGTATATATGATATGGTAACGATCTACTCTTGCGAGTAGATCTGCGTCAACGTGTACACAAGGGTGACCCACATGAGACATCACGTGTGCTCTCCACAAAGTTTTCACGTTATTGAATTTCATGCCGTGGGATTGCTCTGAAAAAATAAATAAGAATGTACAGTCCGGGATCTTTCACATATAATGGATACCGAATCACCCAGTTTAGCCAAGGACATTTCCTATAAAATTTTTCTTGCTGGATATACCCTGACACTTTCTCCATGCTGAAACGTTGGTCGGTATCATTATTATTATTGATATTCGTAACTTTACATATTCAAGACAAAAACCAGGAAAACAGCAAAAGCAACCAAGTTATTTCTCACAGTCAGGTTTCCAGGGTCAACTCTATCGGAGACAGGTTTTCATCGGCATTGATTAAAACCACAATGGTGACTTAGTTGATCAGGTATTTAACACGTGGATGCACATTGCTACAGCAGTTTATAAAAAAGGTCTTGAGTCTAATATAATAACAGGACTTGAGACACGGTGATCTTGAATCATTAAAATAACTGCACCCGCATATGGGACATGATTATCGTGTTACGTACCGCAGCAAGAAAGAGTACCGCAAGGGTGCAAGGTCAAGCAATAGATATAATCATGGAAAGAAGCAAACGGGTAAATACAAGTGAGTATAAGAAAATTTAAAAAATTAAAATATTCAGACAGTAAATGATTGAATGACGATGTTGCTGAAGTAGTGCAAAGTTTAAGAAAGAGACGAAAAGTCATTCCACCGAGAGCGCCAATCAAATGATTTCAATGGAGAAGTCGATCCATCGAGTGACCAAGCGGTCCCATTGATCTGCCGATCCTGCTGATCTTACTTAGCCAAGTGGCTCGGTTAACTCGACTCGAATGGCTCGGGTGGCTTCGATCGCGAACTTGAAAGAGAATGAGAGGCAGGGTAAAGGGGGGTATTGGGGGGTATTGGGGGGTATGATACTTCTCTTATCATGAATTCATGACGTATGGTTACTCTAGGAGGCATTTCACTAGACGGATGGAAGGAACTATGCTACCTGGCAGAGATGCATTGCTAGCCGCCTCCAGGACTGAATCTACCATCTACCCAACAGAGCGACCTGACGCTGATCTGATCAGGATACCGAATAGGAAATCTTTTATTATTCCTTTATCTTTCCCTTATTTCACTTTGATATCAAATACTTCATTTATTCCAAGACACTCGATCATTCTGTTCAACTATTACTTAGTGATGTATAAGCATTGAAGACTGTCGGTGCCTGATGACTGTTGGAGATAATAGGTCTAGGGGATAATAGGTGGTATTCAAATGTTCTACGGATCATCCTGGAGACACGTAATGGCTGACAGGGGGGAGGGGCTATTTTTGAAGAATAACTGAAAGAATGAAGAACGTGATAAGTATGGTAACACGAGAAGGCCACCAACAAAGCCAGCGTCTCCGGTTTCAAATTTGTCGAAACTAATTAAAAGCCACAGGTTATGGTGAAATAGTCAATTCGCATAATTGCGTGCCGAAGCGTGCGATAGCGAGGATCTTGGATTTTACTAAAAAAAAAAGTGAACATTTTTTAGTTTTTAAATATTTGCAAAACGGTATATCAAGAATCTAGGGAATTTTTATTGTTTCATTTGATGAGCTTCTTCTTTAATGATATGTTACCTTTATTGAATCACCTTTTCTAATGTCACGTGCTACGTCCGACCGTTAGACTGTTCGATTAAGAATTGTATGCAGAGGAGGATTCAATTGTCTCCAAATGAAGAAGCATTTATGCGAGTGCGTGACTCTTTTACTCTTCCTCACCAAAAGACAAGCATTGTATTCGTTTTGTACGTGGCCCGGGTCTTTCACGACACCCGAAACCTTCTTGTCAAAATGGGCACACACGTCTGTAGAAAGTAGAGGGTGATTCAGTGATAATAGTTAACAAATATAATTTAAAATACTTGCGTCCATGGATGTTACGCTGGAAATATCCATGCAAAGAAGTTTGGGAAGAACGATGAATATCCGAGAAATATGACTTGATATGGAAAAAAAAAGACAGGAAACACAACCTCAAAATTATTAAAGTACATTAAAGGAGCTACTGTTCAAATGAACGTACACCTTGATATCTGAAATGCCTAGATGTATGTCGTCCTAAGAAAACACTAGGTTATGTGCTCTGCACTCGAAGTGGTTCGCGTCTACCGGAAACGGCTCTTTATACAAGTATTTCCGGTGAGGGCCGCATCGTGCCAGTAGGTATTTATAGGCCGGGAACCTAGACAAGTTCGCTCCAAGGGCCACTCGTCGTCGGTATCTTAGTTGTGTGGAATTTTTATGGCCAATAGAAAATTTGGTAGGTATTTTATTTTCACTGGAGTATTAAAGATTTCCAATAGAGGCTGTGGTTAACTTGAAAATTATTCCGACAGGCGACGCCACGTACAAAAGACTTTCAATTGAACTGTAACGGACATGACGAATGGCTAATGAATCGTCCGATGAATCCACCATGGAATATCCGACATTGGTGACTAAAGCGTTTCCCTGTATAGATATATTATGCCTTGAAACACTCGGGAATGCCACACTCCACTTACTAGTAATTATGGCCACTTAAGTAGCCTCGACAGCTTCCTCGAACAATTCTCTGTACCTTCCCTTTATTTTTCATGAACTTTCTTCGCCTGGCTATCGGAATTCGATTCAATGGGCTGATTCACAAAGCCGGGAAAATCGAAGAGTCAAGGAATGCCATCTGAGCTACATGGAAAAAAATGGTCGATTCTTGGAAAGTACTTGTGAAAAGAATTATCTTTTTTGTCACCAAACTGTCAAACTCAAAGACCCACTGCAATGAACATATATTTGTTTCCTTTGACAATGAAATGAAAACTGTAGAAATCAACCAGACACAGTATCAAATAATTCATGAAATTCAAAAGAGAAAAGGATAAACAAAAAAATACTGTCAGATGTAATTCCTAGGCTGGAATCACTATGCATTACGTGAGTAACGATACTCGTACCTTGCCCCGGTCACGTACCTTACGATCTACGAATAATTCAATTTAGGAAAGTTTTTTTTGCCTAGAAATGAGCCTAATAAAAAAACTATCAAAGATAAGAAAAGTAAAAAAGACATAATGTTACGACAGAATGAATTAATTGAAAAGTTTGTCAATTACATTCAGCAACGGTACACCAGAAGGACGCGGTTTAGAGAAATCAATTTTCACTATCGCCCCAAAGGACTTAAAATTAGAATTTCTATAATATATATATTCTATAAATACAAAAAATCTTATTATTGCCACTCCATTACTCTTCGAACGAGAAAATAATAATCAAAGAAATTCTAATAAAAATTTTAATAATAAAGATAGGCTCTAAAAACGGATTCGAACATTTAGATCTAGGCAACAGAATCATGTTTTTGACTCTCGTTCGTTAAGTATCGATTCCACGGACCATTTTTCCAAATCAATTGTCATGGTACGTTCGTGATCGTCTGTCTCATATTTCTCCTGTAAAGTCTTAAGACTGACAAAGACTGACAGATTGATCAAAGAAGATTGATTGATGGACTTGACATTGCATCGAGTTCCATATTGTATTCCACTAACTAACCAAGAAGTTATCCTTCTAACTGTAACTTGACTGTTTCTGGCCGACCCAGTAACAGTTACCTACTAGAGATAGTAGAGACCGTAAGGAATAGGCAGTCGAATCGCTGCAAGACTGAGAAGTATAATAATATGAGTGAAAAATAATAAGACTAATAACTTCTCGATTTAGGACAGTCGAATAACAGGACCTTGAGTCTACGACGATTAAAAGTAACTGATAAATGATTTTTTGAAAATCTTTTGCCATAAAAGATTGCGCAACTAATTTTGGTAACTACAGATGCAGAAGATAATAGAAAGTGTTAATAGCTTCATGTTAGTTCATAAATTCATGTATCTGCTTAAATTGACATAACGGCCGTCTGATTGCAATAACGGATAGCGTTCTATGAATTTGACTTTACAAAGGAACTCGCGTGTGCTGCATCTTCTGTTCATTGATGATTCTTATGGATAGAATTGAACGTCGACGAGGAGCGTTTAGGTATCGATTCAAGCTCAGCATAGCGGAACCAGTAAATCTTGAGAAATTACGAAAGAGGCCATGTTCCAGAGGATACTTCCTTTTTAACGACACCCACGTAGAGAAGATACTTGAAAGACAGATCGACATTATTCTCAATAGATAGTCTTGCGTGATCAAGGAACTAGGATCATAAAGAGGAAGCTCGTTCACCGTACCAACTAGGTGGCTGACCCTATGAAGAAATCATGAAAACCCAAGGCCCCATAAATCCCCATAAATCCTCGTTACAGGGTGACCAGGTTAACGGTACCAAGAGAAAATCTCAGCCATAAGCAAAAATCCAAGAGATAAACAATGGTCCAAACTATAACGATACAAATTGTTAGTCAAGAGACACGTATTAGATAGAGTATAGATCTGGATCGTAAAAGAGACCAGGATCATCATCCAGAATGATCGATTTCTCAGGAGTAGTCAGTCTTGTTAGTCGAATGACTGGACACGCATAATACGTATTACGCACGTAAGTACATAAGGACCAGTCTTTGTCAGACTAAAACTTCATCCTGAGTGCAGACTAGGGCCGTGGGCTGATTAAAAGAACTTCAGGGCCGCCGCAACGTAGACGCACTCGACCGACGCATCTACTGACTTCACGCGTAATGATGACAAATGACTGCGTAAATCACATGACAGCCCGAGCGACTCGCGTGGTCAACACAGAGACAGACAGAGCTAGAATCAAGAATCATCTGAGAGAAGCCGCCCGCGCATAGTTACTTTCCATCCTGGGCACACACTGACTGTCTCTTCTCTTGGCTTGTGTCTCACGTGCATCCTGCGCCCCAGGATAACCTGGCAGACCTTAGTGGGAGACGCTGCGTCTTGTGTACAGTGTATTTTTAGAGAAACAAAAATTCTATCCCACCAGCTTTCCTTACTGTGCTACGGTTTCCTGGCATGGAGTATAGAGACGCTTCACGAGATGTGACGAAGCATCCTCGTCCTCCGGTGGAAGGTTCCTGCCGGCGTAGGCGTCGCCGACTATTGGATAGTCATCCTATGAAGATGTGACCATTTGACAGGATAACAATGCCGTATAAATTACAAGAGCACGAAGTCATGGACCCATGCCAGAAGGAAGCTGGTGTTCCTCTATCGGATCCCTAGATTGGATATACTCGTTTGATTCTTCCTCCCATGTGCTCTGTCCAAGGAATCCTGGACAGTCCAAGGAGTCAGAAGGGTCAAAGTTCAGGGAGAAGAATCAAAGCCTGGAAGCTTGCAGGATCAAAGGGAATCCTTTACAATATTTCAAAGATTTCAGCTAACCGGTGTACGTGTCCTAGGATTCCCAGACATCTGTCTTTGAAGAATTATAAGCAACACTTGGCGTCTTATACCTAAAAGATTTTCCTGAGATACAAGACAGCCGTGTGTCGTGCCTGTATTCCAATAAGGCTTCTCGTCCTTCCGTCCCATTGCTGGATAAAAATAAAACGGACATTGCAATTAATTAACGCGTATTACATAAAGCGCCAATCTGCATAATTAACCGGCTGCCAGCTAGCAGTGCATTCATCATTTGGATGGAGTCACAGCGAGCGTCGAAAGGTATTTTAATTGCGTCGATGTGATACTTATATGTATGTATATATACATATAGTAGGTACGGTATATTTTCTATGATTAACCATTTCAGACATTACCATATCTTCTTATCTTTTCCAGCAGCTTTGAAGTCCTGAGAAAATTTTCCTCATTCAAACGTAAAGTACGACTGCTTTACTATAAGGCCTTTAATACTGCCACTTTCACGTTCTTCGATTCGAGCGAAATCCGTGTTTACGCGTCCGTTTGAACTCGTTGCAAATGCGATGCAGTTACGTAACAGGCGAACCGTGCACTCCTCCATTCGACTGAACGGTGTGGCGCGTTGCATAAGAAAGGCTTGCAAATGTATCACGTACCAAAGCGGCGATTCCCATACACAGACGACGACCCAAGTTCCTACGAAGGAACGAATGAAAGTTCTACGTATACAGTAACAGTAAGAAAGCTCCTTGAGCAACGCTAATAAAAAGATAAATACTTATCTGTCAAATTGGCATTAATACAAAAATAACGGAACTGCCGAGAAAGACGCGTGCCTTTCGGTTTCACGATTCTTGATGCAAAGATCGCGAGGTCAATGGCGCCAGCGTCGCCATCTTTCTTCTCAAACCCCTTCACTACCGACGTTTTCATCCGTTATTAATTACCATTGCTGGAGTTTAGCAGCTCCAACTGATTCTTCCGGAAGATCCCAGCTAAAGGTTATAACATAAGATTGCGTAAGGAAAAAAAAAGAAATTTTAAATAAAATATTAAAAAATTACTTTTCTCAAAAACCCTTACGTCGAAGTGCAGGACTACGTAATATAAAATGTCGGCTTATCTGTCCAGCTTACGTTCACCGAGCTCTCCTCCTCTCGTAGAATACAAAGTCATATTGTATGTACAGGGTAAAGTGAACGTTACGAGCTGCAACGTTATCCCTTCCACAATGCAGTTACCAGTTTTGCGTTATCGTAAATCGAGCGGGTGCCGCCCATCACGACAAACAGTTACGAACGGTGCTCTACTAACATTTAACTAGCAGGAGACTTCGTGACGGCCAACACGGAGCCATTACAATATATGTATATATAGGTATAAGAGACAGTTGGCAGTGCCGAATAAATAGTAACACGGTTGACACCCTGAGGAAGCACGTCGAGAATCACTCCGTGACTTTAGGTACGAACGAAGGATGAAACGTGAGAAATACAACGCGAATTTTCCGGCTATCCGGCTCGACTGTTATTCTGGCTAGAATGACGCCGTTACGACCCGGCATTCCAGCTGGATCTAAATGCTTCTGTCACGGCTCGCAATAACTCTAATGGCTGAAACACGGTGTTTCTGCTTCTGTGCGAAGACACGAGTCCCTTCGCTCAAGCGATCTTGCGCGGATGACGTTTCTTTTTGGAGATCAAAACTGTAAAAGAAATTCTCTCGGTAATGCCGGTAATAACGACGAACGAGTATAGAATTCTATTATGACGGAGGAAGGATTTATTTAATGGATGCCAGTGGTGAACCGCCACACCCGCTATGAGAAAGGCCTGTCAGACTGTCGGACGGGCAGTTAGTCGTAAGGATATAACCTGGATAAAAGGACAGATCATTATGACAAGGAGCGGATTGCTTATTAGGTAAATGTCAGGACGTAGTTTACCAGGATCAAAGTTTAGGATTCTATTGAAGCAACGTTAAAGCATTGTTACTCGAAGGATTCTCATGACTTGGTCATTTAGAATCGATAAAAATATAGCACACTAGCAGCTTACAGTTGCAGCCTTAGATTCTTGTCTTAAATTATAATTAAATTTTCTAGCCTAATATTTGGATCCTAATTCAATAACCTCGTATACATATGCGTGATCCTACGACCTAATAAACAGCTGCATATGGATACCATAAAGTCTGTATGCAATGAGTCTCATTCTCAGTTCTACAATAACAAAACAAAAGCTGCACAAACAATGCACTCCAAATGCAATCAGATTTACACAATAGTGAATCATTTTTTTTTCAAAACAGTAGCTTTGTATCGTTCGAATGTATAGTGTAGGCGAATGCAATTAAATGAACCAGAACGTTTTAGCCAGATCTTTTTTTTTTCAAGTATCTTGCATTGAAAGGAGCAAGTTTTGATTTTCTGTACTACCAAGTGGGCAAGGTCTGTGATAATTAACCCGCGCAACGTAAGACCGCATGAGTATGCAATATCAGAACTACGGGACAAACGTGTCTGCAAAAATGGCGATGCCATTTGAGATAGGTGCTAGAAGATTCGCTACGCCGTGCTGCTTCGAGCTTTATGGGCTGGCTGCCCTGGCATATTATGGCTGCAAAGAAGGTTTCAAAGTTGTAACATGTATATATACACACTATATGTGTAAGCACATACGTTGAGTATACGGGAAACATACGTGAAGCATGTGTGGTCCGATCCAAGGACAGGTGAATCGAGGATGGAAGAATCGAGTGCGAAGAGTCCTAAAGCACACGGAACATATATTTATATACACAGTTATATATATATATATATAATTCTCTGTATATAATTCCTTGGCAGGAGTGTGGTTATATACTTGTATGTACATGGAAATCATCTGCAGGTGCTTCATCTGTGCCAGACCGTCAGAATGGCAGACTGCAAGGGAGCCAGATGTTCCCTGTCAGGATTCACCTGGCATTTGCTAAAAAATAACAAAAAGGTTTAGAAGTACTTCTTTCTTGTATTTACGAGGTATCTCGATTGAAAGACTCCGTAGAGTCTAGAGTACAGATATAGTGGAGTCTAGATAGAAACTGAACTTGTTTGTCCTTTGTCGTTTCCAGAGTCCAGATGCCTTCTACCTCGTGGACTCGTAGCAGATGGTCGGTATGACTCGCCGGTATTCCTGCAGATGGTCCAGTCCGATGCTGGGATGTAATCTTGAATCTGGATTACTTCTAGGGTCTTCAGGTACAAAGATTAGTCAGATTTTTGAGTTTAGGTATATGACTTCTTTATTGAATTATAGAAGAGCTTTGCCTTGAGTTCCTTTTAAACAGTTACAATATAATGAAGAAAGTATATTAATTGTGATAGCTAACAATGGCGGATTTTACTTGTTAGACATGCGCCACTAACCATGGGTCAGTAATGTCAGTATAATCAAGACGCCATAAACCTACTGTCTTACTGCTCGTCTCATTGTTTTTATTGAAGACAGCATGACGACTCCTCATAAAATCACAGTTAGTACAATTTCTTCTTGTTTCCTGGTACTAATAAATAAAATAAGAAAATTTTCTTCCTCGCTTTAATCGAGGATTAAATATAAAAATCCTACACAGTAAATCTTCCACGATCCCAGCTAGGGTCAATATCAACAGATTCGGAGGCAGGATTGATTCGCGTTATCGCGAAATCTCAAGGGTTATCGGTCATCAATGGGCCAAGTCAAGGGAACATTTATCAACCGCCATGATGCGAACGGTGCCAACTCAATTAACGCCATCTCAGCAAGAATAAATTGCATTGCCCGGGTGTGTGGATTCATTGAGGATGAAAGAGTATAAGATGTGGGGAATAAAGAGGAGAATATGGGGTTACGTAGGTTACGGGGGTTATGGTGGTTGCAAGCCTGATGCACATTGCACACACGTGGCCAGCAAAGAGTTCAGTCTAAATATAGACTGCGTGCTAACTTTATCCTTATTGAGGTTTATGCTAGTTTAAACTTTGCACGAAACCCCATTTTTCCTCTCCCCTCTGGTCCTCGGCCCACGAGATTATTTGACTTTATGACGTTACGCTCGTTTTCATAGCGTTGTAATGAGTCAGGGAGTTATACCGTATCCTCGCGTCATCCTAAGCTCATCTTCGTGGATTTAACGTTACTTTGCGCAAAGTATATTCAAATGGTACAACAAAAAGTGGGTACTGTCGGACAAGGAAATATATGTATAGGTAGCGCTGTGCATGCGTATAGGTATAAAATTTTGTAATCTTAACACTGGTTCCAGTCACGTAAGTTAATAGAGAAAATTATGGGGATAGAGCAGGAAAATGTTGAGCGTAGAATGCTAGCAAGACAAAATCTTGCGACGAGAGGAAGTTAATTTGTATAACGGCTCAAAATAGATTCGTTATCGCGATAATTCATTGGACGGAATCGAGGGCGAGCCGTTGTACGTAATACGTATTGCCGAGGTGTTAAATCGCGAAACATATAATTTGTAACGAGTAAATGACGGCCAGGCAACGACTATTATTACCTCCTGGCGTTAGACGGGTTCGCCTTCGAAACTTAGCATACCCGGTCGTTCCTGATTTCTAATTTAATTACCGGTGAAGTTTATTATTTATTCGATCAGTCTTAACCCCTTCTGTATGTCAATCCTGTGTATACGAATTGCTGGAGAAACCATCAGTATCCATTTTCGAAGTGACGTCTGGCACATCTGCCTTCGTATTATGGCAAAAGTGCAGCGTGCTCGATAAAGCTATTTTAAGATCCATTCGATGTGGAGTCTGTGTGTACCCCTTTTAACGCATGTGCTACGTGTGCTTTAAGATGGCGAAGCCCCTGACCTTGTCGGTGTTGGTGGCAACGCACCGACGGCGTCGAGACGCTTCCCTCCCTTCCAGCTGGTCCGGGTGATCCGTCGCAAGGTCCGAAAGACGCTAAGTGACGCGTCGAGTGACGTTTCATTAACACTCGCTCCTTATGGTTCTTTCTTTCAACTAGACACAGTAAATTCTAGCTTGTGCCAAGCACTGTACGGAGAGTAGTCGAAGAGTGCACGTGAAGCGCAG
The DNA here is from genome assembly GCA_030142635.1 of Trachelus troglodyta. Classification (NCBI taxonomy): domain Eukaryota; kingdom Metazoa; phylum Arthropoda; class Insecta; order Hymenoptera; family Cephidae; genus Trachelus; species Trachelus troglodyta. The sequence continues at coordinate 49,116 of JARQTJ010000743.1, forward strand.
ATATGGCGGACAGACAAGGCGAAGGATGCGCTCAATAGGCTTCGATAGCGTCTACGTGCCAACGAACTTATCCAAGGCAGCCGATCCTTTTCCACGGACAACCTTATAGGTTCTTTTAGATTTTTACCTGAAAAGAAAGAAAAAAAAATATCATAACCTATGAGCTTATAAATTAATGCTACAAGCCGCTCTTATGCACGAGCTAGAATTTCAACATGGCGACAATCATGACTCGTACGACGCCTACTTGTCCTGCGAGAGCCTATTCTCTCGAACGAGTACATAAAAGGTGCCAGGTTGAAGTGACAGGAGTTGGCTCAAAGTAAATCATAGTGAAGTTTTGTAAGAAGCAATGAAACCATACCTGAAGGAATGACGCTCGGAGGGAGACTATCGGGACGAGTCTATTAAATCTGCAACACGACGGAATACCTCCGTGGCTATTACCATTCCGCCTCGTAACTTATCTTCGCTGACAGTGCATGCGCATAGAAATGTCTTCTCTCGGGATATGCCTAGGGAGTTCTTAAGCTAAGTTCTTTGACTATTGACTATCGACTTATCCAGCATCCGCCATACTCTTGAGTAAGGTATATCGCAGAGTACAGCCATTTTTATCTTTTGCTAGTCAGCCAGCCCTCTTGCTCTTACCGAGAGCCGCGTTAATGCACCGCTGTTAATAGATGGGAAAGAGATGAGACGGTGAGACAGAGGAAGATGGAGATTATAAGCTAAGAGAGTCTCCTCGTGGCACCTAACCTTCGCCCGATCCGAGATCATGCCTAACTCACTAATTAACATCTACATTGTAGCGTTTGCGTGGCGAGACGCAAAGACTTTTCTCTTTGCAAGATCTTACATACGAGCAGGAGCCTGGCTGCCTGTTAATGAGCTGGAACTTACTTGGCTACATGGCAAAGTACAGTGGGTTCCTTCCCTCGCTCTTTTTACAAAGATATCATGGTTTATTTATATTACAGATACCTTGTGTCAACAGGAAAAGAATCCTATTGCGTTTGATAATATATCCTGAGTATGCAACATGGTAGAGTTACGATGTCCGCACCTTGCTGCTAATTTTCGAGATTCCATAAGATTTGGGAATAATTATTGATAGAGGTTGCAATCGGATATGTCAAATCCTTTTAATTCTATTGCCCGAAGGCTGAGTAGTTGGTTGGCTTGAGCTGCCCGCGCAGGCGATCGCAGCGCCGCAACCCGGACGGTAAATCAAGATGGGATTTTACGTAATGGACGAGCGGCAACATCTTAATTAGTAAAAATAAAAGGCGCATCCGTTTCTGCAGATCTTGGGAGGAGTTAAGACCTTCATTGCATTCTCATTAACATCTTCTAACCGCTTTTCAATGCAGCGACCATTTACGAACGAACGATTTATCTTGATCCGCAAGCACAGTCGATACGAAAGTGAGCAATTTTTATTTTCGTACCGTGCATAGTCGTGAATGCAACGATAGAATTATATTAATACCGCGTCTCTCTTTCGCTCTTGGATTCATCAAAAATTATCTGAAGCCCGATTAAAGAAGCGACCTTATTATATCTTATTTTTCTTTTTCAGTAGCTTTCTCCGCCAATTTTACGCAACTTCAGAACCGACGAGTGATCGGTCTCCTCTCGTGACATAATTGATGCCCCTGTGGACGGTAATTGCCGGCTTTACTCCTGGAATTGATGACGCTCGACGCCCGACGCCTTCCTGTTAATTGCGCTAACGATTTATTCGTGAAATCCGGTAAGTTTATCGCGCCCTCTTCCAACACTTTTTTACGACTCTATTTTTTATCCATAAGAAAAAACAACCGAAGCTTCTTTTCTTTCTATTTAATTACACAAGAGGTCCGGCCGCTAAAAATTCACTTAAAATTATGAACTATCATCCAACAGTCACCCTCGCAAGAGTCAACGGACAAGGATCGAAAAATACAGAGAGAAAAAAATGTTGCTGTTCTCCATCACAGTTCTCTTCTTTAAAAACGACTCGTAAATCATAATGACACGTCAAGATCAGTAGCCATCGAATCATCGAGTCACGAGTCATCGGCATTGTCCTGTGAGCAGTGAAGCGCGCAGACTAACTGCTTGTTCGATCAGCAGGTACGATTCGATGGGGAATCTAAAGTCAATGTGTCTTTCTTTTTTATAAATCATGATTCATGACTTTCATTATTACCCCTTATTACTCCCTGCTCGTACACGTCTCTACTTATTTCTTTTTGCAATAACAAAAAAAGCACCGATCCACGTACCAACCAATTGGACCTGTTTCAACGACATCAAAAAAAAATGGTGAACTTCTCGCAATACTCTCTCAACAAAAACTCTAATGTCTCTTGTATGGAAAATACGTAATGTACTGTATACGAGTACCCTATGTATACGTACATACCGACATGGCTATATCTCCAGTAAGAATTATCTCGGTAATATATCACACTAGGTGAATCTCGGAAGAGAAAGTAGTCACGTATGACAGCGGACAAACAACGACAGTTAGAACGAGAAACGTAGGTGAACTTGTGCTCGGTGAACTGGATCGAGAGGGTAGAGAAAGTTGCCTAATGACATGGAATCGCATGGAATCGTATCACACGAGAATCTCGGGGAATTCCTTGAGAATATTATGGAAATAGAGGGGAACGGGGCGGGGGGGGGGTGGTAATTTTTAAAAAATTAGAATTGTTTTTTGCGGGCAAATATTAAAAAATTCATTATATTTCAATTATTGCGTAACGCGCTGATTACGCGTATAAATAAAGGAATTAATGAATATCAGTACGTAAAACCCGAAAGGACAGTTCCGATTGAATAATATTCCAGTGAGCGAATAGCCCGATCACTAAACTTTCACCTCGAATGGCAGCTCCTGCCATTGGTAAACTTATGTCTCTTTAAAAGACTCGGCTCTACTTACGTAATGAGAAACAAGCTTAAGCTAGGTCAGTGTCGTCAAGTGTTACACTGACACAACAAAATATCCGTCAATCGACAACAAATGAAAAATCAACTTTCTCGTCGGATGACGTACTTGCGTACCAGCGAATTTCACTTTCTTCTTATAACGAATGCCAAATACCGAATGATACACGCCATTGACCATTGTTCCGTCGATAGAGTTGCACCGTCATTCTTCGATGATAATCGTCATCTCCTTTCCTTTTTTCAATCAGTCAAAAGCATTTGTAAAAGTGAAAACGTCTGGTCTGTAAAAACAATAAACAATTCTCGTATGAAATGCTTCTTACCGTTATTATTATAGTTTTAAAACATTTACCCGCCGAGCATTATCCAAATTGATAATTTTTATTGAACACCAATTGTTTTGGGAATTTCCAAAAGAAGCCGTCGAGTAATCAGGCTCTTGTCAAAAATGATCGATCGTCCAAATTCACGTGGACTGTCCTAAGCAAAAGGGCAAGATGAACGGAAAATCGAAATTAGCACCAATTCCGGAGTCCGATGCAGATACCGGAACATTTAATCTCAAGCAGTTAGAAAAAGAGGTGAATAAAAATAATAACCAAAAAAATTACAATTAACGTTACAGCGTCTTATGCAATGTGGTAATTATTTGATCGATAATACAGGCACTGGATTGTCTCCAAACTTTTCCTGGCAAAGTCATCGAGCTTAATGATATCGTCGAGAAATGTACGCCCGAAGCCATAAAAAGTTGTAGCAACGCGAACACAGAATGTAAATCGTTAAACTCGAAATCCATCAGTTCGACTATTAGAGATTTTGAAAATTTGACTAGTCTTGACTTGGACGGTAACGTAGCTCCTTTTGTTCTATGTATAAAAGATTGATCGTCGATCAATTAGATAGTTAAAATATTATTGTCCAAAGTTACCAGTTATTATTCAATGTCCACTTGCGACCGTACGCGCACGCGCGGTCGTACTCGGCGTGGAATTTGCAAAAGGCGTTTTCGAAACTTCCACGGGCGAACTTTACGTAGACGACCTGGACCTTTGGGACAGATGTTAGGATTCCTGGCAAGTAAACTTTTCATATGCACCAGAACTATAGTATTGAAACCGTCTTGGTACATCGTTGAGAGATTATTGGATTTACTTTTGAAAAGGTAATGATTTTGATTGAAAAGTTCTTAACGATGATTATTTATCGGCCGATGATCGTTCGATTCATCAGGCGTCAAGTTAAGAATGCGGAATGCGGCCCGTCGACGGACTGGTTTAGTTCCATGTCGGCTTACGTTACGGCCTTCGAAGAAGATAACACGACAGTTGGCAACATCATCAACATCATGAGACCTGCTGCTGTGCAGTTAATTGCAGACACGACGATTGTAAGTGGATTGCATTGGACGGGATCGGATTGATTATTTTCTTTTAGATCTTCGTTATCAAACAAAAAGGTATCTTTCTACGCAGCTCAAAAGATGGCTGCAAGCATTCTCCGTAACCTCTAATTCTCCCTTACCACCTTCCACGGAGCTTGTCAACGCCACTCGTATCACGGAAACCATAGACTGTTGGGCATACGAATTATTCTTTCACTTAAAATACCTCAAAGCGGATCACAGCAAATCATTGGATTCGCCAAATGACGGAAAAGTACGTTTCTTTATCTCATTGTATATTGCTTTAGACTCGTATAATTAAGTAGAGACTACGTGAATGCGTTTAACGACGGTCACGGCATTACAACCAACAACATTTCAAGGTAACTGATGATCCTGATAGCCCTGATGCATTCAAGATTAAAGAAAACGTCGTCAACTTAAATCTGTGGCATCGAATGGTTCAGCTTCGTGACAATTATATTATTCTCTACGAAACTCTTTACGGGAATAAGAAGTTTAATTAATTAGCATCAATCATATAAATGATTTGTATATTTATATCCAGAGTAAAGGTAATGTTATTGCTCAATCAAGTCGTCCCGGAATTGCCATTTGACTGACAATGAATAATATCCAGTCGACTGTCCTTTCCTTCACGAACAAATGCATTATGTCTTATTATCTACCTATTATCAGACTCTCTCACTTTATTTCAACTTTTCAAAGCATTCTCTCTCTCTCTCTCTCGTACTCATAATCAGACTAGCATGAAGTTGCTTCTACGACTCTCTGACTCTCGAATCTCGACACTGCGGCCATTTCGACACGACCGAGCTCACCCGGCACGCCATTGTTCCTAACATTTAGAAGTCGAGCTATGTACGAAAGGAACGTACAGCAGTTTGCAGCCTGAACGATATTACACCATTAAGCCTGCACCCACTATACTAAACCCTCTTTCCATTCCTCCTCTCGACCTCTTTAATCCGTATTACAAGACTATGAAAATGCATACAGTAATCCTGAAAGGATATATTTATCAAAATATAACCTCCAGGGACAGTCGTGAATTAAGAAGAGGTGCTCATCGTACTTGAAAGATTTCTTCTTTCTTAATAATAAATTGGTAAGCAATTATAATAGTTTTCTTAGGAACTTATCCACTCCCACGAGGATGCAATTTAACATTTCTTCGTTCTTTTAGCTCTTTTGATTCGAGGAGCGCCATGAGCATCGTACCTTCTGACATAACCTTAGGAAACCTTAACGAACAATACCATGGGAAAGTCAATGTTACCTTTGTACCGGCAACTGCAAGCCCACACACGTAGATCTTGCATTAAGTCATTGTGTAGTATTACACGTGCGAACTATGTACCTTATGCAGGTTTACTTGTATCTCAAATTTTGAATAATTAAGATAAATTAGTGAATTAATTTAATACTGAATTATTATATACTTTTTTTTAATTTCTCCTCAGTTATATCAAACCAAACGGTTCCTGATGTTCCTGGAGTCGTCCAATGGGTCCAATACTCATTGAAGTCAGGAATACGTGAGCGATATTATACCCTTGCAGTTTCTGACTCACGATCGATACCTTAAATCTTCAATCTTAAATGAATCAGCCGGTTTATCTAACAGGAGAGGCGACGTGCCAGCTACGGATTCAGGTTTTATCTAGATCTGGAGACTGTCGCATTATCCAGGAAGTCGAGAGAGATTTCTGTGAGAGGAAGATACTTTATGGTTATTTATTACCAAGTTTCGCCATTTCTACGCGGAGATCATCATGTCCTGGACTGAAATTATATTAACGCATCTTTTTCGTAATTCTCTTATTTGTATCCATAATTTCAACTCTGACTCTATGAAATATTTCAGGAAATTTAGAATTTTTGTAACTTTGTATAAATTGTCATTTTTTAAAAGAATATTGAGATCGATTTTTCGACTCCTGGTCACGTTTCGACCTCGAGAAACAGCGAGGTCGATTTTATCGCTAACGAAAGCGATAAGTCAAGATTTACAAGCTATAGCTAATGACGGACAAGCGAACGAGTCATGCCTGACGATGAAAATTTTCGCCTTAAAAAATTCGTTTGAATGTAAAAAAAAAAATAATAAATATTTCCAGTACGGCTATGCTCATTAACTTTCTTTTTCTTGCTGTCATTAATTATACTTAAACTTGTATAATCATCGTCATTCTAACCATAATCAGCCTACCTAAGCCTTTAGCTTTGCTTAACCTCGTTTCTTTAGAATAGATGATAATTCGAGTATCAGAATCACTCCTACTCCAGATAATACCATCTTAATCCTACGAAAGTTCCAATTTTCATGCCTTAATTGCGAAACTACGAAATGACTGATTGTCAGTGTGGGATTAATCTTAATTCCATCAAACGTTCCGTTATACATTGTTACATTCCAACCGTCATAGGATGAAATTTTATTTCTTCGACAATGTCGGATGAATAAGTCGTACCAAAAAAGTACCAGTGGAGAAACTGTATTAAATTTCTATAAAGAAATAACGGAGTATTGTCCGGATTTTCATACTCACAAAATGTATTACAAAATATAATAATCCGTACTCTAGATTCTACGCCGGCACTTTCCACAAGTACAATTACAGATAACCACAATCTTTTCCTTCTTATTTTCTCCTATATCGTTCGTTCTATTCTCCTTAACTCTAAGAAGTAATAATTTATAATCCAAGAAAACGCCTCAGACTCTCAAGTTTCAGCCGGTCCGTCTAACCGCATTCGCGTGTCTTCATCCTCGCGCACCTTAGCAACGGTGGTCAGCGGGAACTCGAGGAATCAAATACTGAAAGACTCAGCTGAACAACCCAGCGACCACTCGATGCTAGTAAAGCCAGTAAGTGTGTAAGATCGTAAGCGACCACCTAAACTTTCTACGTTACGCAAGAGCTTCACTTGTAACGTTCTATGGCGCTTATCATTGTGCAATTCCACGAGGCTCCCTCCCCTCGCGTCTTCTCATGATTGTCCTCAATTCCTCCAGACCGGAGTCGCATTCGAAATTTTATATAAACAAGAGATATAAAAATTCAAACATTCTACATTATGTATATCGGTATGCAAAAAGCATCCAAGAAGTTTGATGCAAATTCGCCGAATGGCAAAGACGGTTTATGAAGGTCGCAACGATGACGAAACGTTCTTTTTAATATTTATAAGTTACCACTGTAGGTAACAACGTTGTCGCAACAATGCCGTTATGAAGCAGAACAGTTTTTTTTGCAAGCACCAATTAAGTTACGACTTCAACGTTTGTACGCGTAGAAAAAAAAAGGAGAAGAAAAGAAATGGTATTACGCCTGACGAATGGCAACCCGTTTAACAAGGCAACACAAACTCCGAGCGTCCATTAACATTTAGTCACGACTATTTCCAATTATTTGCCGTAAATAAAAGATTCGTTAGAGCCTGGGGGTTGGTCCAGAGGCAATAAAAGACGTAGAGTATCCGTATAATGTAAATATCAAAAATATCGAGCTCTACGTGGGATGCCGCAGTGCATATCTAAGATGAAACGCGGGGGAGCAAGCAACCAGGATCGCGAATGCACTCGCCAATTAAAGTGGCTGAAGGTGAACTCGAGAGGCTGGATCCTGAGACGCTTGAGAAATCCGCATGGCGATTATGCCACGGTAGGTGAGCGCCGACGGTAGCATCGATTTTCTCCCTGGCTTCAAGATATTCCAAAAAATAAGCAGCAATACCATCAGCATCGCCATCACTGCTGCTGCTGCTGCTGCTGCTGCTGCTGCTGCTGCTGTTGCTACCACCAGGAGCACCAAGCAATCACTGGATTAACCTTCGAGTCCTTGAGAGTTCAGCCACTGCAGTCTGTAAGCATAAGGACAGCAATGACTTTTATGCTTCTTTGACTAGTTTATCAATTCTTAGGATTTCAAATGAACCTAGGGATAATAAGATCCAGTTTTAGAGATCTCTAAGGCTAACCTTGAAATCCTTCCTTCTTCTTGTTTCTTAAAACTGCCTTGTGCTTTATATTCTCATAGTCTTTTCTTTTACTCGGCGATAACATACATCAATGTCCCAAGCAGCGAATGGGTGATAAACGATAAAGCATAAAGCATAAAGCACCTGTAGCTTGGTGCGATATACGAGTTACGAGTGTAGGAGAATTCGTGGAGGGAGAAAACAGCCCGAGAGAAGTTGGCTCGAGCGAAGTCGTAAATTGCTAGGCGAAACATGGCGATACCTTCGTGAACGTAAAGATTCTCTAACAGCTGCCAGGGATGCTTGACATTTTTATATTTTCTCATCTTCTCTTATTTTACTTCTTTTTTATTCTTTCTCCTTTTTCCTCTTCTTCTTCTTCTTCTTCTTCTGCTGCATCTTCTCACTTCTGCGGAATAAGCGTTCTATCGTTGGACATGCATGTACACAAGTAGATATCGGTATGGGGAGTTCAGTTGATCGGTATTGCACAGCAGGGATAGATAAAAAATGAAGAAGGGTAACCGGGAATAAAATACAAGAAGAGGGGTACCTGTACTCCGTATAGGATGTTCCTGAAGAAGGTTGATCAGGGTTGGGCTTCCTGGTGCTATATACATCTAATAATAGTCCTTGGTATCTTTATCTATCCAGCCACTACCATCTTGCATGTCTGCTCTCGCGTAATGCTTCCTTTAAACGCAGCTAGACTCCAGATGGCTGATATTTACCAATCTGATATGTTCAATATCATATCTTATAGGAGCTCAGAGAGCAAAATAAAAGAAACGAATAAAAGAATATTATCCTGTTAATAAAGATCTACTGCGGTACCATTGTACAATTCCTAATTAGCGACGCAACGAAACGATTACAATTAAAAAAATATATATATATACCAGTAGACAGTTGATAATTAATATCAATCTACTATCAAAAATCTGAACAATCCAGCGATTCCGTAACACTATAAATTAAATTATAGAAAGATAAGCTCCGCCATTGCTCTAAGATTTCAAGGGCTCAGGGACTCGGGAAACAATGCAGCGTAAGTGAGCAGGATCTCTCGGTGCAACGTGCATAACTGCATAGGTGCCAATGGCGACGATACAGGTGGGCCTGTGATTCAAAAATCTTAGATAATACAAAAAGATTCCTAGCAACTAGTTTACAACTATGGAAATCAAGAGAGTGATCTTATAATCATATATTATACCAAGTAAACTAGATTCCCGGAGTGTTCCAGGAAGCGAAGGTAGTTTCTTGATAGAATTTCATGAAGTCTTAGGCCAAGGTGGTTTCTACTATGGCGTCTCCACTGATAAGTACATCACTGAACGCGGAAGCCTCAAGCGAGGGAGTGCATATGCAGTGCAGGAAACAGCTTCTCGAAGGTCGTGCAGAGTTCATTCACCCATAACCCTTTTCTTTATCCTCTTCTTTTTACTTTTCTAAATCCTTGCTAAGGATTGTCCAGTTGGCAAAGACACCGATGAACACCAATTCCAGCCGGAACCAAGGTGCAGGTATCCTTCTTCTCTCTGCTCAGTAAAGCCTTTTACAAAAGTAACTCTCGTATCGCCAGGCTGGCGAATGGAAGCACTCTTTATGGCAGGCAAGTAAAGCAGTGAAGAAAGCTGGATTACGGAGCGTGAACGAGAACCTTATAGTGTCAGATAATTGGATCAAAGTTACCTTGACTTCTCGTAGGCATAAGATTTAAGGTATGTCCACATAGGTTAGCACGCCAACCATGAACCAAGCAGAAGCACAAGAAGGGTCTGTTCGTGTGTAAGAAAATCTGCAAGACCGCCGTTACTAAGTTAATCGCACCAGCTGAAACATATATTCTTTACTCCTCTATCCTTTTAGGTTATGTTTTTGATTAAAGCGTTGAATGTCTTCACGTATGTGATTTATCAGAGTGGTTTAATTATAAACAGGTCGGACGACGTGGTGTGGCTAAGAGTAAATGAATTAGGATAGAGGCTGCGAGGATCGTAGGGATCCAGGGAGAGGAGAATATCGCGAAGGTCGACGGCTGTTAACGTGAGACTTGCTCCGTACCAGAAGAAAAGATGGATGAGCTGCCGGGTCGAATGCTATTTAAGTTATTCAAATGGCTGTCATCAATGTCCCATTAAGAAGCTGTGGCTGCGATGCCTTCGATTACCGACACAAACGATTCACGATTCTTTTTTCTTGTTCCTCCCTCTCTCTGACTTTTATCTTTTTAATTCTACTTACTCTGCCCCACCGGCCCCACCGGCCCCACCACACCCTGTTACCAACTTTTTCTTCACTGCCGTTTCTGGACTCCTTTGGTTTATTGCCGTCGCGCGTGCCTCGTCTCACAATGTATCTTTGCTATACGTTACCAGAAATGCTTCAGCAATTTTTTTTTAACGATTCCAGTACGAGAGAGACAGAGAGAGCTTCGTTCACTCATGAATTCTTAAGGAAGTATTCATAAAAAAAAATTACCTCGAATTTCAATTATGTCTACTACGACCACTGATTATCTTTCCTCTTCAAGGAACATTGAAACTGATCAACGTTCTTTGGTTCCACATTGCTGGATCTTCCTTCGGGGCACAGAATACTTCTATTTGTCCCAAGTACTTGACCCCACGGTAGATTTTTTTTCTTCCTCTTAAGCATTGCTTCTGAAACTTCCACGTGCGTTAAAAACTCGTTATCTAACTTTCTTGGAGTCCCGCAGACGTTGTGGATACTGAAAAGTTTGAGCCTAGGGATCCTCGAGTGGCACGTCAGCCATTTTCTGGCAGATTCTGCTTGTTCGACTATCTTTTTACTTCATCACCCACACCTGCCCACACCTCTCACGAATTGCGAATGCACGATTCCCGATTCACGATCGACGATCCACGACTCGGTAGAACCTGTCTTTACCTCTTCGAATTCTCCAGTCTAGTCTTCTAGAAACTCTTAGACTCGAGATGCCGAACGGCACCTTGAGAATGCGGAAAGGATTATTTTACAAGGTTTTATTTTATTCTATCTAAGGAACACACGGGATACACGATACACAGGAGATACTACATTTTGCAAACCGCTGCTAAATACTTGATTTATTTACCTGAGTGCACGACCTGCTTTTAGGATCTTTTTTTAATGATAATTGTCGAAAAATATGTCAAATCGATATATAAACTATATTTGTTGAAAGAAAGAGTGCCTTTTACATAGCAGACTACAGTGGTCCAGTCCTTATTTATAGACTCGTTGTATTATAACGGCGAACCGAAGACGTGGGTGGGTGAAGACGCCACAACATACCAGACGGCGTCGGCGTCGGCGTCGCCGTCACTGTGGCGTCGGTGTGCGAGATGAAAAGAAAAAGAAATGATAATAAAATAGGAGAAATGGATGGCAACGTGTTTTTTCCATCACTCGCATTCACTTTATTATGTATTTTTTGTTTCTGTCTTACCTACCTAGTAGGCCGCTTCATTTCCGGTTCCCAGGCGAACCAACGACTAGCGGGAGTAGACACCTCGTAAAGGAATAAGGTATAATATACGTTACGACCACAGTTCAAAACGAGGCGATAGAATTTACAATGGCGATAGAGAAACAAGTGGGTTGCAGATTGACGTAGGTGCAGCTCTGAATTTTTGAATTTTAAATTCTTTATGTCGAAGAAACAAATCAAATAACTGGATCGACCAGACGACTTTCCATACTGCCTTTTAAAATGAACTTATTGTGTTTTTACATCGTCTGTTATAAATTTTACAATGTGGATACTTTAAGGAAGAATTTATAATGAGAAGTTGTAAGCATATTTTCATGATTCTTCTATGGTTCTCCCATATACACAATATACGGAGGTTATACGAATGGCTCGTGTACCATGTAAAATCCCAGAAGCTATGGGGGTTTTCGTAATGGCAGGACATTTATAGACGCACGTGTCTCTCAAATAGAATTCTTGGATAAATTGGAGTCACTACACCCAGACAAATAGCCGAGGCGTGTCATGAGCCATGAGCCATCAAGAATGCCCTGGGATTCCTCCCTCTTCTGTATTGTTACTTCTTTTCCTATTTTTCACTCTTTTTCACTTATTGGCTTTCTCCCCATACAACAAGGAATTTACTCCAGGGTCGAGTGGCATCTAACAGCATCAGTAAAACACCCTTCCTATTCTGCTCTAACAACCGACAGCCCACACAAAGTTCTTCCACTGTAGATCTAAAACCATCCAAGAAAAACAGGACCATTTTGTCCGTTTAAGAATCTCCACGGGATCATTTCCGTAGTTTCTTACCCTCAAGAGAGAAGTACAAAGACGGAAGAAGAGACGAAGAGAAGGACTAGAGAGGAATGAGCTAAAGACAAATTAGATTTACAGGGCATGCCATGAAACGTGATAAAATGCGTTTCATACGGCTTGAGTTTAAATTTAGCCAGCAAGGCTGGGAATAACTTGGCATGTATTTTGGTGAAGTTGGGAGCCATGACACCACATGAGTCAAATTTGAATTAAGCCGTAGACATTGGGCCACGTGAAATTCGGTCGGATATACACTCGCTCGAAGACACTTTTCTATTGCCGCAAGGATCCTCTGGGATAGGACACGTCTCCGTAGAAATGCCTTTGGGACCAAGTGCCAGGGTCTAATTAATAATAACAAAGAAGAGAGTACAAAAATATTATAACAATGAAATGAAAGACCGTGATACCAAGAAGACTTACTTGGCCCATCCTTATAGCCACTTTGAGAACGGGAATCGTAGCGGTTAACATCTTGCACTCGTAATCAGAGAGTGCCGGTATACCCAGATGCTTTTGCACTCCATTCGGACCTAATTCTAACGGAGCTGCAAAATACGTCACTTCCGGTATAACGCAGGATCGCACGTAAGCACACTCTACCACTCCTCTTTGATCACGTAACGCTGCAACAGACATCTTTTTTTAAACCGAAGGAAAACAAAACTCCTAGATCCATTAACACATATATAATATACCTTTACAAAGTGATATACAAAATCTAGCTGCAGCAAAAGCCATGGCCAATGATGAACTACCCTTTCGACCATATTCTTTAGCGACTTCCTCTTCCGCCATTTTTACAGAATAGGTAAGTTTGCCAATCTCTTCCTGGGGAATTAACTTAACGATAAATATAGCAAACAAATAATACTTTGTGAAGAGGCTCAAAATTTAAATTAAATTGATCACAAGTAGATTTAATTGCTCAACCGAGCACTGGGTCAAGGACTCTCTTAAGTTGCTTATACCAAGATACTAAGTTTGAGATCATTGACTTTAGCATTCCAAGCATTCAGTTTACACTCAGTTTAATTCCACGAATACAGATCACTCGGCTATTTGAAAATGTGACATTCTATCACTCGTTCGATTCACAGGATCCATCTCGATCCTATGTGTCTGGCAGAAGCTTTAAACAATTCCGCCTAATTAACTAATTCTACGAATATTAATTTATTCCAAAGAAACAAACGTTCGTCAATTCGCTGCTGGGCTTCATTTGAGAAAATAAAGGGATGCACGTCTTTGGGCAACTTCCGCCAATTACGGGAACCAGCACGTACTCCGGTCCTATCCCAAGAATTTCTGCAGCGAATTTATTAGCACGTACGCAATCCAATGACGTCACGCCGAAAAGATGCGTTTGCACTGTATCCTCATCGAATCCACCTTTCTTATACATCTCCGAGAGTAAGGGTATCAGACTGTTCACTGGACGAGATAGCAGAGCGATCATTGCCTGAAAATGATAAAAAAAGAATTATTTTTTAATAATTCAAACCGTATTTCACATAGATATCAATAGCTCGGTATCATTCGGACTTGAGACTCAGAAGTCCCTGGGACGCAACGAAGAGGAAGAGGAGGTGGGGATACGGCGCCTCAAAATTAATGAGGATGTCCAAACTCGACGAGGTTGACCAGATCGAGAGGATAGGCTTGATTATTTGTTTGGGTATGCAATTTCATCGTGACGTACATGCGGCACGGTGTAACGCAAACCCTACGTGGACAGCCTGACTAACAAGATCTGAATTTTTATATGCTGCTCGTAATGTTGCACTTTTTACCTTCGCTCGAGTATTTTAACCCGCCGCACTCGTCATGCTGTCTACGGAATTCAAGTTTCCGTGTTTTTGTGCAAACTTCAAATATACAATGTGAGTAGTTTTAACCGATAATGACAATAAGAAATATCAGTCTGGAAATAGAACAATCTTTAGCAATAAAAATAAGCCGGGCAAGTCAATCAATTTTCCGAGTGACTATAGGCTCGTTTATAATCGTTCCGTCATCATTTTCAAGATGGGGGTCATTGTACCAAACAGCGATGTCCGTCTTCATAAAACTGTAATTAAGATGGTAGAGGGCAATCAATTGTCATTTGATTCGAACGAGAAGTTTAGGGCTCTCAATTAATGAAGAATATTTCAATGAAGCTTCGCCCTTGCCTCTTTAGGATAAAGAATATTTTTAAGATATTAAAGGAAAAGACGATATACGTAGTAAGAAGCGCCAATCACGATCTGCTGGTTGTTTTGTCAGTTGAGTCAAGAGGGAGAGCTATGGAATAGCGCAGAAAAGCAAGAACACGTTTAGCAGCTATATTACGTAATGGAGCCACTTACTCGAGGACAGTATCTCATTAGACTTGGGACCAGTTCCGAAATAACGTTCGCATTTCTCTTTAAGAGCTCTTCCTGATTTTTAGCGATTTTTTTAAAAGCTTCGTCTTCGGATGTTATCATGACGATTTTTGCATCTTGCAGAGCTTCCTTAAGATTTGCTTCGCTCACAATTCCTCCTGCGCCAGTACACGAATTGACCTTGCATCTCGTGTCGATGTGACTCAATTCCAAAACTAGGCCAGCCATGGAACTCCTGTCGTACACGGCTAATTCATCGATTAGAGACGATTGTTTCAAAAGCAGTGACAGGGCGGTTCCTAAACGTAATATTTCATGGGAATTAATCTATTATCGCATTATCTTATTCTTATGGAATTACCAGTTGGACCTGCAGCTCCTAAGACAGTTACTTTCATACATTTAGAATTGATTGCGGCAGTATGATGAGATTTAGTTTCCTGAATATTTTTTGAAGAATAAATCAAAGGTTTTACTTTGATTCTTCTAATTCCCATTCTTCTTGACTCTTCCAATACGCGCTTTGTAATCACGATACAGTGTTCCAAGAGATGCATGATTGTGTCAGGTGGTTCATGAAAATTTATCAGAATAACTTTCGAAATGACTAATTTCTAAAATGTCTATGAAATACGTAACGGTTATAACGTTTAAAACAAACGAGTGTAAGGTTTATTCATGAATTCTCGGCCATTGCCACTGAACGCACTTGGTTATGCGTTGCTTATAAATAAGGTTCATAGGAAAGAAAACGGAAACGAATAAGAATCCAGAATTGGCTTAACAAGTTCGCTCGAGTTTAAATCATTTCCACGTAACATTTACTTTCCAGAGAATATAAGGAGAGTCGGAGGAACTAACCAGGAATAACAAAATGATCACGTGAAGTTTCCTTATAGCGGATAGTTGCCACTGGCAAGATACCTTTTTCATTTCCTCATCCTAGTACAGACCTGGGGAGACCCGCGTTAAGAGTTACGCAAACAAGAAATAAAAATAATGAGAAGAACATCAAGAGAATCGGAAAAGAGGATCTCACGGTGGCGCCAGTACGGAATGTAGTAATGCGACTATAACGAAACCGAGAAGAGAATTAAAAAAGGAAGTAGACGATGATGGCGACGTCGACAACGACGAAGAGGAACAAGAAGAAGAATCTTCTAAGGAAGCTGAGCGTCTGCAGCGAACCGATTGCCAGATGTTCTCAATTCATAAATACTAAAACAGAAATGTAAATCGTGATTGTAGGGAAAACAGTAGTTACAGTATATAAGACATAACTTTCAGTTAAATGTTAAGAGGGTATTTGCGACGCGTGTGCAAATTGATGGGGACGTCGTGCGTGAGCCAAGAGCAAGTAAGGATAAGTCGTGTGTTACCAAGCATATACGTGTCTCATACATCCAGAGAGACTTGTAAGCTATACGTTTTTACGAGAGTACCCCGAAACGACATCGTGGAACGCTACCATTAATTTGTCTGTCGCTAACGCCAAAGACCTTCGACCAAACTTCCCTTTGTGCAATAGCAAACATTGCCAGAGACTCGAGTGCCCTCTTCGTTCTCTCTCTTGTTCTTGCTGAGATGAAATAGTTTCTTCGGAGATTACCTTCGTACCAATTTGCAGAGACTAAACTGTAACAAACTACAGGCACTTGCTAGTTTTTCATAAGGAGTTATCTCACAGAGTTTCTTAGTAGTAACAAAATAGAATTCTACTGCCATCTCTTGTGAGAAAATCTTCCTGTAGAGAGTCGATACAAAAGAAATCTGGAATCTATTGTTTTAAAAAGTAGATACCTACTGCGGATACAGTAGGACTTGTAAATAAAGAAACAAGTTCGATTATCTCAGTCAATATTGAAAAGCTTGAATTAACGATAATGTAATATCACTGCTCTGTAAGATCGTCATTGTAGTAGCAAAGGATGGCTGGTATATAAGTATCATCTGATAATCCAGCTTCTAAAAAACGTTCTCTCTCATCCACTATTCCATTTTCAGTTAAAGTGCAATACATATCGATAGGTCGTCCCTCAAATTTCCATGTATAAGACGTACCATGTGCATTAAAGCCCAGAAAACGTTCTTGAATTCTTGCTACGGTATCTTCTTCGCAAACCTATAATATTTTTTATTGAAATATTCTTACTTATAACAGTTCCATAAATCATTGGCAATGACTCCTGTGCTTTTAGAATCTTTTTCACCTGTACGACCTATAAATCCATAAGTCCATACCAAATAATTACTGCTTACCAATACAACTGCCTCGGTCCCAGCAAGAACATTGATGATCCTACAAGGTCTAGCATTCTTCGTCAGATTCCCCCTCATGTATTTGTCATCCAGCCAAGAAGGACGATTATTGACAGACGAATTTATCGATTCACCAAATGCTACGTGCTCTATAGGCGCAGTAGAATCACCAGGATACAATGAACAAAGCTGGTTTTACTAATCAAATCGATTCATCGTCTCATACCTTGTGCATTATTATAAGACCAGTGGCTGATATCCTTGCCGGCATATGCGATAATGAGTTCAATTCCTTGGTGTCCTTTTCGAAGGTTACAAAGTTCTGTTAAGTCATAAACACTACCTAGATACGAGACCCAACAATCCTTGGATGTATTATGAAGAGACACTTCGCAGGGAAGGAAATACGGTAGTTGACAGGTACATTTGTTACATTTTAAATTTTCCGTCATCGCAATTAACAAATGTCAGTGACGTTTTTTAAAATTCCCGCGTTCCGTAGAGAAGCTTCGTTGAGATGAGGAGGAAAGCCTAAGCAGGGTTAATATATCGATACCCGAGAATTTCACCTTTATAGATTATCCTGCATTTCTTGATGAAGTCCCATTATTTTCAGGACTTCGTATATAATTCGTAAATGAAAGTCTACATTGATTTCTAGATATGAATTCGACTCATTTGTACGAGGGCAAACACAACTTCCTGTTTGAAGTTGCACGTTTCAACAAAGGAACAGTGTGGTTTATATTTTCTACAGTTTTGTTTTTTACACCGTGTATGATGGCGAGTACCACAGCAGAAAAGGTAAATTATTCGGTTTTGCATATCGTGCGTATCTCGGCCGCCTAAAGTGACCTTAGATGCTATTAAAATTTTTAAAAAGGAGAAATATCTGTGGTTAGGTTAGTGCCTTCATCGACCGGTAGGGCTTCAGCCTTCGACAGTATTGTTTGTGTTATTACGATGGTGCCTTCAAATGTGGTAATCATACAAAATTCCTCTATTTATGCTTCATTCTCTTTTCGTGAAACATTCCTATAGAATTAATTTTCATCCTAAGCATTGCATTTAAGTAATTTAGCGGAGAAATATGTTCATCATCGTATTTCTAACCTTTCTGTAAGCTGTCTTTCGCGCTCCGTCATGTGGTCGCGAAGAGACAAATCAAACGATCACCGAAAACACGTTTTTTTTAAATTTAATATCGAAACATCATTTTGCCCGGGACTCTGAATCGCATGGTGCAAATTAACGAGGATTGGGGCACATTACTTTTTACTTATAATATACTTTCATTTCTTACCACCGATTGCTCGCTGTGATTGAAAAACATCTATACATGCGATGAGTAATTCGCATGACGCTATATTATACGTTAAAGTTTCTTAAGACGCAAATACAGCATCAGTATTTCCATATTCTAGAAAGATATTCGAATAAGATGAAAGAAAGTATTAAGTATATTTTTTTTTAGAATTAACCACTTATAATATGGATTCTTCATTAGATAAGAATTTTTCATTATCTTTTTCAATTTTAGGATGTTTAGCTAAGTGTAAAAATAATAAAACAATTGAAATATACTTGAAACAAGAATTCTGTATAAATCTAGAGCCATCGGGTAGTATTAGATATGTGACTCTAAAATGAAATATAATTCATATTATGTCTATGTATCTTTTAATATGATTTCATTCATTTATATCTATGATTTTATTAAATTGAAATATTCTATTACCTATATCTTGATTTTATCCATTACTAATTTCTTATTTTATATTGCTTCAATTACTAATATTTATATTTTGACTTGCAGGTTCAAGAATACAAGGACTCTCTTAAGACAAAGGTATAATCATATACAATTTTACATAAGATTGATTTGCTCATAACTTCAGTTTGTTTAATAATATCATTTGCAGGCGGAGCAACTTATAATAAAAGGGTTTCCTGAAAAGATTGTGAAACTGAATGAGATTTTGGAAACACCTGGTTTTTCAAGAGGAGATTTATCCGATATCCACCAAGATTTGAATGTGCCTATTCCAGACCCAATAGTGCTTAACCATTCTGAAGATGAACCCAGGCCAAAGAAAAAGAAGTTGGATAACTGCGTGGAAGAAGCCAGTGGGACAAAAGTAATGATACTTCCAAACGGACCAGTACCATGCAACAAACCCCTGTCCGAACTGATCCACATTGTCAAGCCATACATTAGACAACTTTTGGAAGATTCTAATTTGGTAACTTATACTTATCAAATTGCACATAGAACACCATTCATCAGTGATCTTTGTTTTCAGTTAAAAATGTGGATTTCCTTTATGATTCCAAAAATTGAAGATGGAAACAATTTTGGAGTATCCATCCAAGAAGATACTCTTGCTGAAATTCAATCGGTCGAAAGCGAAGCAGCATCTTTCTTCGATCAAATATCAAGGTACTTGAAAATTATGTACGAATGAACACCTCCTAAAGATGAAGAATGGGGAGAGGGGGAGCAATAAAAAAATACTCATCCATGTTTCCAGGTACTTCATATCCCGAGGTAAGATACTGAGCAAAGTTGCGAAATATCCACACATTATTGACTACAGACGAGCTGTCCAGGAATTGGACGAAAAGGAGTATGTGAGTTTGTGTCTTGTGATGTGCGAGGTGCGCAATCGTTACTGTTCGTTGCACGATATAGTTATAAAGAACTTGGAAAAGATAAAACGACCGCGATCGTCTAATGCCACCGAATCTTTATACTAAACAAATGAAAATGGCCCTCGTACGTCAATGCTCTAGGTGTGTGTAAGTGAGTAAGTGTAAATGCAGGGGAAAATATCGTATATTAAGAAGCCACAAGAAGTAAATTGAGAACACATAAACTGCTGAAGAAATAAAGTAATCAAGAGATACAGTAATGGCTTGAATCTATATGGATAATCATAAAAATAAATATGTGGTTAGGGTACGCTTTATTATTTATAACGAAGTGTATTCTAATCAAACTTAACTTTTAAAAATTACATTACAACAAAACCATAGTCAATCGAACTGCAGTCAACTCACAGCAGCACTTACGATATTCATGAAGGAACATTGCATTAACACGACGATCTATAGGACCTGCGAAAAATCTATGCTGGACATGTAACAAGAGTTAAACAGGCTTAAAATCATTATCTCTGTGAACAATGAGATCCGTCTGATCTCTAAAACCAACCACTTATTGGATGCAAGAAACAATCGATCTGAGATGGATTGCAACCAGCATCCTTCCGTTTGGCACAACATTATGTGGAGCTGTACAGTAACTAGCATTCATCTCTCATAAACAATACAATAAGCATTCGTAGTTCTAGAACATAATTTCTTCACAATATCTAGACGAGTATGATTTTCTCAAAAATAAAGAGAATTTTGAGCGATTACTGCGTAATAGTATTTTTAACAGTATTTCCCACTATTCTTGTATTTCTAAGATTCTTAATCAAGCATGCGAATATAATTATAACGATCGCTTAAAAATATACGAGCGTTATAGATCCAATAATTCTATACTATACTGTATCAAGAGACTCGGGTGAGTCTCGCGCCAAGTACAGGCAACCAGCCGTACAGGGCACGACTGGGCACGACCCGCCGAGACCAGAGACGAGTAGGGAGATGCACAACGCTACGGTTTTAGGCGATACCAAGATCATGGCGCTAAATCGTAGCGCGAGTCTGGAAGTAGGACTTTGTGATCATCGCCTCCGTCGACAATGCGAATCCCGTCGCAGCCGAGCTAAACGTGAACACGAACGCGCAGCTTGGCCGACAGCGGTTCTCCGCTACTCACCGCTGGTTCCCAAAGCAACCCTTAAAACGAGACCGGGAACTATAAAACTTCTCAAGAACTATTAAAAAAGCCTATTGTTGAAAAATATTAAAGACATTTTTAAGAAAGTGCATTGCCAACTCGATACCCGTGTAGCACCTCAATTTTTACTAAATATTATTGGATCTTGATTTACTTTCAAAATTTATTCAAAATATAAAATTGAGGCTAAATCAAAATCTCGCAGAATATACGGAGTAGATAAAAATTGAATTCAAATTGTAGAATATCGAAAATAAATTACGTTCGCTTGTAATAAAGCGCATCGTGCTATGTTCAATGCAATACCGAGACTGTCATTAGAGTAATATTAGGAAGCTGCAATTAAGGAATTCCAATCGATAGCAGATAAAGTGGTTAACGAATTTTTCAAAGCGGCCATAACAGGATTTCTGGAAGATGATGGTCGGCGCAAAGTAGATTCTTTCCAACCATGACATTTGTGAAATGCGTATTATAATTACGATTATAAACTTCGAAGATTCTTCTGTATGTACAAACGTAGATACCCGGGACCTCTAGGACAGAAAGTCGATATACATGTATATTGTATATACTGTTATGCCGTAAGGTCCGATAAATGATCTTCGACACTTCTTTACTATGAGTACTTAATTCCTTTTTTATTCTATTTCTTTTACAACGACGTTTACTGTACGTAAGGACTATGACGACTAACTTTCAATCCACTGCTCGCAGAGCAGCTTACAAAAAGGTATTACTGCGCTGAGATATAATTTTGATGACTAAGGATCTAGAACTGCGCCGAGGTGTCGCGCGGTTAATCTTATTATTACTATATCTAACAAAGGCAGATCAAGCAAGAATCGGAGTAGTGTAAGGGCATAACAATATACAGGGTGTCTCAGACCACCCGTCCACCCCTTCTAGAATGGAAAATACTGGATATTGCAAAAAATGGTTCAAACAAAAACTGTTGGGTTCTGAACGATGCACTTGATGGTGACCTTACCTGTGACCTTCAAGGTCATTTTCAAGGGTATTTCAAGGTCAACTTTGTTTTTTTAAATAGGAACCCCTACTTTTGGTCCCGGAATCGGAAAGAGCGGAAAATTCTACGTTCAGATGATAGATGATGTCATATGTAGGATTTGTAAGACCCCTAAGGTAGTGTAAAGGTCAACTTCATTATCTTTTTCATCCATGCACCCTAATGAACCCGGAAAAGTGAGGTTAAGCGAAAAATATTCCAGACAAAAATGGCTCAACTTAGTGGAGCACATACCCTCATGACCTTGAATTTGACCTTGGAATTGATTTTCAAGGGTATTACAAGGTCAACTTGGTTTTTTAAAAATAGGAACCCCTACTTTTGACCTTAAATTCTGAAAGAGCACGAAATTTTGAGTCAAACCCCAAATTATTTTATAACCCCAAAATTATTTTCGAAGTACTTGGATCAACTGAAATGAATTCAGTTTTAACTTTTTAGAGGAAAATAGAGAGAATGGAATTGGATTTAATAACTTAAATAAATTGTGATTACATAACAGAAAATTTTTATTTTATAATCAACCAAATAATAATTGAATTATTCTTATTCAATTTGTACTTCTTTGAACAAATAAATAAATCAATAAAAAATTTTAATAAATAAATAAGTCCATTTCATTGTACATACAACAGTTCATACTTTCATTTCCGAATAATTGTAATAATTCAGAATAATTCGTATCTTAATAATCTGCTTAAAATTATTTTTTATTTGATATGTTCAAATTGAGCTCCACGTTGAAGTATGCAAGCTCGTACTCTTTTCGGAAAGGAGTCAACTGCTCGAAGAATTTCGTCAACTGAAAGGGATCGAATAGCTTCTGAATCCTAACGATCATATTCGCTGTAGTTGTAGGTCTTTCTTGGTACACTAGATTTTTTAGCCTTCCCCATAACTAAAAATCTAGAATAGTCAAGTCTGGTGAGCGTGGTGGAAAATTAACTGGCCCATATTTACCAATCCATCTCCTGCGAAAGATTCTATTCAGTTCGATTCGGACGTTTCTCGCTGTATGAGCTGGACAACCGCCCTGCTGAAACCACAGTCGCTGACGTATGTCAAGAGGAACATCTTCCAATAAATGTGGAAGGTCGTTCTGTAGCAGTTGTAAATATCTGAACTGATTCATATTCCCATCCAGAAAAATAGGACCGATGATTTGATTCCCGATAACACCACACCAGACATTGACTTTCCACTTGTGTTGGTGATCCACCTCTCTTAACCAATGAGGATTCATATCAGACCAATAACGGAAGTTCCAATTACTCACTTCATAATCACTTTGGAAAGTGCACTCATCCGAAAATAGAATATCTCGATGAAAATTACGGGGCTGTTCTTGAATCCAATTGCAAAATGCTAGTCTTTGTCTGTGATCGTCCTGACTTAAGGCTTGATGAAGCTGCATCCGGTAACCATAAAACTTGAATTCCTTAAAAATTCGCTGAATTGAGCTTTTTGATATTCCAGAATTTTTTTCTCGACGTCTTAAACTATCCTTGGGCATAACATGAGCAGATGCAATGATATCGGCAGATTTCATATCACGAATTCTTCTGCGAATTTTTCTGCCCTTGTTATGATGTGGTTGTACCAAACCTTCAGTACGAACGCGTCTAAATAATCTGGAAAATACTTTCCGTGAATGAGGAAAATTTTCTGGGAAGCGCTGTCGCCACAATTGCTCAGCTACAGAAAAAACATTCCCACACTCTCCCAGTATTTGAATCATCTGAACAGCTTCTTCGTTGGAATAAACCATGACTGGAATTAAGAACCAGTACAAATACTAATACACTTGTGTGAATCAGAAAGTAAGTAGCGTAAGTAACGACTTAAGACTCATGAAGAAAAAAAAATTGATAAATAATTTGGTATTAAATTAATTAAATCTTACCTGCTGGAATAAAATCAAAATGGGTCAATGACGTTTCAGATATTACACAATTGAAATTTACTCCGTTAATTTCACTCCGTCAATTCATTATTCACTCCATGACTAATAACCACTGAACCAAGTAATGAAAAGTAATGCAAACTTAAATTAATGGATATTTTTTTCTTAATTAAGGTATCGACTT
>JARQTJ010000744.1:0-16523 GCA_030142635.1 Trachelus troglodyta
GGAACTATGATGGATGCAAGTAAATATGAAGTTTATTTGTGAGATGCTAATAGTTGAGATGCTAAGTTCACACACGTGCACCGACCGGGGTGTCACGAGCTGCCTCGTGCTCCTATGCTATCCGTTGATAGTTTTCCTAGCTATGTTTCAATACGGTATAGAAAGTTCTCGCGATATCCAGGAAATTCTATGAATTTCCTGCGAGTGTTCCGCAGGTGTTGTGCTGTGCCCTAGTGCAGTGCCCACCGAGTGCCCTCTGGATACGGCTCTCAGGTTTCACGGATCAACTGCATCAGCTCCGGTGAAGACTCCCAATTTATTAATTGGTGAAGGGATTTCGATTTGATACGTCCAATTCGTTCTGTTACGTTCTCGATCCGTTGCTCTCTGTACATATAGCGCACTATTTGTCTGACGCTTACTCCGACCCTCTCTACCTCGACTTGGCAGTCTGAGCGGCCGTGCATTTCCGTTGCCGTCCGCTCTCGTTCGTGCATCCAGTTGCGTTTGCTGATTTTACGCGACCCCAAAAATCGACAGGATCCGTTAAGTTATCGCATTATATGATAGGTTCAATCAGAGCTCTTGTTTTGGCGGAGTTGGGCCTGTTCCATCTTGACTCCCAGTTCATACCGGCTCGTGAGCTCCCCGTGAAACAAGAATTGCCTGGTGCCTGCCTGGCTTGCGAATGCACGTGCGAAGGGGGACGGCCGATGGTAATGTAGGTTAGTTTTCGGGTTTTTCGGTATCGGTGTCGAGTTAAGAAAATACGTTACAATATATAATACGATAGACGTATTCAGAAGGTGCCGCAGTGGGAGGATAGAGATATTAAGAAAATAAGATATAACGTAAAAACGAAGGGTAGCTACCCTCATAGGAGGTTTCTTAAAATATCTCGGAAAGCACGAAACTGCTTTTTAATCCGGTTTATTCGTCAGGATTCACTATTGCTCGATTTGCTCGTGGCTGGTCGAACGTCGGTCAGAACTTCGACGTCAGCGTCGGTTCCATTTCGCGCTCTTCGTCGCTCTCTTTGTTCCGTTGCGGTTAATTTAAGTAAATTATTATAAAACAATGTTATCGTTTCATTTGATATTAAAACTTGTATTACGATAAAGATCAAACTTTGTATGACGTTTACCGTCTCTCTTTTCTGTATTACGTAATACTGGAAATATCGCATAAAGATTCGTCCAAAGACATTACGGGTCGTTTCAATGAAATTATAAATAACTGTCTTCATCAGCTTTTGCACAATTTTAATATAATTTTTAATCTATAATTTTATTACTCGTTCAATTTCACGGGAGCGAAAGTATTTTCAAATTTCCCATTACGGATTTCCCGCCTTGAAATCTTAGTTCAACGTTCGACCGGTATCTTGTTCGGTGGCGCTAGCGTCGCTCTCGAGTATCTGCAATGGATATTATTTAACGCGTCTGTGGATTATATAGGATTTTACTAAAACAGCGCAATACTTTATTGTCGCAGTCGTCCTGAGTCACGGTATGTAATATCGGCTTAACGTTGGAAAAAGGCTAAAACCACGTCCGTACTCGCTGGCCTACTAGTTTAGGACTAGCTTTAACGAATGGCGCAACAACTTCCAATTGGTCGATTATTATTTTTTATTGATCTTTAATCCTCGCTACCTCCGTCTCTCGTAACTATGCCTTTTTCCATAGAACGAGTATTTGTGCGAAATTTCGAAGCCTATCATTTTAATCAACATACGGTGTTATACCTTGTACGATCTATGTGCGTATGTATCGGTTAATATGTACAGCATGGTACGTATGATTCCTTAAGTGGATTTTTTGAAGTTTTTACTCATGCATGGTAGATTGTGAAAAACGCGTAGCTTTTCTACGAATTTTATTTATCACGTGCGGCCGCTGGAGACTATGCTTTTCAATATTTACGTGAGTAAGTGTCACGGCTTTTTTGCTTAATTTTTATTGTAATTTCATTAAAGTTGAACCTGATTCCTTAGGAGAGAGTATACGATTTAAATAGAGATAAGGCGTGCATATCTATGTTTGTGTATATCGTAACGTTAGTTTTCAACTCACGATCATATGGCGACTCCAGCTACCGATTCAAATAACGTTCTCGCTTTCTGGTTCTACCTCTCTATTTTTGTCTAAGCTCACGCCGTTGTTTAATTAATGGGAAAAAAGTTTCATGCGGGGAACCTCAAGATGGGAAAATTTTTTCTTTCATATTTACGAATCGATCGCTAATTATTTGCTAAACCTTACACTGAATTTAATCTTCTTTATGACGCCACGATCTTTAAACAAATGCATAATAACCGCAGCGAAAATCGGAGAAGCCAATTTTTTTAGTTTTTCAAAAAAGTATCGTTTGCTAACCTTTCCTATTCGTCCCATCCGGAAGAGTGTAGTCTCTAGTACATCTCGAATGCGTTCCATCGTTTGCACCCTCACAGGTTTTTTTAAAATTCAAAACAAGTATGTAGCAAGTACCCCGTCCAGGCGCCAATTTTTTGAGTTTTTCAAAAAAGTATCTTTTGCTAAGTTTAACTCAAAAAACAGGCATCTAGACGCACTACTTACTACGTACTTACCTTGAATTACTAGGCGCCCGTCTGGTATGCGGGTGCATGGACGAAGGGTGGACGGCCGAAGGTGACGTGGGTTGGTTCTCGGATTTTCGTTATCGATTTCCAGTTAAGGAAATACGTTGCAATTTGTGTGTGCGTGCATGCGTGTGTGTGCCGTGGTGTGTGCATAGTCTTGTATAAATAAATACATGCCTAGAAAGGGATAGTTAGATGAAGGAAAAGTCAGGAGCGTGTGACTGGGTAACAGAGTAAGGAAGGGCTATGTTATAAGGGGTGTCTTAAAAGTACAAACAATTTTGGGTTTGCCTAATCTGGTTGGGATCCGGCAGCAGTCACAGTAGGTCACGGGCGAAGGATTTGATAGTGCACCAGCCACCTTCAACTGGCTAACCGGACGGTGAGTAATCTGGAGATATAAAGGGGGTTGGAGTGGTCTACTAATTTGTGATGTAAATATTCTGCTAGTGACTGAATTAAAAAAAATATATATATATTAAAAAATGAGAGTCAAGAGAAAAGCAAGTCCTGGTTATCTTCCACTGTCTGCCACTCACCCCTTTTCTTTCTTGTATAACCCGACCGACGCTCGGTACACTCCATGACAAATATTTCTGACGTTGTACCCACCATGCAGGCAATTTTACCCTTAAATATAAATCCAAGGAGAAATGTATCACCCGATCGTAAATTACAAAAGCGATTTCAGTGAGTATCCGTTCCATGAATTTTTATGGAGATGTCACGCATCCCCCGCGAATAATTCCATAAAAGCGGAAAAATATTGCCATTTTCTTTTTTTTTTTTCATGCATCACGATACTGACACTTTTTCCAACCTAGGATTTGCCTACCGTTGTACGCCCTATATACAGTCTCTCTCGGCCCTACCGTTAAAACGAAGTTGAATCTCACCAGAATTGTTGATTCAACGTATTCCGTCGTCTCGTTTTGTTTGACTTCATTTTTTCCCCCTCTATATATGTATATATTCTTTTTTATCAATTTTATTCTCATTTACCATCGTTGTGTCGAGTAATGCTATTTCATTTGGGATGAAAGAATAGCAGGGAAACGAGAGGCGATTTTTCATCCACTACCCCCCTTCCCTCCCCAGCCCCCTCTTTTATTTCTGACGAGCATTTTCACTCATTCCGTATTTGTTGCAGCGATGCAAAGTTAACGTGCAAATTATTTCTGTTTGTATCTTTATATAAATTTTTATTCTGATACATAATCAAGGTGGATTCAGAATTCAATTATTTCTTTTTTTTTTCCTTCGTAATTTAAATTGCTAAAATATCCACGTTTCACTGGCTGATATGCAAAGGCAGTTTTGACTTTTCCCGTGTTGTAACTTTTTGTCCCTTGGTAGAAACTCACGTGAACGAAGTAGATGGTGATGATGGGAACGGGGGTGCGTTGGCTCGTGTGGTATAAAAATTAGCATTTTAATCGTTTATCTAGTGCGAGACGATGGGATTCTGGTTCAGTCACTCCCTACGTTTCCGTTAACCGTATGTATCTGCGAAGTCTGAAAGAATTTTTTTTATCTCTGCGCAATCTCTTGAAGACGGTAGAAAGGAGATGCTCGTGGCTTTGTACGTTTTATTTTATTTGTTGTTTTAGTTATGCATAATTTTTATTTATGAATTTCATGTAATACGTATACATTATGTTAGGAGTCACATGGGATACTGTGTACATATATACATATATGCACACACCAATATAAAAGAACGTCAATATGTAAATGAATACAAGAAGAACGAAGTCCCGTTTTCCGCGCGCGGCAACAAGTGAAATTTAAATCCGAATCATCGTCAGGGCTTAGCCGGGCTCTATCGCCGAGGAACAGGGACGTGATCTTCGTGACGGTGCCACGGGGAGAAAGATTTCCGAGAAAATACAACTTTAACCCCCATTTTATATGCCCCCACAAAACGATACTCGGGATCCTCAAGATTTCCATAATTGTAAAACTTTTTATGTAAAGAAATTTAAGAAAAAAAAAAACGTTTCAACCACTCGCCAGGACGTCGGATGAATTTTCAAAAAATATCCAACGATCGTTTCGTTTACCCGTAAAATCTATACGTACGAATTCTCCACGTACCACTTAAGGGATGTTCGGGGCGAAATATTATATGAAGAATTTCGTCACCCCGTGCAATACCCTATGCCCTACGTCCCTGCGTATCTCCGAAGGATAGGGGTAGTTGCGCGTCGTCGACGGGGTGGGATATGACGTCGGTCGGTTAATAGTAGGTCGAGGGGTTGGTGGGGCGGAGGGGTGCGAATTTGGGGCTGGAGCCTGTGGAATGAGGCGAGCGGCTCGTGGTTGATCGCGCGCGAAATTGTCGGATCAACAGTTTGCTAGTTAGAAACCACCGTTGTCTGTCTGCTTGCTTGGTTGCTTGTTCAGTTGGTTGCCTGTTTGTCAGTCCGCAACCTTCTTCGATTATACCTGGTTGACTGGTTGATTACAGATTGGGTGACTGGTTCGGTTCGTATATACTTAATCGGGATGATCTTGTGTAGTAAAATGATCGAAGGAATATTTGATAAACGTTTGGAAGGAAAAACGCATCCTTGTGAACCTTTAATATCGACCGAAGGGATCGAATCTAACCAGGGATTCCTCGAATTCAAATCGGTCTTCTCGACTCCTGGCTATTTCAATAGAAATTGCGCCTTTCGCAATCTTTAATCGATATTGAAATTATGTAACGGCTGGTATCGTCATTTCCGTCGTGAAGGTCCGACTCGTCCGATCAAGAACGTAGCACACCCCCTTACCGGAGGTACTACCAACTGTCCATTCCCAGCTGTAATCCCGACACGGTTTCCAGCCATATAGGGGGCGGAAGGGGTTGAACACCCTTTACAATAATCCGATTTCATGCTGCCGGCCATTCGATTTCAATAACATAATAACTACTAAACTCAGCGACCCCCTTTCCTGTTACCTGCTCCGTTGGTAAAACACACACATATATATGTATATATACATTATATATATATATATATAGTACGTAGCGGGTGTATATATGGTATACATGGCAAACGGTGTACATAACCTTCCTCGCTGGATGTCTCTATATGGTTTACCGTCTGACACTAGCAGGTACGTATCCACTAGCTGCGCCAAGGGAACTAGGAATAATTAGAAAGCCTTCGGAATGACTATAGATCGTCTCCTGGATGCTTCTGTCGTTTCAGGTCGAGGGTGTCTAGGTATTGGTAGAGGTCAATTTTGATTTCCTTCAATCGGCCTCGCCACGTCGTTTCTCATCAGGACGCTTAATGGGAAACCGTCCTCCCTCTGTATTTCCCTCGCGATTTTACATCCCCTTCTCAGATCCTCTTCTTCTTCACCCTCGTAATCGTTACTGGCTCCGTACCTCCTCGAAGTATCTCCAGATATACTTTTGATGAAACGTACTGGGGATACCGACTGCTGCTGGTTAATAAGCTAGACGCCCGGTACGTGACGGGGAGAACTTTTTCGCTTTTCATGACCGTCAGACAGTCTGAAACTTATTTTTAAAACTTATGGCCTCGATCTTATTTCCGAATAAATCAACAGAACGAAATCCACTTTAGCCTAAGTATACCCGTAAGGGTGTTTTCGGGTTGTGCCACTCTTTTCTAAGTACAGCCCATACTAAGGTTTTTCTTTGAGATTGCAAAAAAAAAAGATGAAGGGGATATTGAAAAAAATTTTTTTTGTTCGCCGATTTTGAAAAAATAATACGTCACTGGGAATATATATATCAGTGCGTGAGAAATTTTTGTTTGAAAAGAAGAAAAAAAAAACTTTTCTTCACCCTCTTTCGACTTTCACTCTCATTTCAGTCCATTCGGTACGCTCGTGAATATTTGTGTATTTTGTGTGTTCGCTTTGACGAACAGGCATACAGATTCGAGCGAACTGCCTCGTAAATTACCAAAGCAGAGGGGAGAGTCTTGATCGTGAGTGTTACTGGGGAGAAAAAATGGGGGGCGGTTGGGTGTAAAGAGAAAGGACCACCGTCGTGGTAGGACACCCCTAGAAGAAAGTCTCCTGATTCAGGCTTCTTTTCACCGACCTTCGGTATAGATCGCAGATCGATACCGGCTTTCACGCCAGTGAAACTTCCCCTAAATCTTAAGGTTAGATACCCATCCTTTTTCCAACCCCCCCAGAACTCTCCCTCCCTCCGAGAAAACACTGAGCATCCGCCGATTGAAACGTATCTCCGTTATACCCGTGCAAACACACCTTCTCGTCCTATCGAAATCCGGCATCCCCTATTACTGTAGGACAGAAGTCAGCCGAGTCAGCCTGTGGGAAATTTTACACGAGAAGGATTCACTATTTGCATTGCGATTTATCATTTGCATGTCTTTCCGGAAGTGCGGCGTCTTTCCGTGTCCTGTACCATTCGGATCCGTAATATGGAGTGGGAAGGCGATTTCCTTTCCGTTGCGGAATATACTCTGTACCAAAGGCCACTCCCTCTTCCCTCTTTCTCTCCCCTCTAAAGGCTATGCGCCCTTTTATACCCGAGTGCTCTATCTTTTTTCCCACCCTTCTCTCTTGTCTCCGCTCTTTTTCCCCCTCGTGACGTCACTCCTACCGTATCTCTTATACGCGCCGTTAAGATGCTCCTCGAGGCTTCGCGCGACGGAATGGCGGAAACGAGTAGAGGAAAGACAGCCCGCGTATATAGATTCGTCGAAAATTCTTTTTC
Source organism: Trachelus troglodyta (assembly GCA_030142635.1). Lineage (NCBI taxonomy): Eukaryota > Metazoa > Arthropoda > Insecta > Hymenoptera > Cephidae > Trachelus > Trachelus troglodyta. The sequence goes on from JARQTJ010000744.1 coordinate 7,323, forward strand.
GTCTGCCAAGATGTCGAGCAAACACGGCACGTGGCACTTATCCCGAAATAGTATTTGCCATTTCGAATCCGTATACAGGTATCTTGGGGGATAGTCGAAAAATCGATCGGCTTTATCGACACTTACGAATGAATCTATTTCTGGATACCTTCAGGGTGCATCGTTCGGGTTATACGTATATACTATGTATATATATTTCCTTAAAAAATATGGCTCTTAAGACACATCGAGACACGGGTTGCCTAAAAATCACGCGCTACTGTGAATCGTAAAGGGGGGTGGGGGGGGGGCGAAGACCATGTCGTTCGATTCATATACGGATTCTGACTTTTGGTCTTGATATCAAAGATTGAACGGTTCAATTCGATAATGCGAGCGGAGAAACCTCCGAGATACTTTTAATACACAACGTTCATTCGCGACGTATTACCTTGATTCGCATTTCGTAGATCCGTTTGAGGACCGTCATGCGTACGTACAGGAAGTCGTAATAATTCGCTTGACACTTACGTATGACATTATAATAGAACAAAGTTGATCTTTGAATTGAACTCCGTTACAAGGGTATAATAATTTATTGCAATGCAGGACGTATTAGTACAATCGTTGGGGGTGGGGGGGTACCTTAATCAAATTATCATGATTAAGAGGATGACACGCGCGAGTTAACGTTTGCCCTTTGACCCCAAACCTAGGAAACACGCGTAAAAATCGAGCAAAGCTTAGGATCCGGCATTAATTTCTACCCTCCTTCGGATGGATTGCTTTTTGTAGTACGGCAATACCCGTGAAATTATACCCGGCTGTACGGGAATAAGGAAAAAGGGAAACCTTAACAGCAAGTGGATCAGTGTATACGGACTGTAGATGGTCAGCCGTGATAATACTGTTCATATTTACATGTATCTGGCCATATATATATATATATTTCTCTGCCACTAAGTACCCCCTACCCAGTAACCCCGCACCACCCTAATTAACCCTGTAACAAGAGATAAAGCGGAGAGAGCGGAAGCGGGTTAGGAAAAAGCGTTAGAGAGAGGGAGTGAAAGAATGAGAAGTGTAGAGAGAGAGAGAGAGAGAGAGAGAGAGAGGGGTAAAGGTAGATGGGTGGGACAATGGCTTTGATATTTAATCGCGTTTAACGCAAGCAGCGACCTCCAGACGCGAAAACGCCGTTGCCGCTCAGTTTTAATTCTGTTTGTCTCACAAAGAGGATGGACCTGGCCGAAGGATCACAAGGGATGAGTGGGCGGATTATAATATTGTGCGAATGGGAACGTGTGTGTCCCAGAGGATATTTTGCTGGTATAGTATTTTACGTCAATAAACCTGGAACCGCCACGGAGTTAAAAATGAAAAGAAAATTTATTGAAACATTAGGAGCTATCATGGAAGCTAATTGAGTGCCCTTATTAAAATTTATGAACTCTATTCCTTATAGTCGAAACATATGGCGGTGCTAACTTAAAAAAGAGTATGAACCGCCACAAGGTAAACAATGAAAAAATAAAACAAAAAATAAGATTCGAGAGCTAATAAAGTGCTTTTAAAATATGCAACGGCCAGATTTGGAAGTCGTGCCTCATAGAAAAACCAATCCTGTCTCGCTGGGACGTCAATAAAGATCTTAAAGAATTTATAATTTAGCAATAAATTTTATTTTGACTTTCCACCGTGGTGATTTCAGCTTTATTGACGTATTTATTTTCCCTATTTTCACTCCCTCTCTCTATCTTTCTCTATTTCTCTCCCTTTCTACCTCGTGCATCTTACAAGCGAATTCGACCTCGTTGCCCTTACGTCGCCAAGCATAGGAGTTTCTCTCTTTCTCTTAATACTCGAGCCCCCCTTATACGTTTATTACCTTACTCGGTAGGTTGATACCTTTCTCTTTTCATGTGAGCGAATAATTGGCGAGTACGTTGATCGCGATAATCCCGCCTGCTATTACTCCATTAATGTATTCTCTATCTGCGCCCTCGTCGCGCCCTTGTATATTTCGCATTCTTTGGTACTCGAATTGTTCTGGCTGACCCGAAAAATTATTCAATTAACCCACGGGAGTTATTACGACCAGACACACTGTTTGCAATTATGGTTATCAATGTACATGGTACATCGTGACGTATCAATTACCAAAGATATCTTATCTCGCAGTCGGACTCTAGTGTCCAGTCTTATCTGTAAAAACGTAAAACTTGTATTTACGCGAAACTCAATGTTTTTATTCTTGCGTTTAATTATAATGATAACGTTATACCGTTTGATCATGTTTTTTTTTTTAATGCCGTCGATGTATCTCGATTCACGTCAGAGAAACGGTCAACTCGGTCCACGGACTATTTAATAGACGGTCGGGCTGCAACTGCAAATGGTTCGTAATATCATTGACAAATATTGGCAATGTCTAATCGACGCGATCGATTTAGCCCGCAATCATTCGTCAGGATAGCGGCCTGATAATCGGGCAAACATTTGGATATGTGAATCAAACGTAATGTGGCAGACATACGAATTCGATATAAATCCGTATATAAACGCTCGATTTGGGTCGATCTGCTCTATAGCCAACTTCACTCACTAGAGATTTCTGAGACGGAGGAATTTCTGATATTCGTATGTAAAGAAAGATTTTTTGTAAAATAAAACTTGCAGTTTCTGTGTAATCGGTGTACAGAGTTATTCAGTAGAAAAGCCACCACCTGAGGTTAGCGCTTCCATTTGGGTCTTATGGTAAAACCATGTTCAGGTGGTGGGTCTGGGTTGAATAACCTGGTATATGCGTTAGGCAGTTCTCTTTAAGGGTTGAAGGGGACGGTGTGGGAGGGGGGGGGGGTTGATCCTCTAACCTCTAAGGCACCAGGGTGATTTCATGACTATCATATTTACTTACTCCTTCGAGGCACGACACGTGCAAGGAAGCTACCCTTATCCTTCGGGTACCTCTGACTCCCTTCGTTACTCCCTTAGGCACCCAATCAACCCTCCTGGAATATTTTTGCATGCGTACCCTACCCCTATTTTTTCTGCCATTTCGTCCCCTTTATACCTGGTTCCTAGCGACATTAGCAGAGTCTCCCTCTCCCCAAGCCCCCTCTTGTACCCCATACACTATTTCCAGGACGTTTTACACCCCAAACTGAAGAAGGTAACCCCGGTACGACCTGCTAACGCTCGTTCTACTATGTCAATCGAGATTTAGAAAATCCTCAAGAAAATTCAACCCCCCGTGCGAAAGTACAACAACCCCTATGGTCTTATTCCGCTGTTGCGAATTCTCAATGATTTCACTCCGAACTTGATTTTTTCTATTGTGTCATATCACTGATTCACCTCACGACGCGTCATTTGCAGCCGTCACAACCCTCTTTGGTAGAGGGTTGCTTTTGACTCGGTTGACAATACTTTTTATTATTTTGTGATATATCTACAAGGATACGGTGATACGAGATCAAGAGACAGGTACTCGTTGTGCATACTTTTTCATTTCATTTACCCTAAGGCAGCGCTTAAGTAAAATGCAAAAATTAATTCGTTTATTCAAAAATCTCAGATCAACCCTGTTATAAACAGGTATCTTGTTTACTGCTTATGAGTACAGCACCCGTATAGACAAACAACCCATAGCGCTCAAATCCTTCCCTTCAAGTACGAGACGGTCTGTACAGCGGCCATATTAAACATAACCTTCCCCCATTATCCAGCCGTCCGATATAATACTTTTTAATAATAAAACGCGCGGCCGTTGCGAGCGCAAGACAAGTGCATGTTACTCGGGACGAGAAGCGCGGTTAACTTTTTAATGAGTGAAAACGTAGTCAAAGCGATATAAGCGCAACCGGAAAGTGGAGGGGCGGGGGGGAGTTGGTTCATGTTTCAGACACTGAAGGTTAGGGGACGGCTGGTGGGGTACATGGGCTAGCAAAGATTCGCTCGCCGTGACCGCCGGCGAAATTCAATTCGATCAAGATCCTTTCTCTTTTATCCATGTGAAATTCAGTATGGGCATTTTCTGTTTTTATTATTTTGAACCAAACAAGCTTGTACATAGATATATGTAGAAGCAACAGTCGTATCCTCTCATGGAAACGAGAATAATCTCGTGCTGTAGGAGATTCCGAGGAACACGGTTTCTGTCAGGTTAAATGGAAGATGGCTCCAGCCAGGGAAAGAGGGTGGACGGTTGGATGGAGGTTGTTCCGCTATTTTATTTTCAAAGAGTTTAACACGCCACGTTTTCGTAGGTACGCGCTTTGGTTATGTTTCACGAAAACGAACTTTTTCATTTACGGGTTATCATTATAAAAAAAGAGAATAATTTTTTTTCTCTCCGTAAAAGAGCATCCTCTTTATCTCTATAATTTCATAGCGTTCAGTCTCTCCGTACCACGTTTATATCTCTCGTAGAACGTTCGCTGCCAGAGGACCTGTTTTTTTTACGTTGCGTCCTGGGGGTATACGCCCGTTGGTCCAGGTCTAAAGTGAATTCGTCTACCTGATTGCGCTAATTGTCGCACTTTTGTTTCACGTTAAATCGCCCGACGAAACGAGTTTACCTGTCGACGCTGTTTTCATTGACGTAGATTTTCTGGTTATACACCCGGTAGATATATGGAAATGGGAAACGAGGGTTGAGCTCCAGTTGGAATCTGTCAGAGAGGTTGCTCGAGTGTGATTGCGAGAGGGAGATAGGTGGAGTAAAATCATGCGCTTCTTGTTTCTTTAATATTAATAGGAATGGGATAGAACGAGAGCGAGAGAGACAGACGCACGTATATAGTATGTACAACCGGATGATGAAACCGTTCGTTTCTACCCGGTTTCTCGTGAAGGCGAACTCACGTTAGCCGCAACCGACGCTCTTCACTGTCCCTCGGGTCACTAAGGATCGCGACGACGGCGTCGACGGCTCTTGGCTGCGTTATTATTTCTCATGGACGTCGACGCTGATGCGGATGTGAATGTCGGCTAGGACGTGGATACGGATGTAAAGTTTAAAATCCGAAACAGCCGCATGCCGCAGGCTAGACTGCGTCTGACGTACCTGTACCGACTTATATCCTATCATACAATTCTTCCGCTTTTATATTCTCGGATATTCTCTCTCTCTCTCCCTCTCTCCCTCTTTATTCATCGGTTGATTTCTTTTTTTATTTATTCTTCTTTCTTTCATTCCTCCTTTTCTTCTCTTTCTGACTCGCCTCATCAAAAGATTTCTTTTCTGACTGCTCCTGTTCGATTCTTTCGTTTTCACTTACTACCTACTAACCCCTGCCTCCCTGGGCTTAGATGTTTATTTTTCGGTAACAGCATTCATTTTCAAATTATAATATGCCCCGGGCTACCGCACTCCCTTATTACGTTCCTGTCTCGCGATGATTGGTCGCCCTGCGGCTACTTCGGATTTGCTTAAGAGAATGTCAACCGGCTGTCCCTTTGCGGGGTTTACCTACTGTACTTATTTAACCCTCCGCAACGTCTTGTTTCCTTGGAGAATTTTACCCTCTTTATTTTTTGATTAAATTTTTGTCCACGGACTTTTTTTTGTGGCGATCCCCCCTTTTTCGCAACTTTATAAAATTTTCCATATCCTCCGGCGTATGATCTCTATTGATCTCTTCTTGGCAATGCGACTCGGAGGTCATATCGGATCGATCGAATGATCAGAGAAACTTAATGTCATTTATCGTGTGCTTTAATTTTAATTGTTTTCGAAGAGCACGTGATAATCGCAATTGACGCTTGACTCTTTTTCACATATTACCCAATCTTTTATTCGTTACTCTTTTGACTTGCTTTATTTTTACGGGAATTTCGTCAAGGATAAACTGATCTTATCCCCGCTGGTTTTAATCCTAAGGGCGACTTTCATGACGGCGACGCGTTCTGAGAACCAAAGAGCTATTGCGAATATGCTCACGGAATTTTGAGACTGTTTAATCTCAGGATCTCCCGTCGTGTCTTCGCTAATAAAGACGCTCTATCTTTATTGTCATCGGCCCGAAATTTGCATTGGTAATGGCAAAGTTTCCCTGGACTCATTAACGAAGTAACCGTTCGATCTGCTCTCAGTTCGACGTTATCCTCGCGCCTTGAGGACTTTCCTCTTGTTATTCAATTTCGAACTTGAAAAATCGTCTGATGAAGTTGTTTCTAACGGCGAGTGTATTAATTCGCTTTTATATAAGCGACCAATCCGCGTCGTACCCATGAATATCTATTGGTTACAATAACGAGTTCCTCTAATTGCCACTTCCGTTTGTCCTTGGGATCCTTGGACGTCCACTTCCTGCGAGCGCAGCGCCATCTACATTTTTACCCTCTGAGTACGATCAAGAATGTCGGATCTACATTACACCAAAGTTTTTCGACAAAATAATAAATAGGTGCGTTTAAAGCGTCGCGACGCTCGGGACGCCATAAGAGCCAATTGAAAGTTTTTCATTGTACGGCGCAACAGTAGGTAGCTATACCGATCGCGACCTATGACCCCTCTGATCTCGTTGTCAGTTATTACCCGAACCATTTTGAATTAACGACCCTTTAAATTCCCATCCCCTTCACCCTCTCGTCCGTCTCTCGAACGACGACGAAGTTGCCAAAGATAAAAAATACCCACGGACTACATGCCCCGCATCCTTCGGCCACCATTTTCACCGGAGCGACGGCGCGTGCAGGAATCGCCCGTTGGCGATTGACGATTTGCGGAAATGAAAGAAGCTTTTTACATTTTTTTTACGAGACTTTTACAAAGACTCCGAGCATATACCCGGTAGGGATGGTATAGGGACGGTCCAACGCTAAGGGTTGCTTTATTAGCGTCCTTAAATCCCTTATATCTTTATGACGCTTTAAGAGGAATATTGATTTCAATATTACATCCTCTAATGGCAGTCTCCATGTATATCCATATACCCACCATTAACTTCATTATTACCATTCAATTGATTTTTCTTTTGTTTTTCAAAGATGTCTTACGACTTCGACTACGATCGATTTGCCAATTTTATTGATTTATAATTCTTTTTTTTTTATACCCTTTTATAAACCACTTTACATACTCTCTGTGGCATTTACTCGTATAGGGCATTTCTCGGTCTTCCATAGGGAATCTCGACTCTATGTGATGTAGGATGCTATCTCGTTATAGGAGGACGCGTAAAATTAGGGTTGACTGCCAAAGTGCGTTGCATTCAGCGGTGGACGACGTGCATCCATGCATGCACATACGTCGGTGCATTAGCTGTCCAGCGAGGCACGTAGGTAACCTTGTCAGCGGGCAGGTGCTTAATAACCACCTAATTGAACTGTCCGAGATATTGGCAACAATGGATCCGTCTATTCGAACCCTTGCCGGGCTTAGCCCCCCCCCTTGCCACCACCCCCTTGTGGCCAGGACGCTATCGCTATCGCGTGCCACTGACAACCATGCTGCTAGATTCAGCAAATTCAGTTTGTACCTTGCAGTGTAATATATTTACCATTACGATACGCATGTATGGTAACTTATTTATTTATATTTGTAGCAGTGTGTTGTTCCACGCATTAATAATATAGAGAGATATTAAAACAGATATTACAATTGTCCGCGGGACAGGTAGTACGGTAATTGAACGTAGGGGTGTGTAGTCCAGTCCACCCCTCGAATATAATTATTGTTTGCCTTCCTTTCTTTCGAGGGTTAATCAATGATTGTGATTATTGAATAATTATAGGGTGAAACTAGGAAATTGAATGACACCCCCTTATCGGAGGGTTGAATATTGTTCGATTTCTTTTAAAAATGTAACTCGGCTGCTACGTAACTACGATTAACGTTAAACTGGCATTTAAATATGGATGCGAGTGATTGATTCTCAAGGGACCATTAATTTTGGCCTCCCTTCAATTATATACCGCTGCAGACGTCGCGCGTCGCTCAAATGCGAATTAGCCTGTGGGTTTAAATTACGATAATTTTCGAGACCGAGAGAATCGACTTGGGCGATAATTGTTTCATGAACAATTCGAATATTCGCAAGCCGAGTCCTTATCGGTTAATCTTGAATCAATCCTTCGCCCTTCTTAACCTCACCGAATCATCCCTTGGACACTTTTGATATTGTCCCGAATGTCTTGCTGCTCCTAAGGTCCTAATTGCCTTAACGGCGTATACAATGACCACCCCTAATTTGTGTTTTCCTCCCCCTTTTTTCCCTCCCAATAAATTCCCACCCCAGGTGAAAAATAAATATTTTCTTCAGCCAGTAATTCCTGGTATCAGGTATCTGATTTTCGGCCAATTTTTTTCCTAATATTTTTGTTTTCTTTACCCTGTAACCACCCTTCAGGGATCGAACCGCTGAATCAATCTTTTAACGATCAGGTCCCCACGATTAGACAGGGCGGCGCTTGCCGTTCGATCAATCTCTAATTACATTTACCTGTAGCTGCTTCCAGTCAAGGAGTGTACGGCCAGGGCCGTGCACACTGTAACCTGTGTAGCCATCATAGCGGGTACCTCGAGTGGCAATCCCAGTGCCGTAGCCAACCGAGAGATTTCGAGGGTCCGAGAGGATTGGATTGAAGTGAAGTGAAGTAGTCGAAGAGGGGACGTCCAAGGGTCATACGTTACTGAGGTTGCGTTATATCACGTTACGTGGTTGCGACCCTGAGCAAACCCGGGCCAGGCGCGCGGATCCACTGATCGATCATTCAAAGGGATCCTCTTTCTATTCTATCATTAGAGGGATGATGGTACAGTCATGTATTCCTGCTCCCTCGTAGTTGTTAACTAGTTTCCAATAGGGCTTTCATTGGCATTAGAGAGAGAGAGAGAGCGATCGAGTGTGTGGTTTTGCCAGGACTGTACATCTACCCCTAGGATTAGAGAATGAGGGAGTATATGGGGATGGGATGCGTGAGAGGAAGGAAGGAAGCTAGTATAATTCTGTACATCAAGTAAGGGTTTTAGTATTCGTATATATACCCCTTTCTGAATAAAGGAAAGTTAATTATCTATGTTCTGCTCAGCGTTTCTTGTCGAACCTCTTTCACCCCCCCCCCACCACCCTTCCATGCCCACCCCTCACCCGACGTTCCAAATTAATTGACTTAACTACTGGCTGACTCTACGCACACCTACGAGGGTGGATTGATAAGTTTCCGGCCTGACCAAGAAATGGCGCCACTAGGCCTACCTGAAGGTGACATTTTATA
>JARQTJ010000744.1:16623-28185 GCA_030142635.1 Trachelus troglodyta
ATAAAAAAAAAAAATTTTAAATAACCTTGTTTTTCTTAGTCAGGCCGGAAACTTATCAATCCACCCTCGTATATCTAGCTGCTAGGCGCACCTCTCAGAAATTCTGGGACGTATATACAGATATCCACCCACCCACTCCTACCCCGCTCCGTGTATACTCTGCCTTTACCGCCCCCCGCCCCGGGCAAGATATTCGTACTACCACCGTATATCCCCTTTTCCTTGATCCTTGCCGAAACCTTAGAATCTCCTTCGATAACTCCGGGATTTAGCTCCTATCGGATGTGCCGGGTTATCCCGATAGATTATAATTCCGTTTACATCGAATGTGAATTACGTAAGGGTGTCTAGGAGCCTACGCTTACGAGGGATGGTCCAAGGAGAATATTGAGGAACTCTGAAACATCCCTTCCTGTGAAATGGGCTACTACCCTGTATTATAACCTCTCATTAGATACAGCAGAATCCTCTTCCCCCTCTCTCCCCCTTGTATGTATAGTACACTGTATCTAGCGTTACCATGCACTGTGTGTATACCAGCTAACTTTATTTACGGTATACATGCCTACCACGTTGCCAATGTGAAGCACCTTTATCCTCAATCGTTAGGTACGAGATCGTAATGAAAAAAAAGTAAAAATGAAATGGAGAAAAAAATTCACTAATTTCACAATGTCCTCTATCGCGCGCAACTTTAGAACGTGCCTTTAACTTATATCGCGGCGTGTCACAGTAGCTAAAGGGTGCCCGACCACCGCTCTCGTTATCATTGACTCCCAGGCGAGCAGAGCTATACCGACCTTCATTCTACCCCTGTGGGATAATTCAACCGAGTGCTGACTAATTAGAATTCGTTGACGCTCGTAATCTTCTTCGAGGAGATTGGCTGCCGTGGTACGACTGCTTTAAGACTGACTACGGCAACTGTCAGTTGTTCCATTATGATGCTTTAACGATCGACACGCAATTCGCGATTAATCAGTCAAATAACGGGACGACGACAACGTGTAACCTGTTACCTAAAATACTTATCGATCCTTTATGACGGATCGTCATTTCACCGGTACGAAACCGTCATCCGAGTGACGACTGTGAGGTTAGGATTTCGTGCAGTGGTGAACAAGGTGGAAGGGAAGTCAGCATATCATTTTTTGTATGCCTTTTTTATTTGGTAAATGACCAGTACCGTTGCTGAAATCCATCAGGATCTATAGAACTGCGTGGAGTGCGAAGTGAACTCAAATTTTTTTTGAATTCCAACACACGAGATGCTGGCCTCGTAGTTACAGCTGGTTGCGAAGTTTGCATTTTTTTTCGATGCCGCTTTTTTTTACGAATCCCCAAAACTGTTGCTAAGACCTATCAGGATCTATAGAACTGCGTGAGATGAGAATGAAAACTCAGATTCTTTTTTGGATTCACCGTTGGACGCGAAGTTGACTTCTCATTTTTTATGCCTTTTTTTTTAGTTTTATAAGTTGACTATGCAGGATGCCAAGAGACCTGTAGTTTTATTTTGGATACCACTACATGAGATGTTGAGCTTCACGATCATATCGGAGTGCGTTTTCATGACGGTCGTTATTACAATGTGCGCTGTCGGTACATGTGCACTGACCATTAATATTTCGCAGTTCTCTAGTCTACTACGCCGATGCTGAAATCTATTAATATTCAGGGTGACACATACGGACACCACACTTGCCAAATACAACTCTCTGCTTCACCCTGACTCTCTTCTATGTGTATCTCTGTGTTACTCTCTCTCTCGATCTATTTCTGTCTCTCTGTCTATCACACACTTGACTTTTCCGCTGACATGTTAACTTTTTGTATACATATAATTGTTCTGTTTCATTATTATTTTCCATAGCATCCATATCCTGCCTGTTGACAAGTGAGAGTAATTGCGCCATGAGACTTATTATTACTTGTATTATTATTGTTATTGGCATTACTCTTACTATCAGTGGTATCGTTATCATCTCCTAGCGGTGATTTTATCTACCGTATTAACATCCCACTTATTTATTATGACTCATTTATTTATTATTATCGTTCTTAATGTCCTTCTTTCCTTTTTCTTTTTCTCGTAAACAATTTTTTTTCCCCTCTCTCTCGTCTCTGTCCTCCTCGCTACTTGTATTAATTTTTTTTTCCTCGCGTGACTCTGTCTTCTATCTCGTATTGTTTTGTTCTTTTAACTTGTATCATTACCGTATTACGTGTGTGCATTTTTCTAACTCTTCTCTTTTCTTTTTACTTTACAGAGATACTCTGCACAGTGGGCATAAGGTAACGAAGCTTCTATTCACGCTACTGCTGACTAATATTATTATCTCTGATCTCTATCTCTCTCATCACCTTTCCATCCTCCTTTCGTACGGTCTCCGTCTTACGTGTCACATTTTATCTTCTTTCTTTCTCTTATCTGGCTATATAAAATACATGCATTAGTACACGGACGCGTAAGACATTAAGATTACCCAGCATTCACCATTTAAACGTCATCACGTGCCGTCAATTTCGATATTTTCTTAAACTGAAGGACGTGATTAAAAATATTTTTTTTCTCTACCTCTTTGTTGACAGTCGTCAAGTCGACGTCGTAATTCTCGCGTACCCTCTCCTACGTCTCAAACAACTATGGGTATATTCTTACGAAATGATCTTTTTTTTTCTTTTTTCTTTTCCCTTTTATTTATATCCATTACTGAAATTCTTTCGCCAGAAGTGCTTTTACGCGGAAGCATTGTCTCGTAAACGTCGGCGAATGAGTTTGCGGAAACAATCATACGGTGGCTCGACGTGTTCGCTTCGTCGCCGTTCAAACTCAATAATTCAAAGCTTAACTCGCGTCCCCGTTTGCCTCCCATTTGTCGGCTCTCTATTGGGCGCGTTCGCTTTTCATCGATTTTATAATTTGCGATTTTCACCCCGACGATACGAGAATTCGCGACAGTCCGTTGTCCTTTTTCGGATTTTTATTTTCCCCTTTTTTCCTCTCACTCTCTCCTCTTGGCCTTGCCAGTCATTTATTTCTTTTATTACCGTTTTTCGTCGGCGCATGCTTATTTTGTAAATATACCAACAGCACACTCAGGACGGGCAATGGCACTGCACGCAAATTGCTCCTCGCCAATTGCCTGTCGATTCTGTCTGCGTCCTGTAGAGGCTAAACTTCACGTAAGTAAAACATACATGTACGTAGAATCGTTGTACACTGTCATTTATCAGTGACAACCTACTCGGAGATAACTGGGGCTTTTTTTTGTATCGCACCAATTATAGGTTAGGTTGTATATACGTCTGACGTCTCGAAAAGGCCCGACGAAGAAGTGGAGTGTGTGAATTGCTTATGGCAATACACTTGTAGTCCTCTTCTAGGCCATTACAATATCATACATAAAGATGGCCGAAGTTGTGTATGCACGCGTGTGTATGTATGTTTGCGCGAGTACGCACACGTGCAACGGGGGCCGACTTCGTCGGTGCTTACATTATTTATCGTGGATTCAAATTTGAATACCCGCCGATATCTCTGCGCGCTGCTTTACTCGAGTGCGTTTTCCGGCCGTTTCTTTGGGGAATTATTCGAAAATATCCTTTCCCGCCATCTGGGCTATGAATTCGCGTGTACATAATACAGGAGATTCGCGCGTAAGGGATAATGGGGAATAGCGTGGATAATGTATAGGCAGAGATGTATAGATACATTGGATACGGTAACGGTTACCTGTATAGGATAGGACAAGAGTGGATAGAATATTTCTAGGAGATGAAAGGCGATATCGGTATGGGGGCGCAGATTGATGGGGTTTCCTATATAGACACGGAATAGAACGTTCTCGAAGCTTTTCGCGAAACATCAAAACTATGGGTTAGCTATGGCTCTATCTGAAATTCTAATTTGAGACGCGGGTGATGCCTGGTAGGCGTGGGTCGAACTCCGTGCCTGGAAGGTTCAAAATGGAGTGTTGTTTTGTAGGTGTGTGTACGTCTGAAGGAAAGTGGGGATGATTCTGGTATACACCTGCCGTTACGTATCTTTTCCACCCTCACCCCCCCCTTACTCCCCGGCCTACCGTCATCCCGCCGAATGACTCAAATATTCAAGCTGAAATATGTTTTTTTCAAAGATTCTCAAAGCCAACGAGGGTGGTTCCGATGGTTTCTAATCCCACCCTTATATCCTAGACGGAATAACAAAACAAACGAGCCCCTCTTGGCAATTCCGTTTAGTCGACTTCGTTTCCGTTGTACTCTACCTAGGAGCACCCTTAACATTCGAAGTTTTATCATAACCTCTGACCCTTGTTTCTCTTCAAAATAAATTTTATTCCCCTTGCACCGCTCCCTCCCCCCCTCTCTCTGTCTCTCTCTCTCTCTCTCTTCCCCCTTCCTCCCCTTCTCTCACTCTATTCATCGTACGACATTACCAACGCAGAGAGAATCGCACGGTTACTGATTCACCGTGCAACAGAGGGCAGTATGTGTCACAGGGATCTATATATGGGCTCAAGGGTTGCACGATCCATTATTCTCTCAGTGATGCGAATATCGGGATGGTCCTGCTTGTAGATTAGAGCGAGACGGATAGATCTGCTCCGGGTAACGCTGATCGGCGATCTCTGACGCTGGCGCGTTAACGTTACATATTGACGCGACAGCCAATGCCAGTTCGTAGTCGAGTCGAATAATCTCTCGACCTGGTAAGCTGGCGAATTCGATGAGGTACGAAGATTATACAATATATATGTATATAGGGAGGGTCCAGGTATGATTGGGGTAGGTCCCTGTAATCTCCAGAAACGATCAGCAACGTCAGATCTGATCGAAGGAAATCCTTCGAATCTGATCCATCCCGTCATTGGGCTTTGCTGCTTATCTGTATCCTACGTGCTGCACAGTCCTGCTGTCCAGCATCGCCAACTGGTTCTGTTGCGTCGTTGCGAAACGTTCTCGTTCCCGAACGCGAAACACGAGGAAGTCTCGAGGCTTAACCGACGTACGTCTGACGCATTGGTCTAGGGTCGTAGATGGGGTCAGGTTGGGTTAGGCGTCTGACACGAGCTTGCGGATCATCCCCGATAGACAATGGTCATTAGGGCATCGTCCTGATGATGATCGCTCGAACGGGTAAGCACGATGCCCGGCATCTGCATTCTGACAAAGGATGTGTGTTCATCTAAACGTTCTAGGGTTAGCAGCTACGTATAATATTGTCTTACGGTGGGCGCGAGGCGGGGGCTGGCCATTGGGGTATGAGAAACCGATGCAGATCACGTTAAAGATTTAGGGTTCAAGGGTCATCGGAAGGAAGTGACTTTTCAGCTCGGATGGGGGATATCTCTGGATATGAATCGCTTCGGTTAGTTTATTTCTTGTTTAAAGGGACGTCGGCCGGATGGGCTGGTCAGGGCGGTTTAAGCCGACGGCGATTTCGCCTCGTCCGAATATCTCTTTGGCGCTGTGCATTAAAATGGACTGGATAAATTCATGAAAGATTCAGGGTGTCTACCTTCGGCTACGTTGTCGATCCTTACCGCGTTCATCCCTCGGGTCTCAAATGCGGTCAGCTCTCTGGTATGCAAAGCAACTTCGAGTAACCCCTGCCGGTAGGTATGCAACCCTCTTACGCATTAATTAAGCATAATCTTGGTATCGCATTATGAACCGTGCATATAACCGTAAAGATTTCTCTTCGCGTGCCAAAAAGCAGAAGCGAACAGCGCGTTTTAAATGTAATCAAAGGGAAAATCATTGTTGAATATAGCTTCTCAAGTTATTGTATATTTATATTTCTATCTCTCTCAACATCATCATTACGGTCTACCTCGACGGGTTTAACCGTTGAAATTTGACGAAATTATATTAGAGATTCTAGGGGACCCGTTCATAGCCAGTACTTCGTCTTGAGCATGCTCTCCAGTCCTGGTCCATTATTTATTACGATGGTTGTGTTTACGGTCCAAAGACCGTACTTCGTATTAAGCACCGACTACTTTCATACGGCTATCTCATTTTGAGTTATCACTGATCCGGAGGATTCGATCAATCAAGGACGATCCTTAGAAGCAGAAATTTCGAAAATTCGTTGAATCCTCTAAATCAGTATTGACTATAGCTAATTAGGATTGCCGTGTGAACTTGGTAATTCGCTGTAAATACGGGCATGATACAAGCTACGCCAGCGCCGCCATTCCGTTACGACGACTCGGCGAACCTTCGTCTCTTTTAATTACGTCGCTAGCAAATTTTCGTCTTCTTTGTATGTCGTGTGGGGTCGACTTAATCTCCGAACATTGATAAGTTAGTCATAACGTGTATTCATACCACATGCTCATTATGACGTTCCATTAGGCCACTTTATCTTGGATGCCTTTATATAGCTATAACGACCTTCTTCTTAGTTCCAAGATTGATCCCGTCATTCTACTTGTACTTCGTTTTCGCTTCTTTGGCCTCTGGCATTCAGTCTCTCCCCCTTCGTTCCCCTTACCCCTCTTCACCCCATCGCCGGTAATTCTTCTGTCGACGCAGTAAGTCAATCTCCTTGTCATCTTTCGTCTTTGTATACAATTATAATATCCTACATTATTAAAGTCCCCTTTAAAGTCTTTTGTCGCATATTTCACGACCTTACGAGAACCATGTCCTCCGGACAAACAATGCAATTTTCAAGTTGCTCGACGGATACTCGCTGAGAGCATTATCCACCTGAGCTAGTTTTACGTTTAAATCGAGTAAATCGCTCGAGATAGAGAGAGACGAAGCAAATATACCACGAACAAGAGATGATAAAAGCCTTGGAAAACTCTTCTAAATGTAACCTAATGCCGTTAGAGACATCAGACCCAACAGGATCTCGAGACGATCCTCGATAATCGCTCGCAATGAGATCCACCTTGGCTCCACAGGCAATGCCGACGTCTTGGAATCGCGCGCGACGCTCACCCGTACCGCACCCGACGTCATCGCGACGTCGACGCTAAGTAATTGCGTTTCGCGCAGTTATACGGCAAAATTGCCGGCGCGTCGTTCTCGCGAATCCAAGACGACGTCGACGCTACTTTACACGGAGCGTCCTGACTTTCGTCGTGATTACGCCGATAACCAACTAGGACTAGTAGACGCAGTACTTGTGTAGTCAGACATTGTGGTTTTCTCATATATACATATATATATATATATATATATCTCGTATACACGTACATATATATACATATAGCAGCTAACGCACGTAACTGCACGTAGAAGCCTGTTACCGTACTACGTGGTATACAGTAGTACCCTGTTATACCAGCAGGGTGCACCAGTATCACTACTTGGAAGCATCGTTTTCCCGGACGACTTGACGTGCATTATGTATGCACTTAATAGAAGGAAAGAGCCTGTATTTCGCGTATGCTTTCTCATAATCATAAATGCGCAGAGGTTTATCGCCTGGAGCGTCTCTTCAGGTTTAGATGTTGGTGGCGGTAACGACGGCGAGGGGTGGAGGAGGATGACGGTGGATGAGTGAGATTGTGAAAGTGGTTGAATCGCGAGAACATGCCGAAAGGTTAGGCTCTGCTGAGTTTCTGAGAAAGGCGAGTTCTCAAATTGGAAGACGTCTCTTTTTACTCTCTCTTTGTATATACATATACGTATGTCTTTCCCTTTCCTCGGCAGATACCTCATGCTTCTCTAATCATCCTCATCTTCGTCGTTCTTCATCCTCCCTCGTACGACAGACAGTCTTTTACCTCGAACTCACTGACTCTTCCCCCCCCCTTTCTCCCCCCTCCCCCCTGTACTCCCTCCCACCAACCCTTCTTTCACTCTATCAACCCCTCACCTTTTCTCTCTACTATCTTTCTCCTATCTCTCTCTCTCTTTCTCTCTGTCTCTCACCGTCGTAGTGTACAAACAATCTCGGCGCAAAATTACCCCCATCTTACAGGACGGCGCTTCTATCGCCGACAGCGACGTCGCTCGTGCAGAAAATGAAAGCCGGGACCCGCGAACGACGACGCTTAATAAGCTGCGAAGCTTAATTTCCCTGGTCTGAGTCACCGCTGGGGACCCCAGGTCAGGAAACTCTACGTAACCCGTGTCACCCTGAGGCATCTCCGAGATCTTACTGTATTGATATATTTTTGTTTCATGACCTAGGCTGAACGGCGTCTTTTTAAAGTCGAGTCGAAATTCGAACTGAACACCCTGTATAACATTTGGTATACAGATATATAAACTGTGTTAAATATGTACAGTTACGTGGTATACGATGTCGCGGAGCTTTACTAATATGTAATATCATAATTCGATAGTCGAATCTGCTTTCAGATTATTCGATTTCTCCGTGAATCCGAAAGTTTGTTATATTATAGAAGATTTCGCGTGACATCTATATTGACGCGTCTTTTACGATCTGGCTCGAACGGGATCGTTACCACGTCTTTATGACTTCCATAGCGGACCTTTAACTTGGCGTTAATTAATATGTTAATCAAAGGAGGCAGCCGGTGTTCCCAAGGTTCTTCGTGCTGATATTAAACATCCATAATGCCTGGTTAAGCAGCTTCTGGATAGTCGAACGGATAACCCAATGCATTTTGCAGTTTAGTAGCGAAGATCAAAATGGCAGTATATTTTTATATATTATTATAAAATTTCAGAGAGCGAAGTTTTGTTTGAATAAGGGATGACAATATACTTTGGACATTGCGTATTTAAAGTCGTGAGGAAAGAATTTTCATTAGAGAATTAAAAAAAGATAATTAATTAAATAAATAATTTTTTCACGCAGCGTATGAGAAATTTTATTAGTTTCTGCCTTTTATTGCATCTGCTAACATTTTCACCCTTGACCACAACTATGACACTCCTTACCATTAAGTTTCAAACCCCTAATCGTGGCCGAAGGGGCTGTGCCCCCTTCAACCTAGTCAGAAATACTGTAGAAAAAAAGAGCATTTAAGGTGTGAGGGGGTCGCGTGTTCTAGAAGCATTTCGTTTTCTTTTTCCAAGAATTGTTCCCGCCGTTCATCCCCTGGGGGTTCGAGTAGGTTCACCCGTAGCTTCAACCCCCAGAGTAACCAACCCCCCGTGTACCCAATCCCCTCTCCTTACCACGTAGGGAAGGCAGAAGGCAGCCTGGTAGGTGGCTGCCCAACCTGGTTGGTCGGGCAGCTCGTTACGCGATTCCTGTACGATTAGTTGGCGCCAAAGTTCACTTTCGAGGAACGGCCGACGATTTACGACTCCTTGCGCTGTGACGTTGCCAAGAGAAAGAGACAGGTAACGGAGAAACTCGTGAAAGAAAAAGATACCAAGCGATAGATATATCGAGCGGATAGAAGCAATTTGGACGAGGGACGAATTTCATTTTTTTAAGTTTTATTATCAGCGATGTATTTTTCGAAAATTTATTCCGTACTGCCGGACGGTATTATTTTGCTGATCTTTCCGTTTTCTTTTTGTTCGTTATCCAGATCGAGAGACATATCCCTGGAGAAGAGATTACCAGAGTTAGCGTGACTCGCGCGCGTCCCGATCCGAGAATGATTAATGCGTCCCGCTTAAGGAGTCGTTGTTGTACGCCTCGACGTCGCGACGCCTCCCTTCTAATAGATATAAATGTAAGGCAGGTACCATTGGCGGTGCCACTTTGACCCCGCAAAATAATTACCTTTTAAGCCGCGCTGCGATGCTAGCAAAATTTGCAACTACGGAGCTAATGTCACGAGGGTCACTTTTTATCTTCACCTAAGAATCTTTTTTTATTCCCTAGCAGTGGCTATGTGTTACGTGCCGTTAGCCGTTCTCCTTTAAATATGCCTATATTAGCGCGTATCTCCGACAGGATTTTTGGGACGTCACCTAAGTCATATTAAAGAAATGACGTGGAGTGAATGTTACGTAATCATTGAAAAATAAATATTTGAGCTAAAAAAATACTCCCACGATTTTCTTTGTCGGTGAATATGTTCGTTTTAAAAAAATCTATGTTTTTCATACAATTTTTTTCAACCCTCTCGAATCCACCCTTAACTAATCTGTATATCCCCTCACTTTGCAAAAGCAACCGAACCCCACTACGTTATATAGGTAGTCCACTAGCTGACCGCCATCCTGTTATTCATAGAGAATACATTAGGAGGTTCTGGCTTTGATCTGGACTGGTTCGGAGCTGGGATTATGCAACTAGTACCCTACTTATGCATTACGTCCCAGTGTATACCGACAGATTCTCAGAGTCGAGTGTTCAGGCTCACAACCTGCGCGCCACTTTCAGTTCCATCCTATTTCCACATGCAGCTAACCAGGCTTTTACCTCAAGAGGCGAGTTTTCAGGAAGCGTATAATTTCCAGTGGAATTTATTAGTAGTTTCTTCGTCGTGACGAAGAAACTCGTAGCAAAATTAATTAAATATCAATCAGCCGTGTACGGTGTTAAAATTATCAAACGTACGGCGAATAAGAATATAATTAAAGTTTATGTATTTGGTACCCGTGTTTTTTTTTCGATACTTCGGACGTCGCGATTCGAAAAAAAATTATTTCGCGGGCTTTTTATCTTGTTTTAAAATAATTCATAAAAAGATTTAAAAAACCTGTGATCTCATTCGATTAGACGTAATATAATGTCTGCCCGGGAGAAAAATAAATTATTTCTGTATTTTTGAAATTCATAAATAAGCGTATACCGAAAGCCCATTCTTTTCTTTTTCCCTTTTCTTTTTTTTGTTATTCGTCATTATTATTTTATAGGTTCGCTTGGTTTTGTTCGCAGTACCTCTCGTGAGGTAAAATGGCCGCGAGCGCGGAACAAATTAAAATTTTTAATAATAAATGGCGGCCGTATCGGGGTGCTCAATCTTTGGATTTTTCCATTTTTTTTCTATTATTTCTTACATGCAAGCTCATCCCCTAGTAGCGTACAATGGTTGGAACGCAAGGAATTGCGTCGGGAGGACTAAAGGATAAAGTTTCTAAGAAAGAGAAAAAGAAAAAAAAAGTACTTTGGTACCGATAAATTTCCCTTGTAAAATTTATCTTCAAAGTATTTTGGCTTAAGGATTTTCGACCCTTGCGGATTCCTTATCCGGGCGTTCCGTCAGGTATACAACAGTGCGGATATTCACGAGGTCATAAGTACATGGGCTGATTCTATACCGTAACGTTACAATGTATAATAATGCTAGGAGCGAACGAACATATCCATTCATATATATGTATATATATATAAAATAAGGGTGGTAAAGGGTGGGTAGCTAGTATGGCGTGCCGTAGTCTAATAGAAGCCGTTTATTCACAATGCAGACAGGATCTTAATGTACAGGCAACACCCTCGTCTTAGCCTAAATGAAAGCAAACCCTAATGGAACGGAACGGTACGAAACGGAACAGAACGAAGACTGAACGAAAGAGCAGCGGCTTCACTCATGGAGAATAGATACGGTCTATTTACCTAGCATGATTTTCTAAGGTACCTATTAAAAGTCAGAGAGAGAGAGAGAGAGAGAGAGAGAGAGAGAGAGAGAGAGAGAGAGAGAGAGAGAGAGAGAGAGAGAGAGA
>JARQTJ010000744.1:28285-42382 GCA_030142635.1 Trachelus troglodyta
GAGAGAGAGAGAGAGAGAGAGAGAGAGAGAGAGAGAGAGAGTGAGAGAGAGAGAGAGAGAGAGAGAGAAAGAAAGCACTTGTTCCACGTGAGGTACATTAAGGTATGAAATTGACATCATTCAACGATGATATATCTAGGCGAATACGCAAGAAAATATTTCGGTGTTGGGTTGAGGGGCGGGACAGAGGGATGGGATATACAGGATGAAAATTGGATAGGATTTGTTACGGTACATTGATACTTGGACTCTGTGTAATCAAGACGGATTTGTATATGCCATCCTTTGGCCCTAGAGCAAACGTAGTATCTACATTGCGTCGACTAGAAATTGTCAGATCAGACCGGAAGTGAAGTCATACTGATGCAGACTAACCTCGTCCAATCACAAAGGGAATCGCAAAACGCGTTACGGTTTGCGCCCATTGCTACGGATTCCGTGAATTCAGCCAGGACTGCGTGCATCTAATTGCAATTTATTATTACATGATTATAGCGTAGACCATTCCTTAGTCCTCGTTGCTTTATAGACGCCATTTTGTAATTTTCACTGCCAGACGATTTCTCACCGGATAGTTCATAGTTGAGTTTGCAGGTCTATCGCGTCGTTTCAGTACCTTTGGATTTTCTTGGTACTTTTATAAGTCCATGCTTATCCCTAGGGATTTTCATAGGGATTTTAGGGGATCGAATATACATGGTTGTTTCTGCAGCATGCAAAGTAAGTTTGTACGCAGTGACGTACTGTATTCGAGAAATCTACACAGTCTTGTCCTAGGGATTTTTTTTTCTATGAGAATCCTCCAGATACCGGTATCCGTATGGGTTACCGTATATCTAAATATTTCCCTATAAAATTTCCCTAGATTCTCAAATCTATGTTTCATGTATGTCCCGCGTGAAGCCACCGAATTTTAGATATTTTGAGAGACGCTGCCGCAGGGTTTTGTCACGTAACAATAATCATGGCAGGGATAGGGCAGCCAGGTCGAAGTGCGTGCATTGTTAATGAATCGAGTAATTAGGCGGGGAGCGTACAGTTTAGCGAATACCAACCCTCCGGAGGCTATGGCTACGTACTAAACCTACATTCAGGTTGGTGCGCTTTGTGCACAATGCTTCCATGGGATCACGTCTGAGTTCGACCTTCGCTGCTATAACGTCGAATGGAATTCACATGGAAGCTAATTCAACCCAAAATCTCACTTCCGCCCTATAGCTTCACTCAATCCGTCTTAATCATTGCGTAAACAAAAAACTCTTATTCTTATTTCTCCCGCTACCCCGTTCACCTCCCCTCTTCTGAAATCCTCGCTCACGGCAGCTCGACTGTTTACGAAATTTTCAAAATAGCGCGTGACACTTCTTATCTGTGCGATGACGTCACCGAACACGCTTTTCTCAAAAACATCACCTCCCAGGGAATATATTTAACCATAAAACACCTTTAGGGTTTACCATTTGTATCATCGGGACTACGTTCACTTTGCTCTTGGTATATACGTACGTTACTGTACGGAGCAGTGCGGATGCTGAGTTCTGGGTACTTTGTCTTTCTGTGTATATATGTATATGAGGCTATATAATATACCTTTAGGTACCATTCTTCGTTGTCTCATAAACAAGAGGAACGATTAAGCCAACCTGAAACTTGGACCACTCTCGTGATTGCGCCACTTTCCAACGTAACTCAAGTCGCCCCTTGCTAGTGCCAGGAAAAGAAAAGGAGAAAAAAAATGATAAGACAGATCCAGGTAGAGTCGCGCTTTATTACCTCTTTCTTGGAACGCCGCCGGAAGAGGCTGGACATATTTTCATAGGAGGCTTGTCGCTTTAACGCTTTGATGTCAAAGCTTATGTATCTTCGTTACGGTTAATTATTGTCAGCCGATTTTCAATTCGACTCAATGTTAATTCACGAATTTTAGTACAGAATTAATAGTTACTTATGTTCCATTAGCTAGTACCATTGGTAGGAGAGTAAGCGGCTTGTTTGATCTTCTGGAAAGGCTAGGCACGCGCGATATTCGACAGTTCGCACGCACGCTGTATATGTATATATATTATGACGGGGGCCCTGGATGACCCGCCATCATTGATTTCCAGAGGGCCGCCAGGGGGCGCTGGAGGGCTAGGAATTTCCCAAAAATTAGGAATTCTGATCGGGAATCGAACCCGATACCTTCGGACTGGCAATTCGGGCACTTACCGTTCTGCCACCAAACTCACTGTGCGACCTAATGAATCTTATTTATTTATCTTCTTCGGTCATTCCCAGGCTTAGTCACTTCAGCTTTTTAACGTTACATTATAGTATATATACATATGTATATGTATTGTACGACATGACACTGCGCTGTTTTGTGTCATTAATTATTGATATAGTGATATTGTTCAATTATGTGATCATGCTTGACATTACTGATGCTGTCAATGTCCTACGTGTGAACTGAACTTTGATTTATTTTTGACGCATCATTATTGGTGTCTATCATTATCATTATATACGAAATTCAATATTTATACGGAAGACGAGACTCTGACGTTTTTTTTATATTCGTAAGATCTTTCGTCGTCGTATTAGGACACTTAATTATGAACGCGACAAGTGCTTTTGCTTTTTTGAAAAATTTCCCTCGAGCGTCATACATGCCTTTGATATAAAAACCTACCTTTACTTTATTTGGCTCTGGGAAATGACACACGAGTCTTTTCGTAAATTAGTTTGATCTTACGACGGAAGTCCCAAAGGAGTGCGTGTCTTCCTGTCGCCTAGCTATGGGGACGCGGCTTTTTTAACGAAAATTAATGAAATTTCAGGATACTTCTTTTTGACTTTTACAGAAGATTCGCGAGTGGATTCAATTCACGATAATTGATCATATAGGGTGAAGAAAAAAAAGGTAAATACGAGGGACGATGAAAAAAAATGTGAAAAGTCATTCGTTGTCGAATTGTGTCAATTAAATATTAACGAGCCAAAAAACTAGGCGTGTCTACCCTAACGTAAACATAGATCTCTTTTATTTCGGATTTATTATTTAAAAGAGAGAAAAATATCTTGCAGGTACCTCCGGCGCTATTTGAGCTCCTGCTTCTCCAGGAGGCATTTGAAATCGGGATGAATTCCACGATTTCCCAACGGTATCCAAGGGGATTTTGGAAAGGTTCACATTTTTTTTTTCGAGTACCCCCTTCACAACCTGTTCTGGTTATCCCGGTTCCTCAGACTTCTTTTCGAGCGTATCATCCCCTTCGCGGCACCTCGTGTACGTTTGTACGACATAATGGTTGTCCGTGCGTGAATCTACTTGTTTGCTTAAGAAAAAAAAAATAAAAAATTCTTTAGGCAAATACACTCGAAAACTCTTAATACTTCTGTACCTACCCCATTTTTGCACTTACCAGCTGCATAGACATTTTGTAAGTCCGCACGTCATTACCCGGAACATTTTCTTGAATAATTCAGCGATTGAAATTTTTCTATTTCAACTTCATGCCATTACTATTGCATCCGCAACAAGCGACTCGACTACACTCTATGTATATTTAAATATTTTTCATTCTTGACTCTGATATGAGATACGGATTTTAATATTTTTAAGGGATGAACTTCTTTTACCGTATCTCAAAGTTTTCGTAAAAATTTCATATTTTAGGGAAAAGCTTTTTATCGGGTATTACCTTACTCGCTAAATACATCGTCGATCACGATCCAGCTGGAACGTTACGTCGCCCGTGAACACCGCGGGCTAAATCAGACTCGTTAAATAATATATTCATTTAATTAGAGACGCAGTCACGCGCGACCTGGCTACATGTACACTTCGTTCCCGTTTGTCGCATCATTATTAACGTCGAGTTTTTCCTGAAACGAACAATTCGACTAACGAGCCAGCGCGATGGCTCGGGACGACTCGTGGACCTCTGCTGCGAAATATTCGCACGGTAATATCCTACTGGTATTATTTGACGAAGGCATATCTTCAGACCATAACCAAGTCGACCTTGACCATAAAAAAAGGTTAAAAATTTTCATAATCCCGTACGAGTATATGCATATGGGATGCATAGTATGTTTATATATGTATATATAATATATATTTAGACCAAAGCCACCCTTGTCGCAGTTGCCCTTGAGGAATTGATGGGGTTGCAAAACTTTGGCGTTTTGGCAAAGGAGCGATTAAGCCACGGCTGGTGCTGGTTTCCTGAGAGTTCCTAGTTTTTGCACCGTTGCCAAAACTCCGCTATGGATTATAAGCTGAAGTCTTTGTTGAGAAACGACGGTTTGTACCCACTTGGATCGGTTTGCATTAGGTGAGCACAGTCTGATGGCTGAGAGGGTTGCTTACCTTGGTTAGGGGTTGTTGCGGTCTGAGTGAAGCTTTGACCGCTTAGTCTGCGGTGGCACCTGTCGATTTCACCTGGCAAAAACAGCCAAGAACAACATCCTATCCCACCGTTCTGCGCGGGGTTAACCCTCTTCGCGGCTTTCCGTTTCATCCTCCTGAGGAGTTTCAACTTCGACTTGACGAACGCGCCTTAGGAACTCCTCCATTCCGCAAGTCCCGGGAAAGCTCACGCGGATACCCCAGATTTCTTGTGGATCTTGAGGGTGTCCAAAAGTCAGGGTGTTAAGCTTGAAATTTTCCCAGGGTATCATCCCAGGGTACCTTGGGATGACTGGGGGAATGAATAGAAAAAAAAATGTAAAATTATGTCAACGGGGTGATATCGGCATGTCGTCCCAGTACAAAATATATATAGATATCTGTACTGTATATACACATATATTTACAAAAAGAATATATTTTGAAAAAGAGAATAATGACACCAGCTACACCTGTACCTGCATGAGCGGAGCAGCTGGTTCAACGTAAAAGTTCGAAACTAGCTCAGTTTGATCGTGAGTCGCGAAAGTATCCTGGGGGTTGGCATAGCGCAGGGTGGACTATATGCTGTGTCTTGGAGGGTCGTAAGCTCAGGGCTGTAA
The DNA here is from genome assembly GCA_030142635.1 of Trachelus troglodyta. Taxonomy (NCBI): domain Eukaryota; kingdom Metazoa; phylum Arthropoda; class Insecta; order Hymenoptera; family Cephidae; genus Trachelus; species Trachelus troglodyta. Next base: position 33,281 of record JARQTJ010000744.1, read on the forward strand.
GGGTGGGATCTTGGCGGAGTCTATGCCAGTGAGGAACAACAAGAAATACGGCCTCCGCTAATTGTTAGAATAATGAAGAAAGTTCACGTCGTAGTGCCAGCTCCTTATTCCATACATCCAGAAACGTGTATCCATAGGGGATGGAGGATTGAAATATTTTCTAAAAAAAAATAACAAAGATAATCTACAATACATCCCTTTGAATTTTCGCGATACGTGTATTACAAAATAGACATCGTACCGAGATAAATGAAGCAATATTCCTGCAGTCCATCCAGCCTCCCTTACGTTGAAAAATTTTTTTACCCACCCCTATTTAAACTTTCAGACATCACGTGGGGCCTTCCAGATATACATACGTACATCCTGTACACGCCGAAAACAAGGAATTTCGAATTACCAAAACATCCCCTTCATTGTCTCTGCTCTCCCAAAAGAATGACGTTGTCAGGCAGGGAAGCAGATAGATACCTGGTATAGAAGGGTAGTCACGTTCGTTTCCGAGTATTTAGGGGGATGAAACATTGCGCTACTACTACCCTCTAGGCCCCAGAGGCGACTGGGACATCCGCGGTAGATACCTCAGTAATCTGCTTTCCGGTCTGCGGAAAGTGGTCCCCATCTCCTTCCGCTTTGCTTTCATCCCTCTTTCTCTCTCTCTCTCCCATCCCAACCCCTCCTCTCTCTCTCTCTCTCTCTCTCTCTCTCTCTCTTTCTCTCTCGCAACATTCACTTTTACATAGGAACTTTTCACGAGCATCACTATACTTTCCTCTCCATGTCTTCCTTACGTCGACCCAAGACGATCATGGTGAACAACCCTGGGTAAACGTAATACCCATTCGCCTCAACATGCATCTTCCATGAGCTTTACGAGCATTTAATGTCCTGAACTCACTTGAACGAAGCTCATTACGCTCACGGAAGGAGTTGAAGCTTTTCTTGGCCTCCAGTTACATCTATATTATATCACAGCGCATTCGCGTTTACCAGTTTAAACCCAGCTCGTCTTGACCCCACGCTTCACTTGACCGTTTCACGAAGGAACGCAAAATTAAAGTAAATAGCATTTTATTCGCAGCTGGACAAACTTCCGTAATTTCGGGTCGCACGATCGTCCACTTTCACGAGTTTCGCTGCAGCTTCCGTTGACGTCGTCAGGCCGCGTCATCGCGCATTATGCATGCGTCTCATAATCCTTGGCTTACGTCACTAAATCCACGGATTTTCGTTTGTCCGGTCAGCACGTGGCTTTACCTGCATAATTTACCATAGGTGCATCGGCCTGCAGCTGGCGCGCTGCATCGTGCTCATTTCACAGCTACAGAAGATAGGATGAATGCACTAGTAGGAAATCAAGTGTGGCGTCGACGTTAAGCCGTTGATAGTACGCGTAATGATTTAGCTTGGTACAGATCCGTATGGATTTATAAGCATTTCTACGGATCTTCCTCTCTCTACCTGTCAGTCGGTGCACCGGATGCATCGCTCGATGCATTCGATCTACCAATTCACCCCAGGGTGCACCTGCCCATTTAATGGCGTGATAGGCCGCTAATTGTTTCGCGTACGTTCGTTTGTTTCAGGTGAGTACACGGATGTTTCTATATATCGGCAACCAGTCGGAGGCCTCCTGGGCATCCGGTGCATCCTGGTTGCATCTGCCATATGGGTGAGTAGGTCGTGGGGCAGTGTGGGTGAATAAAGGATAGGGGATGCAGCAGGTCTCGTCAGCGCTTGTCAGTATCCTCGGGGCACCCTGCCACTGTCTGCCGCTCCTGGATTTCTTTGCGACGGCGAATGCCACTGCGTGCAACATCCCGTATCCCGCTTCTGGACGCATCCGGTTTTCAGTTTCTATCAAGTGCAGATAGAAATACCGGGGATGAGGTCGACCTCGAGGCATCCGCGATGAAATTCTCGTGGTTGCTGTTCTTCCTGCTATTGCTGGGGAGACGAACAATACACCCAGCTAGAAGTAACGGTGATAAGGATTACCGGTGCAGGGAACGGGATCCTGTATTATTATTATTGCCTTACGGTTTTTACGGTTTACTATAACATGATGCTTCGGAAGTAGATAGCCAGGTGGTTATTTTGAGTCTCACGAAGGATCCGGTTGTCTTCTCGTCCCTAGGTTAGTTTACTGGGTATATCCTTTTTTCTTGACCTGACCTCCTGGTTAATGTTTTAATCGAACCCTGTGTCAGGTAATTGATTAATGGACCGATGGCCCTACCCCGTACGCCGTTGTGGGACTGATTGTTAGTCCACGAGAGTTTCATAAAGTTCACTGGCTATAGGATAGCTTAGAACAACGCAAGGATAGCCTGTAGTATAGGGTAATGCGTGTCTTTGCTTTTGGGTAATCTCGAAACCGTAGGTTCTTTCGAATAAAAATAAATTACTATCTGTCACTGTCATACTACGTACGAGCTTAGACGAAAGCGAATGAAATTATTAATTTTTCTGTAGACCCCTTTTTTTTCAACATTTTTATCATTCCCCTATACCGCATTTACCGACCTGCATAGTTCATTGGGCGGAATAAAATATAATAAAAGGTAAAAAATGACAATTAACGTTGAATCCCCGTTGAACGCAGCCATGCAGCAAATGCACACGTGCATTGGGTACCGGTGTTCGTGAGAGGAAAGGGGACAGCCGAAATGTACTATGGCGAGGGAACATGGGATACACGGTGTAGAGTCATGATGAGTGGGAGAGAGAGGGAAAGAGGGTTTCTGGTTACGGGATCGCCATAGGCTTTCGTTGTTTCTCTGGTCGTAGACCGCGGGCTCGATTCATGACATGTAAATTATGAGCGTCGACGAAAAATAAAAAAGAGGTAAAAATAAAAGCGACCCGAACAACAGGTCCTGTTGCGAAGAGCGTTTCTCTGGTTTTGCCGCGTGTCTCTCTTTCGGCTTCGGAATTTTTGGAAACGCGTTTCAACGAATCGTGGCTGTGACACGGAGTCCAGGAACGTGGAATCGAATCGATTTTAGTTTGAATTGATGGAAATTTGTTGGGATCTAAAGAGACAGTAGAATGTAAGGAAAATACAGGGAGGACGAGAGGATGGCTGGAGGGGGGGGGGGGAGGAAAAGAGATGATCTCATCCATTCTGACGATTACTGCGAATATTAATGAGCTTTTGCTTTCGCCATCTGGGAAGACCTCGACCACATCACCGATCCCTTTTTTTTCTACCCTCTTACACATACACATCCCCTGAATATCCTCTTCATAGTATAACCCGATGTATGCATTTTGGATAAATTCTTTTCACTCCTCTGGAAACCCTTAAGGACCTTCAGGCGGAATTAGTACAGCGACCTCGAGATTATACGCTGCTCGAATTTTGCACCCTTGCGCCAGGGGTTGCTCATCGGATTTTCAAATATTCATTTTGAGTCGAGCGCCTGGGCGCCTACGTAATCACCTTATAACCCGGATGCAATGGATTATTACATAATGTAACCAGCATCTCGAATCTCTATCTCCTTGACCATCCGAGCGAAATTTCATCTGGTAAATTCACCGGTTCTAAGATTGCGCCACTCGAAATGGACCATTCGTAGAAAGCGTGTAATAGAATATGAAATTATCCGAATGCATTACGTTTCCCATCCTGGATGGGTACGAGTATGAAGATTCATATAAAAAAGTCTCACTCAGTTATCTCTTGAAATTTTTTTCACTTTTCGGTAACAGGTTTAACCTAGAAAACGTATACTCGGTCTTTTCCCTAATTATTTTTCTCAAGAATTTCGTGGGGCGTCGCGACGCTAGACTAACGCTCGGTCATACGGCTCCCACGTGATATTATACCAAGCAAATGACGTACCGTTTATATCGGGTGACTTCCATTGTAACGCATAACGAGGGGCAATTTTTGCAACGGCGAACAATATGTCGCATTAGCGCAATTGTCCTGGGCTTGGGGCTGCTATCATGCAACGCGTCACGACGACGCAGGACGCGCGAGCGAGGACGCCCGTTCCGACGACGCGTAATCGATGCCCAATTTGCATTTCGCGAAAAGCCCTAGGAGCCGTTTCCAGCCCTGACAAGGCCTGACACCGACGTACGGTAATTTTTTTATATAAACTTTTTTTTTATCTCGTTAATACGAGTACGATTTCTAGATCTCGTGCCTGTACCACAATTACGTCCTGGATCGGGGGTGGCTGGATCAGACAGTAGAAAAGGTCGTGTGTATAGTCAGACAGGCTGAAGCGATTTTGGATCGATTGGCAATGACTGTAAAAATGTTTGAGGACTCAAAAGCGAAAGGGGTTGAGGAAGTAGGTGGGGCAAGGGTAGAAAATAGGGGGTGAGAAGGACACTCGGCTGAAAACAATTATTCGACTGCTTCGCAAACACGTAGCCGCGCCTCATCAGAGCCAACTTATTTGTCTATGCAAATCCTCAATCAATCGGCCGTTGCGCATTCGTGGGTTACGTCAATGTACCCTGGCCCCCCGTCCACCCCCCCTCCCCCCGTAGGTCCTGTATTTCTACACCCCTGTAGCACGGCTGCAGAGCACTGTAGGACATTGCGCGACACAGTGGGGTAGTTTGTCGGTGGAGCTCCGGCACAGCCCCAGTACCCATTGCTGGTAGCCACTCAGGGAAACCGAACAAACAGCCTTTTTATGTTTTCTCTTTTTTTTTATTGACATTACGCTCTTTAGTAGGGTCGTTTTGTTTCCATGGAGGTATGGGAAATTGTGGTGTTTCTTTTTCCTAGTTTTTCCATTCTCTATTTTTCATCCCTTAGAACCGGTCGATCTGGATGTGTAATTAAAAAAAAATATTATTTCGGCGTAACGCCTCTGGTATCTCCTACCTTGTAGCGATTCTTGATCTGTTTTTTCCTTTCATATTTTTTTTTTCCTTTTTTACGTGGAACGTTGTGTCATTTTACTTTCTTGCATGGATCGGGCGGGCTGGCGGACGGAACGGGTACCACTGATGACAGTAATATTTATACGGGTTTGTACAAATATGTAGAGGGGTGTTAGGAGCCAATAGAAAGTATTCTACAGGGCATTTGAATAACTTATACGTCATTTTCACTTAGTCGATATATAATCCATTGCGTTTATATTGGAGCTATTGTGGTAATTCAAATTTCCCGCGCCTTCTGGTAGACTTTCTCACGACCCTTTGACTTCCTCGTGCTATTCCCATATGCGTTATTCACGAATAACCAGGGTGACATACCCCCGCCCTCCCCCCACCCTTCTTCACCCTCTCGTCACTCCCCATAAGATATGAAAGACCTCCTTGCGACGAGTTCTCAAGCACCAAACGATTCGCGTCGTCTCGATTTCTTACAACGGCACCCAGGCCAAGGGGCTACCCCTCTACCCCTCTACCCCCTCCCCCCCTTGACAGCCGTCATATCCGTCATCTGAATGGATTCCTCTTTGGAAGTCACTTTTTTTTTCCTTTAGCGATGCCTGAGAATCATGTGGAACATATCTACTCTCCATATATTATATCTGGTACATACGTGTATATACTCACCCTTTCGAATATAGTAGTAAATAAGGGATGATGCAAGAGTCGATAGGACTGTACACTAGGAAAACCGCGATCATACGCATTGTCAGTGTAATCGGAAGTCTTCTGACTCTTGTCAAGGGGTTCGTGGATATATCTAGTGCATCGTATAAGGGATGCATCGAGATATCCAAGTAAAATTCATACAGCCTTTTACATCCCTTATATCGTACGCCATTATAAAATTGAGTGTGGTATGAAAAGTGGAGAAAAAAATTGCAATATTCAATATATTTACGTATATTCCCGTATAATTATATTTTTCGTTATAGGGGTGGGTTATGCATATTCCGACAGGTACTTCATAAGGGATAGGAAAATCCGATACGGTCCCCGACGACGACGTCGCGCCTCCCGCGATCGTTGACGGTCGAGAAAATGAACGGAGAATGAGAAGACAAACAGTGCTGGCTCCGTGGTTCGGGCTTTAGCTGTGTGCGCCTTCCACGCCATGGGGGTGACTCGCGTTAGGGTTGATGATTAATTTCCAGAAGCTATTTGGTGGGGGTTGCATATTTTATATACACGTTATAGCTCGCGCTGTGTTTGTTATGTGGGAAACTTCATTTCGGTCCGGGCTCGTATAATTCCCTAGGTTTGTTAGGCACTTTTCCCCTAGGGGTAGACGCGGACTTGACTATATGAAATAAGATTTTTTTTTCACGACAGCGCGTATGCGTGGAATCGTGCTGACTTTGATATTAATATCAAACGATACAAAGTTTTATAGCGTAATCGCTGTTGGGGTTGATGACGGTTATAAGGGATGGAAATGATATAACGTTAAATTTTTAATAACAAACACGATCTCATTTGTTATTAGGTTTTTAGTCGCTATACGAATTCACGTTAAACGAGTATATCTGACGGGTAAAGTGATCTCGGGAAGGCGCAACTGTGCGGAAGAACTAGCGAGGATGTATTTGAAATTATTGTACAGGGAGAGAAAAGTCATTTGAAACAGCTTCGTGCTGCTTTATCGACAATGCCAAATGTGGTCGGTAAGTTAGTTTTCCTGGAAAGTAACCATCCGAGTACTCGGCCAGATACTGAGGGATCTAATGGTGCTGGATCAACGACGAACTCTCGACTTGATTTTTCTTTTCGAAAACCAGCTATTAGTACAACGCGTCACGTGTTACTCCATCAGTAACACGTTCCGCTTACAATGGGCTGACAAAAACTAGAGCACACGAAACACGTGGACAGTTTTAATTTTTCTTTATCTTCGCGTACAATTTCTTATGTATCGCTAGTTGGCTCTAGTTGACATGATAATTAATATTTTTATATATTTTATTGTTATTACTGTTAACGCTGTTTTTATAAAATTCGCCAATTAGAATTGAACAGGAATATACGCTAAATCGATAAAACGAAGTTTAACCGGAGTTAAATCGCGTAAAATGGAAGAGACGGTAAGAAAAAGTTTAATTACTCAATAATTATTGTTATCAGTGACATTGAAGATTCAATAAATGAATTGACTTTAAAATCCAAGATTCGCCGCGTTATACTTCTCCTTATCGATTTTATCAATTGAATATTTTACACGTTGTCAAAATCCAGACGTATACTATTCTCCATATCACTGTCTGAGTGAAAATTGTCAATCAACGGTTAATCCTTAAAGTACAAACCAAAGGGTGAAAAAACTTAAGTAATAAATTATCATTGTTCTCATTATCACTGGTGCATTTCCAGGACAATCCTCAACTATATCTTTTACCTCGTATATCGGCAAAGATAAATTATCCATCAGGTTTTTCCAGAATGCCATTCTGTCAGGAAGAAAATTCGACTCGATTTTTACAACCGTCGAGTTTCCCCAACCCAACTGCGCGTAGCTCTCATTCATTTGAAACTGTTTCCAACTGGGCGTCCGAGAGGCTTGCGGTACCCTTGAATAGGATTAAGAAATTAAAAAAAATTTTTAAATAAAAAATTAAATAACAAACATTATTTACCCAGTTATTACAAAACTGATCCACATCTCCGTCATAATGTTTATCAGTGTAATATCATCGCCTGTATTGTGCAGTGATAAATCATTGAATACTTTGTTCAGGTATGGGTACAGGTAGTTGATATCATCCCCGTGAGAGACACCTGTGTGATTAGTCAATTATTTATAATTACCAATTAATTATATTATATATGACTTACCATAACGTTCCGTGGCATCGATTGCATAGGTTCCACTGTAAGTCCCCTCGTAGCCTAGAACGTAAAAGTAGACGCTAGAATTCATGAATTTCGATTGAAGCTTCACTGCTTCATAAACTGGCCAATTGTAAAAGGCATCACCGATCGCCTGTTGGGGAAAGAATCAAACTTTGATTTAATAACCTTTATCAATTAATTTTTCTATTATTATATCACTAGGTACATCCTACAGCATCACCTTGGTTTTATTACTATGATAAGTCATCGTGATGTTTTCTATAAAATAAAAATTATCGACGGCTTTTTCAACGGAGATACCATCTTCCAGGCTCGAATAAAGGTCCATAAGGAATTGCAAATAATATTTCCAGCTTCCAAATAATTCGCTGTTCTTATCGTCGTTTATACCTATGAAAATAAAATGATATCAGGAGCTTGTTAATTAATAATTAATTATCGTCACCTTACCCAGACTGATTTCGAGTCCTTCGTCCTTGGTCAATCCAGCGATCCATGGGATATCACGAAATTGTCTATTTTTTATTAACGCCAAAGGATTAGCATTTAAAATGGCGTCTTCCGAGTCTTGCTCAACGACCGGTGTAAAATCATAAGACACGATGTCGCGTAACACCTGTAAATTCGATTAAAAAAAAAAAAAGATTCTTATTTCTGTATACAATTACGTCACAGATCTGATAACAAGGTCCTTACCGATGGCTGCAGACGTGTTATCTCATCAAACGCCAATTTTTTAATACAGTTTAGTAGTATTTTTGTTTTTTCATTTGCGATGCAGTTCATTTGAAAAATTTCTCTCGAAGCAAGTGTACTGTTTTTATCGACGGGCCACAAGCATTTTAATATCTTTCCCATTTTGCTATCAGTGATACATTTAGCCTTGTAAGCAGTGTCGATTGCTTGCAGTCTGGCATTGTTTGCTGTCTTTACAGCATAGAACGCGAGACTCGATCCACCGGATGTGATGTATTTGTGGAAAAGACCTTCCGTCGTGTTTGAGAGTGCCAAGATATGGACCAATGTGGCTCCGCTGTCGTGACCCCACAGGGTCACGGAATTTGCATCGCCGTCGAATGCATTTATATTTTCCTGTATCCACTGCAGCGCCATTTTTATATCCTTCAGACCCCAATTGCCAGGAGCCGCATCATCACCGGTGCTGAAGAATCCTGGTGATTAAAAAAATTTTTTTAAATCAATAGTCTGTATTAATATATACATATATATGGGTGATTCCATTCTAACAGTGATTATCAATGTCCTATACTGTTTACTCTCACTGGTTATACATTAACATTGTATTCATAAAATTTGTATATTAATACGATCCTCATAAACATA
>JARQTJ010000744.1:42482-97582 GCA_030142635.1 Trachelus troglodyta
TTTCATTTTTACAATAAAATAGAGTAATAATATGCATTAAAAAAAAAGAAAAGTTTAATTATAGAATTGAAAAATTTGTAATCAAAAAAGTAACAGTTAGAACAGAATCACCCATATATCCATGTATATATGCTGTTAATACATACCAAGAGCGCCCAAACGATAATTTACAGTGACCAATATAGTTTTGTTGTACAGCAAATAATTAGGGGAATAATAAGTACTATTGTTACTGCCCCTTTTAAAATCTCCACCATGAACAAACACAAGTACAGGATACTTCGTGTTAGGATTTTTGTTCTCTTCCTGAAACGCATCGTGTGTGTAATTATCGAAGTATTAAGGGATATATTTCTCGGACACCCGGTATGTACGATTCAAGTGCCAAGTGACCGATATACACAGTAACGAATGTGTTATTGCGTGCGTGCAAATAGGAGATCGCTCTTATCATCCAGCTGAGCTAATTTTTCAACATCCAACATGCTATCACTGACACAGTGAGGATTTTTAAAAAAAAAAAGAAAGTTGTCATAATTACCTGAGGAACGAAAATATTTAGGAAGAGACAGTCCTCGTCACCGATCACTGTGTCTTTTTCAATCAGTTGAGGACACATCGATCCGTCTTTAACGGCTAGTCGAGTAGTCTCCCAATTGTTTTTCCAAGGTTTCGGATTCTGTCAACGTACATCGTTTAAGTAACTCAATATTGAAATATAAAATTTATTATTACCCAATACACGATATTTTGCACTAGAATCATTTTAAACCTTAAAACGAAATTTTCCCGTCGGCGGTCGCGCATAAGGAACTCCAAGATAAGCAGCAACGGAACATTTTTTACCATGACTTTCTATTGATATCCGCTTTCCTTGGATTTCACCAAACTTGGTATTCCTCAAAGGATGATCACTCGATAATATACTTTCCGCGAAAGTAAATATTCCAAGAATTATCAAAATGATTTCTTTAGCCATGTCTCGTATTTGCACTGGTAAGGTAATTGCTAAATAATACAAGAGAAATAAAAGGAATTTCGAAATTTGTACATTAATCGTTATAGTGTTTCAGTACCGTAACCTAATTCGTACCGTGCAGACGAATACGCGAAACTGAGCAAAAATTTGGCAAACCGTACGAACTTCTCTGCTTCTAGATTCGAACCATAACGTTAACTGTGGGAATAATTTTACCCACGGCACTAGATACAATAAATACAATACAACGACGACGGTTTAATTAGCGAACTAGATGGATCCGTACTGATGCTGGACATTGTGCTTTTGCGCGTCAGATTAAATAGTGTTGAGTTAATCGAATTAATTTCATTAAATATTATTTTAGCATACGAAATTCTCTCAATGTCATAACGATGATAAAAGTCATGTATAAGGATTAACAGCACAATTTTATCATTAACATTGCTACACGTATGCATTACATCATATAACTTTTTTAAAACGTTAAGAGCTTCTCTTAGACGTATCCGGCTTAGCAAGATTAAATATTCGTAATAGTTAATTTTGGAAGATAAAAATATGCTTGGGATAATTACAAATTTTTAATATAATATTTTTAAATATAATTTCATTATAAAAGATAACCTTACTGACACCCTTCCCAAGCTAGGTCGATTTTAAATCATTCCCCTACATTTGACATTTAATTTTTTGAATGGAGTAAAAAATATTTAAAAAATTGACCTAGGTTGATAAGCGTCACTCAGGGGACTTTCCTTGCGGGTGTTCATAGGGAATTCTGATCTTGGCATTTTTATTAAATTTATTTATCGACATTCGTAAACAAACTTAAATTATGAATTTTTATATGATATGCTAATGCCTTTCATTCCTCAAAAGCTTATATATCTTTATATTTTTCACCATTTTTTGTTTTCATTCCCGTGCTATTTACACTAAAGTAAAGCATACTTAATTCAAGCTTTACCTTCACCATCGGAATCCCAAAGGAGCTTCCCAGGAGCTCGAAAATCGCTCGACCGTCAAAGATCCGTTTCCTGCGCGCCCTACCGATAATTTCCTGCCGCAGAGCGAATCCTCCTGTGGGAACTTCCGCTTGTTTCGACATGGATTCTTACCGCGCTCGTATACCAGCCCCTTGTTACGCCACCCTGATCAAGCCGCTTATCGCTTCGACCTTCATTTATGTATTGTTTACCTGACTTTCTTTCCCGGCAGTTAACCCAGTCGAGTAAGATAGCTGATAGCAGTACGGACCACACAGAACTTCCGGTAGGAAGCGTTTACCAGGTTTTCAGAACATTGAAAACCTTGAGCCAAACCTAACCTAACAGATATTTCGAATTACTTTAAGAGACAAAGAGGCCATAAATTTATAAAAAAGTGTAGTTTATTAAAAAAAAAGAAATTTTTCAAAACAAAAAATCGTACTTTTAAGTTTTACCAATTTGGTGAATCTTTCTTGTGTCTCCCGACTCAAACTTCCCGCGCTTCTCTACGACCATGTGAGAATACGGTCCGTCTATTTGTCGCCCGGGACTAATTGCCGTGTTCAGCCAGCCATGCATCACACGAAGGCGGTCGGGCTTGGCTGACTTCTCTGAATTACTGGTACGCGGAGCGCTTTATCGCGCTTAACGACGTTGCACTTTCGTCCCCACTTTCCCATCGGCAGCATCCCCGGACACCTTCAGGCGTGTGCGGCTGCAGCCGCGATCCTCTCCTCTTGACAGATTCCCTCCGCGAGTCCATTAATCTTGGAGACGCGTTCCGGTTCAAGAATGATCAAAGCTCCTGTCGTTTCTGTTTATGTAATCAATAACGAATGTAAGACACTTGAATGAGTAATAGAATCGGCAGATGAATCTCAGACTGGTCCAAGTTGTGTCTACCAGTACCAACGTGGACACGGGTGCGTACGATAGTAGGCAGAGTCCGCGTAAACACCCGTTAGAGATATAAGCCCGTATTCACAACTCGCTCTTAAGATCACTAACAGAGTCGCTTATAGTTAAAAGTCACTAAGAAAACATTTAGAAGCGCGCTATTAGCACTAAAAGCGAGTTCTGAATACGGGCTATAGAATCTACTCGTCGGTAAGGTAGAACAACGCGTGACCGACTTGCCAATTGCGGTTTCATTTTGAGGTTAGCTTGACTTGGGAGTTGGGTTAAATCTCTGCGTTTAGGATTATACTGTCCATTACTAGTTTAAACAGACAGTGGAAAGTGTTCGAGATGGTCGGACATATGTCTACTGTCTATGTAGGGAGAGGCGGTGGTAAGTCTGCGGTTGGTCATACGTATTGAGGTTAGGTAAAACTGTATTGTCTGTTAACGACGTCTGGTTAGGCACGGTGTATACGGTATAGACGTAGATGGCATCGCGACTAGAGAATTCCGACTTTGCGGCACGTGAAGGTTGTATTTGAAAATACATATTTGCAAAGTGGTCGATATCACGGATAAGCCTGGTTGGCTATAGGGTAGAGGCCGTAAGGGCTGCCGTGCTTCGTAAATTTTAGGGGTAGTCACAGGAGACACCCTTTGGAGTTTCTTTTAAAATAACTCCGGTCCCATGCGGTTACTTTTGTCAAATATATAAGGCACCCTCTCCCTTTCTCTTCGACGCCGAGGATAGAGGGGAGTGGCGCCCCCGCGTCACCCTACGCCAGACTCACTCCCTCTTTTGCGCATTAGAGCATTCAAGGGTAAAATATCAGAGGCGTAACGGTGAATAATACATGGCAGCGCCGCTCCGAGAAAAATAGCCCAACCGTCCCAAGCGTCGGCGCGACTTCACTACTATAAAGTACAAAGTTTCGGAATAATGCTGATATATTATTTCGTCTTGGCTCGCACACTCTTTTTTTCTTTCACGTCCGGGGGCCGCCATTCTCGGTCGTCCTACGTATAATATACTTTGCTATGCTACTGGTGTACTTTGATACGTCATGTATATATTTATTTATTCACTTGAAAAAGAGATTCGTGGCAGGGGGCAAATAACGTCCAAGTCATCGAAGATGGCATCCTCGTACTTTTTTCTTCTATCGGTCGGTAGACAATTTTAAGGCGTGATATACGTACTATAGTGCAATATCTGTGCACGAAATTGTGTCGATGTCAAAATTATAAGAAAACTAGTGAAATGATCGTATAACAGTGAAGTTCAAATTGCGTTTAAATTCAAGTGGTAACTACGGTGCCACGCGACCCCAGCGACGCCACGATAATAGCCCGCGTAACGCGTGCAGGAATTTCGCAGTTGGCAAATGAAATATTTTCAGCTCCCATAACATTTTCACGTATGTACTAGTCCACGTACGCGCATATCCATACGTATGTGGAGCTCCTGCCGAGAAAACGGCTGCCGGGCTTGGTTACGGTGATGCATTACCATGCGAGATTAATGCATTGCCCGCGTACAGCTTGCTGGAGTGAATAACGGCCGGGGGTGCGTGTAATAATGATATTGCCATTAAGTTGTCCGCAACAGTTTCGTATTAGTTACAGAAACGAGATTCGATAGTCAGATTAGTTAATCGTCAAGAAGACAAAGCTACAAGCACGCCTCTTACGGATTTCTAACGTAACCAATGATTCAACATATATAAGTAACGACCGTGAAATAATTTGTGATATAAAAAAATAAAACATTGTTTTTTCAATATTCTAACAGAAAAAAAACACTACCTGCAACAAACGATCTTATAATATTTTTGACTAGAAATTTTCTAAAAAATATTTTCTAGTTCACCCATATGTACGTGTTGGATACCCGTATCTTCCTATTACCTAAACTCATTTCCAGAACATCCCTAAGACGTGAAATGGACGTTCTAACGTAACCTGGTGGAGTTGAACTTTGACCGAGCAGGTTACTGTTCGCATTGTAATAGGAATTCCTGGTGCTTTCGCGGCTGGTTTAACAAGCCTAGTACAGTAGCAACGTCTGCTCTGCTTCCTATCAAAGGAATGGAGTTGCTTAAGCTTTGCAATTGCGCGACTCAGACACAATCTTCTGGTTCGTTAGGGTAAGTTCACAGTCAGTCGAGGTTTTATTTAAATATATCACTGTTATCCGTACAGACAAATAAAATCCAGTATTCCCAATAACTCGTAATGACCGCACGTGGTAGACGTCGATTTTGAATTTTTTTTTCGTTTTTTTTTTCCTTTTGTAAAACTCACAGTCCCGCTCGCTAACGAGTTTTTGGAAATACGCGCATGACGTACGGGTTATGGTTCTAGACTAAAGGATCACGGATATCATATGACTGTAGGTAGTAGTACGTTATTTGTAAATTAAATATAATGCGGTACGGGTTCGGGAATTCTCTATGACCCCATCAGTGGTTCTCATACATGTTTTATGTTATTTTTATTGAAATCCAACCGTGTCCGTTAGCCGGCTAAAACTTATTGCCGGATGCCATTTTACAGTATCCATACAGCAAAATACGGTTGATGGGCTGATTTTAGTATCGACTTTAACAAGAACTGCATTTCATCCAATGGCACGTTATTTCCTGGACACTAACAAGAGACATTTGCCATATCTCGACTGTCTCTCCCTCTCTCTCTTTCTCTGTATCTCTCACAGGAATTCATACGACGGACCCCCAACTATTCGGCTTGTATCAACTACGCCAATTATTTAATCGATGATTCACCAAGGAAATCAATCCTCGAAAATCCGACTAAGGTCAACAGTCTGAGAAACACTACATAGCTTTATCCCGGGATACCTAGATGGCCTAACCTAACCTAATCAAATCCGAGCCAAAGCTCGCATTCGAATTTGAAGCTTGAACGCGAAAGTGGAATTCCATTCCTAGGCTACATACTTGTAGTGCCCCACTGATTTACCACCGGTATAGTTGACTAGATTGTGCCAGCCATAGTTGTAATACGCATGGAGTCACTAGGTAATTTCAAACTGTCGGTTTTCTCATTACCCATAGAATGGTTGAGAGTCACTGATCACGTCGAATAGTATCGGGTTGCACGTCACTGCTGCCAACATTTACGAATACGCGTTTTCACCATAGGGTATGCAGGTCGGTTTTTCCAATTCATATGTTTTGTAGAGTGATATTGATCCGGTGTATGAATTTATATCATATTAATTTATATATTAATTACACAATTTCACTGTATTCGATTCCCCGGATGCTTTTATGTAGCGACTTTACATACGTGGCTTCTAATTGCTATATGTAGGACATTTCATAGCTGCCATTACGAATTCCGTGATAGCAGTGGCTCAGCTCAGATATATTTAATGCACGCAAATTGCCTTTTGTTTCATTTATATATTATATTATATTTATAGGTTATTATCGTTTCATTGTAATCGTCAGTTTAGCTGATTCATTCTTATACCTGCCTGTATATATTTAATACGTATATGACATGGGACATTATATATGAGGCAACGTGTTATTATTCATTTTCGTCTCACGTCACGTATACGTAAATGGACGCCTAGCCGCCATTATTACCTTTTCGCATTAGCGTTTGATCACCTCCGCATTATCGCACGACTTCGTTCCGATTATTTCACTATAAATTCTAGAAATTTATTTCACCCCCTTTTATCCTAATATCGTACGTTGCATCTCGACCATTACGAGGTTTCAGTACGATACTATACAAGCGCATATGTATATATACTTAATTCCATTAAATTGCGGATGATTGGATCGTTGAAAAAAAGAAGATAAAGAAAAAAAATCGTGTCACCGATAGCCCCTCCATTACTCGCTGGCTAATTTGATCCGTCGTTTGTTATCAAACGCCTGCAGCTAGGCAACCGTCTGTACTCCCACGTTTTACGGGTTATATATAATTGTGCGTCGTTTCGTCTTAGCACGACGAGGATTAAACGAAATTCCGTTTTAATAAATTTTTTATTTCAAGAATCCATAACTGCCGAGAATTATTGAAATTCCAAGAATACATTTCAGTCGATAACGTTGCATAACATTTATCGAACAGGCTGAAATTCTTTGAACGATCTTCCCTGTTGCCATCTGACGGAGACTACTCAAGGTATTTTGGACGTCTTCCCAAGCGAGCATTGATCGCTCGTTAATCATTTGATTACTGTGTTATTAACCCGACATGGTGCAGTGACTATAGTACGTATATAGATATACATATAATATATCATAGCAGAGTTACTTCAGCAAGTTACATACTCGATGAATCTACATGGCGAATTTTCATGATTTACCTTCGATTTACTAATAATACCTTGGGTATATATGCATTTCCATAAATTTCAAGTATTTGTCGAATTCTCCAATAATTTCATCGAGATCCTCACGATCCCAGTGACGTCACTCATAAGCGCACTCGAGTGCTCGCGCATGCGTGCAAAGCCGTCCGAGTGATTCACTTCCTCTTCAGGAGACGAGCAGGCGTGAAAATTCGAATCGTCGAGTGCGAATAAAACTGTTGGGTCGATTATCGCATGTGTCGATGGGGATACCCTCCCTCCCCCTCCTCTCAAAAGGGATTCGTGCGAAAGGTCGAACAGGGTACGAGAATACAGCTGGCACGTGCTACCGTGGATCGCGGTTGTTTGATCTGTGACCAGGGTGCCGTAGTTGATTAGCGTTATCGTGTATGACGTAGGCTTGGTTCGGGGTGGGGGAGATGGGAATGACTGACGCACAGACAGACGGACAGTCATTTAGGGGAGTATTGGGCCAGGAGGATGATCGGCACGAGAGGGTCGGAAGAGGCTAGTGTCTCGGGTATATGTATACGTGTATGGGAGGGCATAGTGGAATAGGCTATGGTAGGGGTTGGTGGGCAGAACTGAGAGAGGACGAGGATTGTGCTGCAGGGCGACGAGCAACCCTGATACAGGGACACAAGAGCCCGCATATCAAATGGTGCGTATCACGGGATACAAGCAATTCCCATCAACCAATATTGTCATGTGGGTAATGAATGACGTTCGATGAATAAACATGCGGCACTTTGTATGAAAATGATAATTTTCATGATAAAAATCGTTCGATCCTTTCGAGATGGCGAACCGACCAAAAACGTCGATCGTCGTGCGATTTTACAAAAATATATATATATGTATACATATATAAACTTTTCTCCTCTATTCTCTGAACCGTTTCCCTTGTATCCCCACCCCCACTCCGGAGAGCTTATTAGTACTACTGTCTGTAAGGGATTTGGCAAGCTGGGATCTAATGGAATTCACAAGGGGACCGACGGGTGGTTGTTACGCCATTGGGACTTAATAATACGCGAACAGATGGGCTAGATTGATATTACGCAATAATCATAATTCCACAAGCTGTACATAGTATAAGTTTGCCTTGGTGCGCGAAGGGTGTTGCGCGGTGATAGATTGTGGGAAAAAGACAGAGCTTGTGAGAGAGTGAGAGGTAGCTCCATCTGGATGAGTCAGAGCGAAGGAGAAGTCTGTGTATTCCTAAGTTGAACCCGGTGAACGAATAGAGAGAGGGACGAGTGCGAAATTCAATAAACGAATCCATTCAGTGGTTATCTCGAGCAAACTTGTAGATAGACACGTCGTACAATGCGACAGTCTGTCTCAGTCGTTCTGCACCCTGTTTTACGTATTTCCTCTTTGTCTATCTCGTCTCGTTCTCTTTTACTAGAATTCCTCTATTGCTCCTACGTCGCACTGGAATATCGGTTGAGTCCTCGCGCATTCCAGTATCAATATGGAAGCTTTGCGGAACTAAGCAAACGACTGAACAGTTGTTTCACGATATGACAGTGGTTATCATTTTTCATAAATAATTCTGTGCGAACTCTTGCGCTATCTTTTTGTTGTATTAATCTGCTACACTCCATTCAGGTGGAAATAAATGTAATATTACTATTGAAACTCGTACGACCCAGTTTCAGTTGTTTATAATTTTTTGTACAGTTATAGAATTTTACATATTAAATATTTAGTGACGGTGCAAACGTTTGGTATTATTTTTAACTAAACTATCTGGTGGGTACATTGTTATTGTTATCTTGAAGTGTGACATAATAGCGATAGAACGTTGAATGGGCTATATATGTATGTCCTATACGAGACTGTGACAACGTTATGCTCCTTCACTATTATTAATGTTCCTCCATATATATATATGCTATAATACATTTGCGTGCGAATTGTCAAGTCGATTATCAATCATCGTTCCTGTTACGACGATCGTATTTTGTTATCTCGAGCGCAAGACGCAAGTTAAGTATATTTATTTAAAAAAAAGCTTAACGTCGTCCTGGATACAATGTCCTTTATCGCAAGAGTAATCGTTGCTATGAATCATTTAGATTACAAAAATGATGGCCTTAAATAGCGATATCTGATTATAATCTTCCGCGGTCCCAGGATTCTTTGCCAGCAGGTACAATAAAGTCGGAGAAGTTTTAATTTAAAAGGGCGCATTAAGCGCATACGCGTGTAATTAATTAACGCGTCAGCTTAATAATAGTAATGCAACCGCGTATGGCCGCGCCTCCAGCGAGCACGAAAATTCAAAACTGACTGAAACTCGCAGGGGGTTCATGGAGCCAGGCGGATAGGATGGGAAAAGAGGGTTGAAGCCGTAGTTGCTCCGACAGAGAGAAAGGGTAGCTGGTTTCCCTGTGTCTGGCCTGCGTGTGCCTAACAGGGAAATTCAAGGGCTAGCACGATGGGGCGGTGGTTAGTGGTATACAGGCCTGGATGGGATCTGACGGTAGTTGGAGGGGCCAGCAGAGAGACCCGGCAAAAGCCATCTAGGAATGAAGTATTTCAGAGTCGACAGAATGAACGTTTAAGAGTCTGTGCTGACGCGAATGTAAAACACTGGAATGTTACCTACGGGGATGATGCTTCCTCTAAAGAGGATAACCTCGTTGTCGTTCCCGTCATCATTGTCAACGTCACAGACTACCTTCGTGACGATGACGTCCTTATGTATAATTTCTGTGTATACAAGCTGTTCCGAAGCGTTGCACTGTAAAAGTACGGCCCTGCGGGTTTGATGATCGACAAGGAAAAACAGTGTCTGCTGGTAGGAATGCTGGGAAATTAGAGAAAAAGGTTAATTAAAAAAAATTACTTTTTAACAAATTTAAGTAATACGAATTCTGGTGTAGACGTAATTTTATTATATTTAATTTATATGGCACTGATAATTGTCATGGGAAAAATTATGAAAAAGTGTACATAACCTCTTTGAATTTATTTGAATCTGACCAGGCTGCCGTAAGGAATCGTAGTTAGGCCAAATTTCGAGACCGAGTCTGCTTATCTGACGTCAAACTCTTGACAGTAGCCGTCTTGCCTCGGGGATGCTAGGTAGTGGCATTAACTCCCATGGCTGCTAGTGGGGGGGGGGGGGATAGACTAAACACGAAGACCCTTTTGTAGCTCGAAGCTCCGTCGCCACGACGGGCATCCGTCTAATAAACGTAGATGCGACTAGCGAGCTGTGCCATGAACTTCATTTGGAATATACCCAGTATTACCTAGTATACCCTCCACCTTCATTCCGTCCGTCATTCCTTACTCTCTGCCCTGGTAAATTCCGCTTTTCGTTGGTCGCCCTATCTGATTTCTTGCCAACCAGACAACATCCCCTCCGCGTTTCACGAGGTTCATACCTTTACGTTCATCGTCCTGAACCACAACTCACGAGTCCTTGCCGAATCCTCGGCCCTTCCAGCTTTGAATTTTCATCATTCTGATCTTGAACTTCGAAATTCCGCTCGTCACTCCCGTCTGATGTTTCGTAACGTTTACGGAGCGAAATTTCACGTAATTTACTTACAGATTAAATCCACCTTGTTTATTTCTCGTATTATGCCTTCTCCTTGACGTTGCGAGGTTAACACTTATAGGTTCTAGGTTATGTCGTCGGTCTTATCTGACCAGCCTTTTAATACAGTCTAATTATAAAGGTACCTCATGCTATATCCAAGCACCTAACTACCTTAGTCGGTGTATCTGTGATGCGCGACTCTTGAGTTAGCAAAAAGTCAGGAAGTTAATTTTTAACGTTGCGCAACACGCGACCGTTTGATTTACGGTTGGTACGATTAGGCGCATGCGCGCAATTTCTTTTACCTTCGTTCCAGCAGGCATTTACGTTCTTGCTATTCCTTTTTTTTTTCTTCCTTTTCTTTCGCTTTAACGTGTGTCCTTACGGCACTTCAAGCGCTTGATATTCCCGGAAAAGTCATGGGAACTGTATCGGTACCCACGCGACCATTACTTATCCCTTCAAGGCGGTAAATTTATCAGTTTTTATCAGGACGACCTGCATTTTCTCACTTGTAACAGTTAACCACATCGTTACCTACGTGACCTAACCTACAATATTTGTTACATTGTAATACACACGTTTAACGCCTACAATGTCGTTTGGGATCGATTTATCTACGGCTTGGGGCGGAGGGGGGGGGGGGTGGAAATCGAGAATTAAATAGATATGGGGATCGCGATTAATCTTATCGTAAATTTTTTTTCGATACGTCAAACCCCTCTGACATATGTCCTATGCTTACACACTGTATCGGATGTCAGGATTTTGTCGTATAAAATAAACATGCGGAATGGTACGCATACTTGAGGGTACAAACATACGCACGCCTACATATTTATTCAAACAATATTCGATCAATATGACATTATACCGAGTAAAGTTATACAGAGGCTACGTTGGCGTTATTGAACGTGATGGAGGCTAAAATTTTTTGATCGCTTGAAAAAAAAGGCAAATCATTGAAAAGTGGTGGAAAAAAATGTATTACTTTTATGAAACAAATATTTTTCTCTCCACGGATGTAATTAAGGAGCGTTATGCACTTTTGAACATGTCTATTCCGATTTTCGTTCTACAACTGTCATCTTTGTTTAGGATTCTTAAAAAGAAACCTCTTATCGTTTGAAATCTTGAAAAAGCCCGGGTAAACACCACTAAATTCATTTTCAGCTTCGTGTAAACTGGAGCCTCGGCAAATAATGACGCAAGCAACTTCCAGCACACCAGCCTCTCTGGTCGTCCCTTTCCCACCCTTTACACAGTCTGTTCCAACCTCCCTGGTTTTTTTTATTATCTATATAGTCTAACCACGGAGGATTTCTCGCGTTACAAACTTTTTCGTTTATTTTTTTTTCATGATCCAACAACGTTGAATCATGAAAAAAATAACTGTTATAAGCATACACCGCGATGCTATATACGCTCTAGATATTTTTATATCTATAGGAACACGTGCGGCAATATCCTTAGGTTGGCAAGCTAAGAGAAAATCAATGGAAAGATAAAACTTTACGAAATGCTATTTCCTCGAGAGACTACTGTCCTTTCTCTGTACTCTGATAGACGTCTGTCAATACCATCTAGAGGGTTAAGATTCCGTTGACGTCTGCATATGCATAACCTGTATATCAGAAGGGATGACAGTAGAGAGTCAGTCCTCGCCCATAGTACAAAGTCCTGTAAAGAGGTTTAAAAATAAACTCTATAGAAATGCTCAAAAAGTACGAAAGTCGCAAAAAAAATGTGTAAAATATCCCTTGAAATTTTTTTTTTCGAATCAGGATATATATAAACGATTTATAATAAAAATCTAACGATACAACCGACGTCGTAGTACTATGGTATATGAAATTCCGGAAGCTGAGCCAACGCACTGAACCGGTCGATCCGGAAGTTCGTAATCCTCGGTCATTTGGAAATCTCGGTAAGCGGAAAAGCGGAAAACTGTAATCCCATGACGAAATTATATGGGGAAGCACGAGAGCAGAATCCTTGATAGAAGGCGTGATGCGTTCCGCCAACTCAACTTGGCACTCAGCTCGCTGTACCTGAAACAGTATACCGCTATAGTATAGATTAGGTAATAATAGGGGCACTGGATCCTGGTCCTCAGAATCAAAATAAAAGGGACAAGGTGGGAGGAGCGCTATGTTTGGTTTCTGGTTATGACAGATATTCAATGTCCTAGATAGCTGTTTAAACGTTATCGAGTCGTGAGGGATTTGCCATTGATAAGTCAAACACTATGGAGAAACATAGTGGGGGATGAAGTTGGCTGCAAGCATGGCTGGCAGTGGTTCTCATTCTTATTCTCTCTGTTCTACGTTTCTGTTCAATCCCTATCTCTCTCTCTCTCTATCGCGTTAGCGACTAAAGCAGACTCCGTTTCAACGACCGCAACAAGTCGTAGCTAGGAATGACTTCTACGTTAGGGGGTTAATTAACTCGGCGTATAGTATACCGGTTTCGTGTCCTGAGAGTGCTTTTGGGGTTTGTGTAGGCCGATTACCGATCCACACGTTCGCTTCTCTGTTCCGTTCTCCCTGGTCTAGTTATAGCCTGATTTTACATATAGAAGTCAGCATTCATTTGTTGTACCGTGTAAGCTGATTTGTTTGGGGATTTGGTACTCTGGAGTATTCATGTATAAAGTATATGTAAATTAACGTTACCATACGATTTTCGGTATTTCACACATTTTTATGGATTTTGTTATCCTGCGTCTTTCTTGCCAAATGGAGATTTGGTTGGGACTTTTAGAGTGTCGAATTTTTTAGCGACTCCACTTGGTCGAAGGTTTCTTGGGGTTGAATAGTAGGGGGGGGGGGGGTCGTTAGTTGAGTCTCGAGCGTCAAAGGGTCGATCATTCTCGGGTGGAATGAAAGTGTTTTTACGGTCGCCTCTTTTCAGGGTTCTTCAAGATAATAAAGAGCCGGCATCGTTACCGGGTGAACGTAAATGACTTTAAGAAATTCTCATCGCGTCGTTAAGTATGCTGTTTGGCGCGACATTGGAATAAAGAGGTTATGTGTGAGTATATGAATGTTGGAAATTGCTGTTTGATTGTGTGGCTGGCTGTACTGTAGGGTTTCTCTCTTTCTACATAGAGACAGAAGAGACGGGAGAGATTCAAGAGGAAAATAGAAGTAGGAAGAAAGGCAGACAGATCAATTAATTAACCAAGAGGCAGATGGCAGATGGCGCATGCCGTTGGGCTAAAAGGGAGAATATTGTGTGTGTGAGAGAGAGAGAATTCATTTCTTTCCCTTCTTTTACATTCTAGACTCTCATATACATATTCCCAACTCTCTCATACTCTGAACTCTCTTTTTCTCTCTCATCGAGTTGAGATAGGGAGAGTGATTACTTAATTTAGATTAATTTTCATTCCCTCTTCGCTCCGAGCAATGGAAAGGAAGTTACAGCGTAGGTCACACTGAAACTTTTTTACTGCCTCCTTCATTTGGTATAGTCTCCTTTTGATTTGAACCTTTTAGAAAGACAAGCAATAACATAAAGTTGTAAATTGATGTTTATTTTTTTTTTGCGTTTCAAAGAAATTACGTGATACGGTACCTTGAGATATATATTTTTTTTAGTTTTGTGACACCAGGTATATCAACATGGTCTAAGGGCACAGTCAGGTAGTAGAAGTATTCAAGATGTCCGCGAGGTGAAAATATCTCACTGGATACTCCTAGTAAGCTAACCCCAACCATTATTTGGTCAGCTCCAGACAGCTTCTAAAATCCCAATGGGATAACAAAGAAGGGACGTTAGAATAGGATTTTTCTGATAATTCCATTTTATATATAAGAGAAGATCGCTCTTAGATATAGGAACATCTCCAGGGATCCTAACCTACGTTATCCTATGGTGGTTCCGGCTAGCTCTCTGTACCCAGGGCTCATACAAGTAGCAGAAGTCCGCATTGGGGAGCTTAGGAGTTCCGGGATTCCGAGGTCAAGCAGTGAGAACAATAAATCTCAATTCACACGTCAAGAAGGACGTTTCGTGTTTCCAAGGAATGACATACGATTTAGGTTAGCCACCTTCCTCCATATCTCTCCTAGTATACTGAACTACGTTTTATAAGTGGTGATTTACCTTGTAGTCTCCACCGCGACAGTGTGTGTAACTTCCAGGGTAAAAATCATGAAAGGACACCACAGTCCTGCAGTAAGTGTATCCAGGATCGATCGTTGCTTTCCACGTCGCGTGTATTCCGTTAGGTGCACGCGATTCGAAGGGTTGCTGCAGCATCGTCTCTCTCGTCTCTTATCCTAGAACGAAGCAGGAGGGTTAGTGGCGTTGCGACGGATTTCCCTTCGGGGCAAGTAACGAGTACACGCCACATGATACACGCTAGTGCTCGTGGAAGAGAACGCCACGTTAACCCGTTGGTAGGGCGGGCATGCATTTTTTAGATCACAGCACTGAAGCCCTCGCCAAAACAGAAAAGGAAATAAAGAACGACAGAGTGAGGATAGATTTCGTGTAATAGAAGAAGAGAGCGTTATAGGAAAACCGTGTAAAATAGAGAGACTAGACGAGGGCTTGAAAGAAAACCATCGTCGAGAATGGTTCTTGAGAGAGGAACAAGCACTGGTACTGGTACAAGAAACAGACCGGTACTAGTTGCTTGGTACGAGTACGTACGTATGTCAAAGCCGGTTAGGTAGGGGACGATCTTTTGTGCAGAGTTCCTTGCAACGTGCACCAGGTATCTCCATGACGCTACAGTCTGTACAACTCCGGGACGAGTCTTCCTCTACAGCGTCGGCGTATCATCGTGTCGCGCTTCCTTCTGGTTGTGTCTATAGATCGGACACAAAGCATCCTCACACAATATAGAATCCACGTTGGGCAAGGTCTCTTCGTTGTCCTGTCTTTCCTCTTCCATCTCACTGTTTCGTGAGAACGGCATCGGCCTCCTTGTCACATTGCCGCCAGTTTCTTGTTTCGCTTGGGTACAGTCTCGTAGACGTATCGCCGAGCATTGAAAATACGTACCGACACTGAAAGAAGTATAAACACAGCCATTCGTGTATCTGCACAACACAATGAAAATTAAATATCGTTGAGTGCGTCGATGTACCGAGTACATGCTCATTGAAAATAGTATTAGTCTGGATATACCCCTCCCACGTACGAAAACGGCCGCCATGACGCCTCTCTCCAAAGTATCCCCACCAGTCTCATCCTGTGGCTTCCCCTTCGTTCCCTTAGCCCCTTTTGACTCCCACCACTTAAATTCGTTACCCCCACCTCCGCATCTCTCCTCGTCGCTTACCCCCTCTATGACGAACTACTGCTTCCCCTATCCCCGGTTCCACGGTCAACGTGGGGATCCTTCCCCTCCCCACCATCCTCAGACACAACTCGTGGTGAAGTTTTAGCGTCACTACTCGTGGCGTGCCTACAACTTAGCCGGATCTATTACGCGCACTTTTCTCGCCACGAATTTCACCAACCGTGTATTGTTAAAAACGCGTCTCCTTTTTTTGTTTTTGTCTTCCTTTATCGCAGTTCTGGATATATTGCGCGTCGCGTCTTCGTCCTTCTCTGCGCGCTCGATACACGTGCCACGGCAGTGTCCCTGCGCCACGCTTCAAAGAGCGTCTACCTTCCTGAACGCTTCGGAGCCGGCTGAAACGTGTGGCGTGCCTTTCATAACCTAAAACTCGTCGCGTAGACGGTCGTTCTTGACAACCGGGAATACCTGGTGCAACGTGCGTGCGCGCTGGTAACGTTAACGCGACTGTGGTGCCACGGAGTCGAGGTTGATACATACATAGGCCGACACGCCATCAAGAATCTCTTGGAATTTTATTCGTGCTTTTGATTATTCTTGAGGTGAAACTCCGTGCTCTGCTAAAAAACACGACAGAATTTTTACCATCGTTTCCCGTACGTTGTATCGTACGTGTGACTTGTGCATTATTTAAGTACGTGTTGTGACAGCTGCCAGGTGAAATATTGTGAGTGACGTGTGCCAGTGAATATTTCATCTCACTGTTTGCCATTGTACCTACCAATATACATACCTTTGTTGGGATACCTGGACACGACCGTTCAGCTTGAAAACGACGCAGGAATACGCCTTCAGGTTTTCACTAAGCAACAGTTTGGCAGTTAATCAATCGCTGTGTCAAAGTGCTACGGGACAAATTTAACTATTTCGTTTAATTTCGTATCTTCCTATCTTTTTGGTGAGTTTTATTTGAATCATTCTGTATATAGTTTGTGCGCCCGCGCATTTATGTGTATATATATATATATATGTTTATAGTTAAACGATACTTTTAAGAGCTCCAATGTTGCTACTCCGATGCGCAAATGCATATCCCATCGCGCGCTATAATACCATCAGGGACAAACAATATATTTTCATTTATATTTTTTATCGCTTCTCTTATGAACAATAAAATATCTGCAAGGAAGAATATCTGTCGATTCTGAACCTCGTGTCTCGTAATGGAGCGCGCATGTCCGGCCATTTGCCGGATTCGACGCAACGGCTACATTTGAAAGGCGGTTAAAACTTCCATGCCGGCTGTCTTGTCAGGAACAGGTGATACCTAAACAATCTGTTTGTATTCCCTTTGAACATCTCAGTCCTTCGGTTTCCCATTGCCCGCTTTTGTCTCTTACAAGCTTCTCTTCCTTTTCACGTTATTGTCTTACTTTCAAACTCTGTCCATTCTACGTGTTATGCCCTATGTCAGGCTGGTATCCGACATAGTACCTGTCTTTCGTTAATGGTAAATAAACAACAGGCCCATGATGTATTTTTGTCCTACAGTTTTATCAAAGATTTACGGAGCGTCAGAAATCGATAATGGACACTGGTGACATCGCATTTGTGATTATAAGCATGTCGAAAGTCGCTTTGGGTGGCATTTGTCGCCGGCGTCGTGGCGAGAGGACATTATCGCGCGTTTGCATGAGAATTACCGTACGCGTATATACTGGTTACCAGGTGGAAGTCGTGGAGAACTGGCAGCACCGCCATTGTCAAACGTCGTGCGAGTTTGAGCTCACAATCAGAGCGTGCCTTCCTGTGCTGCTGAAATTACCACATATACACACAACAAACAAACACACACACAGAATTTTCTTATACGTTTTTCCTCGATAAAAGATTCCGTAATTGTGATAGAACGATTTTGGTTTATTTATCCACCTTTACAAGATAAAAGTTCGAGTTGTTCACTGTGATTTTTTCCTTTAAATTATGACGAACGATCAAGTACGTTATTCCATTAGATATCATGGTAGGCTTGGGAGTCGATCGATTATGACGAATAGCCATTAAGGTCTGTTGGCCTCCAAAAAAAAGTTTGAGAAACAAGGTCAAAACTACGCGTGTGTTTAGTGAATTTCCAGGAACCTTCTGGAAGCTCGAAGTTTTTTCCCGTGCAGTTCTTTTTATTGGTTTGTCCTTTTCTTTGTCGATCGGCAGGACTCGGCAGGATTCGGTGCTCCGTGGGACGGAATCAAGGGCGTAATTTATGAGGAATTCTTTGGTCTACCTGAACCGGTTTTCTCGTCCTACCCGGTTCGGTTGGACCTAAGTATACCTACCTATTTCGATCGTGAGTTCCCTTTATATTATGGGAGTCCTTTCTCACAGTGTACAGGATGATTCTGGGTATCCCGAGGAAGCTATGCCACACACTATCGATACTTTGTATATGCATAGTCTGGTATTTCTTATCTCTAATATATTTATACTTGAATTCTTATTACATTATTATAAGAATATAAATATTTAGAGCGCAGTGTCTTCGATGCCGACCCCGTCGTGCCTCGCCGTGCCATTCATGCGTTGCGTTTATTTAACGCTAGAATGACGTGAGGACGACGAGGAAGCGGCGGAGGGATTGAAAGAAAAATAAATAAAAGAGTGCGAGAGTAAGCGAAAAAAAAGAGGAAAAAGTAAAGAAATCTCGTCTACCCGAGAATATCGACCGTGTCGGCACTCGAGTGCCGTCGAGGACCTTCTTCGTCGCACTTTTCTTTCTCCGCGTCCCCACGTGGTCCTAACCCTCGTATAACCGGGTCGATGTTTTTGGGACGGCTCGTACGCCAGCGTACCTTCGTCGGTTGCGTATCTCAGGAGGCTAGGGACGCATGCGCTTCAAGGATATTTATGTCGGACGATCCTGGAACAGCAAGACGACCACCGCGACGCCCGTCATACCCAACCTACAAGTAATAGGAGGGTCCTTTCTAAACCGGGAACCTTGCGGTGGCTTCCTGGCTGGTGTATCTAAGGATTCTTTCTTATTTTATCCTTGCGTCTTTCTATGCTTCTCTTGCTCCCCTACCCACCTCTGCCGTCTGACCATCTGGAATGTTCCTCTCTGTTCCATCCTACGAAGATTCCAGACGGAATCTTCTGGACTCGGGCTCCAGGGTGCCGGAGGTTACGCTGGAAGCTCATTTCTACTTCCTCTATTAGCAACCTCAGCCTTCAACTATTCCTCCCTACGCTCCACCTCGTCGACCTTCTTCCGATGGAATGACCACGTGACGGCACTAGTTGCGCATTCTTGAGGTTGCGCGTCTTCTGCTCCCCTCTTACGGAGTCCACCAGGGTAGACGCCACCTTTACCCAGGGTATTCACTTTGGGGCGTTTCCAGAACATCTTCCTTGTGCTTCTCTCTCATCTCTCTTTTTCACTTACTTCATCTCGCCCACGCAAGATACCCGTTCGTCATTTCCCCACGTATGTTCCGTTTTATCATTTCCCACGGAATTTCAAGATTCCGGATATTTGCTACCGCGAGAGTCAGGAAGCGCGAGAGAGACGGGAGACTCTTCCGTATGCATGCTGGATAAGATTCAAGGATTCGTGAATTATAAATATCCATAAAATTTTCACTAGACATCGGTGGCCAGTGAAAAGATCCATGTCGAGCCTACCTGTAGTACCTTCCTTCGACGACGCCAAACGTCTCGACGCTATTCCCGTCAACATATTATTCCAATACCAAGCAGGTTGACCCGAGTGGCTTTGTTGATCGAGACGATGCACGTTCAGGCTTATTTGAATAAATGTGCATGCACCCTACCGGACGGGTCTCATAGGCGTAGCTAGGGGGAGCGGGGTTGATTGTCGATAAGACACTTGTTGAGGGTGACTCACCCTTCGGTCCCTCAATGGGGTTTCTTCCTCCACGTGTTGATCGTCCACTCGTCATTACGGCGTCAGAAGGTCGACCCTTCGATTACAACAGAGTTCACTTTTCCTATACGTTAACTCGAATGACTCTCCAATTATACTGGAAATATATTATATGTATAAAATCCGATAATAACCTTATTACGACACGTGCCAGTTCCTCTCGGCACGGTTACTCCACGCACCTACCTCGGCGAGGCGAAGGAATTGCCTTCTGTAATTGTGCGTCTCGACGGCTCGCCGACTATAACCTTCTCTGCTGAAATCGTAGACCGCGAAGTCCTCCGGGTATTCGTCAGGTTCGACTACGCGAATCCGGTCTGCGGCTTACCGGTTTATGAATGCAAAAAAAAAGGAAGCCGTCGCGGTCGTTACACTCTGGGAGGACAAGCAAAGGGAAGAAGATAGACGAGAGAGAGAGAGAGAGAAGAGACAGTGAATGTGTGTAGATTAGCTCAGACGAGTATCCTCGGCAAAGCCCTTGAACACAGAGGTACCAGCTAGTTTTCCTATAAAATCCGTAAACACGTACCGGAAATGATGAACTACCGATTTACTTCGTTTATGTACCCACAGTCGATTACTTTTTTTTTCTCTTTATCTTCGAAGACGAAGACATACTCAGATTTTTTAATGAATACCTCAACTTCGTTATAACCAACTTGATTGGAGCTCATTTCCTTCTGTTAATAATTCACGCTCTCGTTGTTACAACAGGGGAAGCATGTAATTATATATATACACACACATACACACACACACACATATTTGTGAACATATATATCATATCACATCCCTTATAATGATTCTCTCTCTTCCATCCCCCTCTTTACTCATGTCCAATTAAATCCAATGCCACGTCTACGTCCATTAATTTTGAGCTGTTGAAATTTTCCTATGCTCGTCCACACTTGTTCTGGCGACGACTATTCCTTCTATTTTGTCATGGTTTCCCGACGAAGACTATATGTTCCCGAGGTTCTCATATTAATGCTCCTAAGTGGCGGTTACTGGCCGAGATGGCGGTTGTTCGGGAACGAGGGACGTTTAATGGCTCGTTCTCTAATAACGCGGTACCTTCCAAACATCGCGTAGGAGTAGCGCCGCCTCGCGTCCTCACACGTCGAACACGTCGGGGATATTGTCGAGCCAATTTGACGCGGGTTACCGTCTTATTTCGAAATTCAACAGTCCCGCTTACTTGTCCCAGCCGTTACACCAGTCAAACAGAAATAGTCGAGGTATTCTTAATGGGACGAGATCGACTGCGCTCGGAGAATTTTTCCGTATGTCGTTAAGTTCGGTTGGGTTAGGTTACGTAGATCGAGTTAATCAAGAATTTCAGTAGAATCGGTACGACCGGTTACTCTCTTGTTTTTTTAAAAATCTCTTCCTGCTCCTCGTGGTCCCACGATAATTTTTTTTCTCTCTTCCCAATCTTCTTGGCTTTCCCTCTCACGAATCCGGTCGGTTCGCCATCAGCGGTTCGGCAATTGTTCCTGGCCGCAAGAGCGTGACGCAAGGGAAGCCAATCCGTGTTGCCTAATCGTTATTAGCCGCGTGAGCGTAATTCGTATGGAGACGTTACCGAGATGACCTTGAACGAATTTCTAATTACTTGATAATTATCAGCTGAATCTTTCGCGACGATCGGTGGGATCGGGGATCGGTATGAAGTAAGTTATGGATTTTTGGTGTTCAGGGATAGTCTTTTTTTTTCTTTCTTTCGTTTGTCTTCTGTTTATTTCATTCTATCCCAGTGGGGCGTCCAGACTCGTTTTCCACGTGGTCGTGTTTTCAATGCGGCGATAGACAAAAAAGCGGAAGGGGGGGGATCGCTCACGACATTTGGCTCGTTTCAAGTCTCGCAATGGCACTGACGTCCTCGTACTCGAAGCATCGGTAGGCACTCTCTCAGGGATCCCTCGTAATTATTTTTCGCCAGCCAATCAATAACGACGCTCGACGCTCGACGGCTGTGCTGCTTGACGCTTCGACGTCGTCGCACTGTTGAGGCCAAAGATTTTCTTTTTATTTTCTTTCTTACTCCCGATACCCAACGCGACTATGCGCGAGGCGCGACTGGTAATTGGCCCCTGTGCTTTTGTACATTGGCTCATTAGCATCACGTGGTACCCAACTTCGGCGACCATTTTGACTACCGCGAGAGAAAAGTGGCTTTATCGTGGAATTGGCGAGCATGCCGAAAGCATGAGAAAATTGCATCGGCAAAATTTCACGATAACCGAATCATCATGAGGGTCGCCCAAGGACGCAGCGTGGTCGTTAATAAATTGGTACTGCGCTCATTTAAAGCAAAGTGAAAATATAGAATTTACGAGTACACACACCAAATAGTTTTTCCTTTTTCTTTTACTCTTATCGTCGATACACTGGGAGATCGTGCAATTACCGCTCAAATGAAATTGAAGACAAACAGGGCGACTGTACAATGCGCCAAATGAGATGGTGACGTTCGTTAGCAGGAAAATTTATCGTAGGTGCGTGCACACGGGTGGAGGTCGTAGGTTGGCCTCGAGGTGTCCATGAATAAGGGAACGACTGGAATGATAAAAAAATACACGGAGAGAAACACGCAATTAACTTTTGGTTACGTTGCGCCTTTCCACGCGTTTCCTAATTAGATGGGTGCTCTCTCTTTCTCTCGTTCCCTCTTCTGTCTCGTCCTCTTGGTCCTCGAGACATATCCCGTCCGGGATGCTTCGTTTGTTAGTTGCGACAAGACAGACGTGGGTTTTGGGCGTAAGGTAGTAAGGGCGACAAGAGTAAGGGAGAAAGATAGTCGGATACCTGGAAAACGTGAATATCGTTGGTCTTATCATATTGAAGAAAAAGGAATGAGAAAAAAATATATGCACAGCGCGAGGTCGAGTGGAAATAAATATCGGGAATAATACGTAATCATAAAAATTCATTATTAACATTTGTACCGTTAAATTCGTTTAATGTCACCGAATTTCTCCCTCCGTTATTTGTCTGGATTACGATAACTCTCGGTGAATGCAGTTACGTAATTATTTCATCGATTGAATTAAAAATGGTGGGGTTAATAAAATTTGAATCCCTTTAGCCAAATTTACGAAATAACTATTTTTAGTAGAATTTGTGTTTCCGGGGCGTGAGGGGGGGGGGTGTTATACACAACTACCTCGTCATGTTGATTTTGGGGATATTTAATATTCATTTTTTTTCGCACTTCAAATGCCCGCTTTATTAATTAGCATATTACGTCACATTGCGCGATGCTCCAGAGACGCGTTGGATCACTACGCGATTAATCCGTTTGGAACGACACTCGCGACGCGCACGTCGTCTGTCGCCGTATTCGCCGTCTGCAGAGTGCATGCTTTTATCAACTTATCTTTGAGCGACGGTAAACATTTGACTTATTAAGCTCCCCCCTTGTGCTGGTTATTTTTCACTAGCAACAGACACTAGTCCCACCGGGTATATTGGGTATACCGACAATATATCCTCGTCTCCTTTAATCATCCGTTATTGCTACCCCCTCTCTTCGTTAAAAAAAAAAAACGATTCTTTACGATCTAAGAGAATCGATGCGTGTCAATTTTCGTATCGTGGTCTCTCCGTATGAGGTATCTGATTATTTCAAGAACTCAAATCCCTCCGTCGTGTTCTTTGAATCTGCAGTGCACGCGCACCATTAGTCAAATCATTCCTTTTGTCGTAGATATACAATATGTATACTCTGGAGGTGGAGTAGCTATACTCCGTAGCTACTAAGAATGGCTTGGGGCATCGAGTGGGAGAGAGACGCTCGATTTACAGGCAGGTTCAAAAATTGGCTGGTTTGCCTCGTGTGCGCGACTCCTTAGCTTCGCTGATGGGCTGGGTTCTCCTTTGTTGTTAAAACGAAAGAAAAGAATGCCGGGTAAAAGAGTAATGGGTACGTGGCGAGCGTGGAGAACGTGAGAGCGAGAGAGAGAGAGAGAGAGAGAGAGAGAGATAGAGAGTGGGTATATAAGGGTATCCGAGAAAGAGTGAGCGTCTCCGAGTGAGTTGGGTCTGTGCCTTCGCGGCGGCTGAACTTGGGAATGGAGTGGAGGGTGGGAGGGAGGGGGGGAGTGGTGGTGGCAAGGCGAGTTAACGAACGTTCGAGAACAATGGGCAATTATTGTACCCGCACGAAGCTACGAGCCGGCACACGGCCACGGCCTAGTGCTGCCATAGGCCGGGCCGGCCCTTTGGTTGGGCAGCTGCGTGCTTCCTGCCTACGGGGGGGTTGGAGGGTTTCAGCCGGCGGCAATGTAGTCGAGAGCCTAGCGAGGCACGAGGACAAAGAACGAAAGAAAGAAAGAAAACCTCCAAGGCCCGCATCGGATAGCTGGAATCGTTTGATGCGTGAGTGCGCATGCGCAGGAAATCGTCGAGGGGTTCGCGCCAAAGGGAAGTACATATTTCCCCCTAACGCTGTCTGACCTTCGACCCCTATCCTGTTGCACGACCCCTCGCAGCTGGAAAAAGCGCACGAGGCTCTGGAAAAGTCAGGCGCATTCTCACGAAGACTCTCTCTGTGCCAAAAGTAAGTTGGCTCCATTGTCGTGGATGGCTACATGGGAATGAAACCTTAATAAAATTAGACTCACTTTAAAGGTATTACTTGAAGCAACTAGGCATGAAATTTTTGAAAAAATCTGACAAAAATGGTTTTACACAACTACCTTAAGGAGCGTTATCGTTGCGATAACTGTACATACACGAATAGATCTTATCACGAAAGAGGGTTGTCGTTCATCCGAAAAAAAGCAATGAATTTTTCGTTGAATTATTCCGTTTTTTTTTTTTATATACGTTATCAAGGGTCTTTTTATCGAAGCAGCGTGGAACTGTATGGTAATTTTTTTTCACGTTAAATATGGTTTGTACGATTTTTCTCAGGCACTTTGGGTCTAGGTCGTGCTTCCGTCGTCCTTTCAGACTGAACTCGACTTCCTACGGGGATGTCGTTGGGATCCAAGAAAAAGTGAAAGTATGTCGGTGGGTCAAGTGTGCGAAGACGCGTCGTTACGTACACTCCCGTAGACGCAACACGAGCCTGAACCAGGTAGACCCTGAAAGTAACTCTTACGTAACAAGCTGCCGATCCTTTCTCGCGCGAGAGTCGTTTGCCGATTCCCTTCAGGTGTCTATGTATATGTATACCTCGTTGAAAAATCCCTTGGCTTTCTTTCTCTCGACTCGCGTGTCCCGTCTTTGTATCGTTTACGCCACTGTGTCTGCCGATTTTAAGAACCTAACGTAATGATCGTGTCATATCGGTAGCATCGCAAGGTTAAAAAGAAAATATATTTTTTTTTCTTTCATTATACATCAACTTCTTGCTCCTCGAGACCAACTTATCTTTCACGCGCACAGAACTCTGTGGGAATATCAAATAACTTGTTCGCAATGGTACACATCCGGTCGCGTTCCTCCGACGTCGCTAAGGAGACTTCCGGCGAACAAGCCGTGCATACCGATCAAGATAATAATAATAATAATAAACAGTGAATGAGCAATGGCGTCTTGGTAGACAGACTAGCCAAGTAGCCAACCTCGCTCGCACAACGGCCCTTCTGTTCCCGTCGTGCTGTTGAAATGCTGACGCATCGCGCATACACACCGT
The DNA here is from genome assembly GCA_030142635.1 of Trachelus troglodyta. NCBI lineage: Eukaryota > Metazoa > Arthropoda > Insecta > Hymenoptera > Cephidae > Trachelus > Trachelus troglodyta. The sequence goes on from JARQTJ010000744.1 coordinate 68,111, forward strand.
CAGTTCAGTACACAACGCAGCGACGGTTGTCAACTTGGTATCGGTGACTCTTTCTATAACGCTCAGGCAGTACCAGGAATATCGCGCTTCACAAAATTTCCGCGATATTCGCTCGTGGAATTTCGACGTGCCTTTTTCTTTAGTCTTCAACCGTTTCTTTCTTTCAGTTTATTTCTCTCTTTTTTTTTTACCGAGGTCATTACAGTCACTAAATAGATAGCTTGTTGTGGGTATACCCCCACAACATATATGCATATATACATGCACACACCTATATATACATCAATGTATTTATCGCGACGTTAAACACGCTTCACGCTTCTTATCCTTTCAGCTTCCAGGTAATACCTGGTTATTGGTTATAACCAATAAGCGTGTCCGTCGTGCCGTATCTCAGTGAGTAGCGACCTTGCGTCACAAGCAGAAAACCAAAGATTATTTTAATTACAACGTTTTTCCTTCGATGCTATATGGCCAGTTGACTCGTTTTCGCCGATTTGAAATTCCCTGCTGTCTATCTATACCTGTAGGATGATCAACGCTTGGGCCCTGTACTGATGGTTATAGCGGACGCATCTATATCCACGGTGTGTACACTCCTTGTGGTTTCGGATGACCTTGCTCGACTTTTTCTTCCCGTAATTTCGTAATTGCCGACGCGTCGCAAGTTTCGTCTCGATGTTTTCGACGGACGACTTTTATTGCATCCGGACGGACGTCAACGTTCCGAGATATCGTAATACGATATATATCCTTCTGACAAGTTTTATGAATTCTTTTTTTTTTGTATTTTGAAATTGAAATGCCATCGAACTGGTTTTTTTGTATTATTATTAGGATCTCACAGTGATCAGGATCCTTGCTACGAACTGACGGAATTTTAATATCGGCCTACAGTCGCGTTTCTCTACGTGATCGTTTCGTAATGGGAAGATTTCTATGCGGAATTGATAGCACGATAGACATAAAGTTGCAATGATAGTCAAACTTTACAAGGAGTGGCTGGGACTTCGTGTTTACCTGTAGTGGCGATCGTTACCGGTTGGACATCCTGGAGTTGACGCATCACAGGGATAGACGGGAAAAGATTTCCGTCTGCGAGGTTGGTAATATTAAAGGCGCGAAGGTCTTTCAGGAAGGACGCCGGGACGCCGTTGTTATCGATGAGTATGAGCGTCGTGATGACGATTGCACCTCAATACGATGCGTCATCCGGGTGCGGTACTCGGAGACAGAAAAATTCCTCGGTTAGGTCATTATTTGCGGTTGTTTATGGCTGAGTTTATTTTTATAAAAAAAAATCAAAAGGTCAAATTTTTAGGTCACTTCTTATCCCGACCTCCTGTTGATAACAATTTCATAGACCCTTGGCTTCCGTATCGCTCCGGGGTGATCGCACCCCCTACGGTCTAGGAAATACAAGGACCAGGTCTCTCTCCCACATTGTTTCTCAGAGGTCTCTCTATCTCTTTCTTTTTTTCACTTTACGGCAATCGATTATCCGTCCTTCTTCGACACGTTGCTCTATCGGTGTTGGCCCTTTGACAATCATGGTAGTTCGACGCTACCGCCTGCCGCGTGGGTACGCGCCTTTAATATCGCCGGCGATTCATCTCTACCAGCGGGAACTATTCGGCCAGGTCGCCATTAATTAAAGACCCTAGGCATATCGGCTGGCGATTACACTTTCTGGCCAATTTCGAGGAAGTCGGACCAGGTACGATACATGGTATGACACGTTAGCTCGTATCATTTTTTTTCCGCAATCTAAAACTCGTTTTTTTTTAATATCTCAAAAAAATCGTGTGATCTCATCTGTCCGTACCCAGTTGACTTTGAACCTCATTAGGGTCTCGGATTTTGCGCTCTACGAAATCTCTTCCGCCTGGCTGGCCCTGTGTACGGAACTTCCGCTTGCGTGCGAACTTGTTCCGAACGTTTTCGCACATCCGGTCAGTCAGTGCATATCGTATCCGCTGACCGTGACGTCTAGCTCTCGATGATCTCTAGGACGATTAAATTAAAGAGGATCGTTCAGTATGCTTTTTTTTATCGTCGATAACGTTCACGAAGAAGAAAGCACGACTTGTCTATCCCCATTGTCTATTCTGAGAGTCCGAGGTCCTCAGGGAAACCTGGTACTCTAACCTCTGACCCCGAGATGAGAACGTGCCGATCGGCAGATGGGTGCGGCTAATGGAGGTGCGATTGTTTGCCAAGGCATTTGGCCCCGAGGACGAAATAAGAAACGTAAGAATCGATTTCGTTGAGTTTACTTGGAGGGACGGAAAAAAAAAGAATATATCGGAAAAGTATCCACATCCATCCTATGGGAGTACCTACGTATGTAGACATGCGTGAAGCAGCTAGAAACGGAAACTCGGTGTGAAAATCATCTGGATCCCGCTGAACTGTTTACATTACAGTGCCAGAATTACACGGTGGCCCAATACTCTTGGCGTTTGGCCCAATGGGCAAATTCATCGAATCCTTTGTAATTCTTTGTCTTATGATTTTCCTCCCGTCTTCAGATCCCCCGTAAAAAAGTAAATAACACAAATCAATCTTAGAACGCTCGGACGTTCATTTCACGGTTTACCTAAAATCAAAGAAAAACTTGGAGACCCACGGCATGACAGACTATACCACTTACCTTTGATCCTCCGGATCCCTTTGTCCGTTCTACAGGGTCCTTTAATTCAATTCCTATAAGAAATGATCACTCTCGTATCAAAGATTTAATCTCAATTCGGGTAATTTTAAGATTCCTCGTCACTCATATTTTCATGTTCTTATTGGCAGATAAGAAATACCACATTTAACGTATATATTACACTATCTCTCTTATCTCTCGGCAGTCAATGTCAAACCAACATGCGATGCAACTTTGGGCCTTATAATTAAAATGCCGTGACTCCAGCCAGTCAGACCCGCAGACCCAATGGCGTCGAGCAGTCTCTTTAATTATTAAAGCTGAGTCAACGCAGCTGCACATCCGAGGTCCTTCGTAGGTCCCATAAGCAGGCGCATATGATACATATGCATTTTCCTACATACACATGTGCCGTATATATAGTGATGCTGAGGACCAACCTCTACTTCGTACTCCCACTGGTCCCCAACCCTCCAGGCAGATCTTTGCCATTTTCTCATAGTCCCTGTTTGTTCAGTGCTCTTGCTTACTGCACTGAGAGAGGGAGATGGAGAATGATAAAGAAAGGGATGCACGGTCGTCTAAGTAATTGGGTAGGTTCCTAGTGTCATGTGTGTGTGTTTATATATATATATAGCAGATGCTTCGGCTACAAATCCTTGAATCCTACTACTTGAGATATTAGCTCCCTACAGGACTTGGCAACTGGATCGCCTACCTACTTGTTCCCCTTTTTCTTTCAGTTGGCTTTGCCTGGGCCAACTTCTACTTTCATTCCTCTCCGACTCTCTTTGACTACCTTTGCCCTTTGACCGTCTCCCATTAACCTTTCACGTAACCCTTGTACTCCTAAAACGTCATTCTCATTGCACACGTCGCTTTGGATATTATTTTTACCGGCAATTAAGCACGTACCTCCTTGATTACCTCAGACGGAAGATGGACCAATTTCCTGAGCATGTATCTTTGTCGATCTTTTTTTGCTCTCTTAACGAACATCTTCTGGATACTATATATAGAACCTGGCACTAATTATATAAGAGGATCGTTACTGCGGATTAATTCTTTCCTGTCAGCCTGTGTCAGCTTGTTACGAATTTCCTGAAATTTGTTAAATCTCGTTGTCCTTGGCTGATCGAGATTTTTCGGCCAGTCATCGGGCAGTTTCGCGTGCCAGTTGGTCGTTTACCAGTTTGTCCAGGATGGATTTTTAGCTGGACTTTTATTTCCGTGAAATGACGGAAAAATATATTGCTCCACTCCTGGATCTGTTTGTTTATCACGAGGAAGACTTGGAGCTTCTGATTTACTTTTTGGTCCATATGTATCGTCCTTACGGTTAGACGAAGCTGGTCATTTTCTCAATAAGGGCACTCGGGGTACCCATGATGCTCTGCGAGCCTTTGAGTTCAGGGACTCTCAACCTAACAGCAATTCAATCAACTTTATTCTCTATATATATGTATACTCTGGTGCACTGGAAAGGAGTCCTTCAGTTCTAATGCTACAGATAGGGATGCTGCGTTGCTCTATATACCATAGTCGTTGGGTGATCGTGTGATAAAATGGCGGCAACGTCGCCGACCAATTGGCAATTAGATGTCGACCCCGGGTCAATTGGACCCACGCTTCGAAACGATTCAACAGTCTAGTCACGTTCGTCTCGAACTTACTGGAAGTACGCACAATTTCATGTGTCATCCACTTCACGGTATTCTCAACTTGGGTTGCATTTGCGATTACATTCTTTTTTTTCAATATCGAAAAAGTACGTTTCACGATTCAGTTATAATTTTTTATCTTCATTCACTTTCACGCTCAGTCGTTTTTTACAAGTACAGTCCTTACAAAAGGTTGACAACCGTCAGACCCGAATCTTGAAACTTTTGCCAATGACTGTACACACATACTATTGTTGTAAACTCGTCTGCACGCACACTTGCGCCATATGGCATATGGCAATGCTCCAACAAGTGGCGGTAAGAGCATAGAATATAGAGGCCATACGTATCCCGTGCATCTAGCGCTACCCGACGCCGGGCTTGTAGTTTTGTATATAGTCCGTCCATAATTGAAATAGTTTTTCGAAGGGGTCATCTTCCTATGACTTTTAACGTAGAAGAGTCCCGTAGACTCGTGAAACGACTATGGCTCGGCGTAACCCTTCGTATACCCTTTTATTCTGAAGCTTCTCCAAGGAAAATTCTTATTGTGAGCAAGTCGTAGGGATAATGGTAAATTAAAAATATAATTTATAACCCCCCCCCCCACATCCTTTTACACCACGTTAGGCTGTAGCTGATATTTTGTTGAAGAAAAATTGCTACGATGATTTTGCAACATTCCTTATCCGACCGTGTAGTGTCGTCATGCTGGCAGTTGACTGATCTTTTTCGAATGGATCACCCTGTAGCGCGAGCGCGAAAGAACGCGCATGGAATAACGAATACTACTGCTCGTGGGGCTTGGAGGTCAAGGCGGTTCACTCCTGTGCCAAGAAATTCACGCGGCACTTTTTCTCTTTTTTTTTCTCATCCCTTTTCACTCTTTTACTCTTCGATATTTCTCTTGCTTGTCTTTGTCTTTTTTTTTTGCTTGGCGGTAGGCAATTGCACGCGCACCCTTTTGTTCCACGGCGCACAGCGCTTCGCGTTCAATGTCTACGTATACTGGATATGATATTTTGCCGATTCAAAACGATAAAATTCCGGTTTGGTAATAGAATATCTTTTTTTATTTTATTTTAAGTGGTTACACCGAGGCTAGCAGATGTTTGGATTTCAAGCTACCTTATATATACATACGTATAATGACTCAAGTAATTTAGCGAGAAAATGTCCGACTGTCGAATATATTGTATTTGCTACATATTACTGAAATGAAATTCAGAAAGTCACACGAGCGTGGAATCTTACTCGAGCCGAGTCCTGTTCTGGCAGAGGAAAGCACGATGTACGCTTAGCATAAAATTACATAAGAATGGCGGATGGTTAACGAGACGCGAACCGGCCGGACGGGATGGCGGGATGCGCCGATTGTAATTCAAATCGCGGCTTGGTATGTGGCCACGTACAGTCGGCACTGAAAGGTGCCATCTTCTGGTGATCAGTGGTTCTCATCCGGTCAGCATAATTAGCATTGAACTTTTGGATTAAATTGACGCTGTTCGAACGTTACGTCACATCCGGTTATACGAATGGATAAGATTAATTTTAATAAATCAAGAACCGTCACTAATATCTAAAGTGGGTTTACCTATACTCCAGAAATAATATTCCACGTCATACGGGATCTGCGGAGATTGAAGAGTCTTCGATAACCGTGCTATTTTAATTTTATACCTGGTGCCTATATTAATTCTGAGCGTTGACAATGTGACAAGAGGTGTGATGAATCGTGATCTATCGCTTTGTATTTATGTATATGTATATATTTACTGTTATACATACACATATCGATATCAGGACGTCCCGCCTATATAACTAGTGGTAATTAAAATGTGTCTCGAATCCGTCGGTGCCAGCCCTTCGTATTCTTGATTACCCATAAGCCCCACGGTGACGCTATGATGACGTCATGGTTTACATGACGGATGGCCTTCTACACTCTGTGATATACCTCTATATACTGGCATTCATTGTTTGTATACGTCTACAGTGGATATATTAAGTATACTGTATCCGTATAGAGGAATAGGCGTTCGCAGAATCAAATTTAAAAGAACGTCAGTGCCCGGCACGTTACTCTTCTACTTGTCTCAATGATTTAACAATTTCGCTCGACTGTCATTTGATGTGACGTAAAATCCTTATGAACTTCACGCGACGACCAATTCTATGGATGATGTCATATTTTTACAAAAAGAAAAAGAAACGACGGTAATCCGAGGTCATTGAACTCTGATACCTCCTATACAGCATTTGTCATGTATTCGTCATATAAGATCGTTTTTTTAATAAAAAAATTTTTCGTCACTCATCGTGCAATACCATCCATGTATAACGTATCGGGCTGAAAATGACAGCTGATGACTGTACACAGCTACGGTAAGAGTAATGGCTGGTTACGCTGGACATTTGTTGGTTTACAAGATTTATGGAGAATTTCTATTTTGACAGGGCGTCACGTGGTTTTTTCTTTTTACTTTTCAAAAGGTTGCATGTATCAGTTTATTGGTACGAAAGGTCAATGATTAGAGCAGAGGTCAGTGTGACAGATGGTTACGTATTTCCCACGAAAAGGCTTAAGAGATACCCAGCTGCCTATGTATTATACCTCAAAGGTATAACTGTATATTTGAACCCATCTTGTTTCTTTTTTCTCACTAGAAAATTAACTCTCTCTCTTATCTCGAATATGTATCTCTATTCAACCTCTGACAATCCACCCGTTCATATATTAAAATTTATTTTATTATTTTAATAATAATTCTACGCACGGACGAATTCGTCTTTGCGTACAATTAATAATGGATCTAAGAAAGGGGGAAGGTCCTCGCTATGAATAAATTGAAAGTTCATCTGGAGGAATTGCTCGCGAAAAGCGCGGCTGTTGTTTCATTAGTATGCAAATTTTCTTTTGGTTCTCCCTTACACCATATAGCCTCTATTCTCCCCTTGACCCTCCCCACGACTACTTGCAGCCACTTCCTTCAACATCTTTCAACCTCTTTCAACCTCTTTCAACGATCCTTCGTCGGCCTTGTCATTCGCTTCGTTGTTGTTATTATTATTACGAGCCTACGTTCATACAGCCAATATTCCTACACCCATTTCTGCTAGATGTCGCTCAGGCTAATTAAATCCTTTTGATATTGGCTTCATAGGGATTTCATTATAGCGAAATGAACTTTGCTAATTGAAATTACGAATAAATATGTAGAATTAGCGTAGAAAATAATTCTAGCCTGTACGTTGCTGTAATAAAGACACGCTATATATGGATTGTGTATGGGCAATACTGTGCTTATGGGTTAGAGAGGGCGGGGGAGCGAACGTGGGAGGGGGTAGAAGAGTGACTCATAAATTTCAATGATAACGCAGAGTGTTTTAATTAAAAGGAGAAAAACACTGACGTCGATAGCGAAAAAAAAGAAGCAGAAAGCTAGAATTTATATATAAACTAAAATTCCTGTTCCGTAGTGGGTATAGGGTTTCTTTTTTTTTAATTTAAAACCTTCGGAAAATCAATGATTATCGCAAGGAAGTTGCGTCGACGTCAATAACGCCTCTTATACCTCTTTAACACAATTTTGTATAACAGTCGAGTCTAATCGTACCGATGTCTTGTACGCATTAGAAGTGAAGTCAGAGCGCCACGTGGATTGCTGATAAAACGTGCAGTGGTTGTTATCGGCGTCGTGGCGAAACGCCGTGGAAACGGTGAAGGCACCTGTTATACAGAGTCGCAATAACGGTCGGCCGTTGCTGCACCGGCACTGAATCTGCGAATGCACATCGTAATCAAGCAGTTTATAGGTTGGGTTTATGTCGCACCAAGTTCAACGTTAGAATGCCTATGCACTTTGACCCCCCTGTAAAATAGCAGTCTGGCACTCAAATTACCCATGTGAAACGACCTTAACGATCCATATCAATTTTCGTCTTTCATATCACTGAATTTTATCCCTTCTATATCTTGAACTCTGACCTCTGATCATTTGGCCATCGAGTAATAGGTATGGATTGTAACGGCATCCTTTATTTACGGTGACCTTTTATCACACTATCCTCCCCCTCTTCAACCCCCTCCCTATCTCGTGTATTTTACGCCAAACTCCGAACTTTACCTATTCTTGCCAGTCAGTGTAACGAACGCGTTGGGTCGTCTTCCTAAAAAGTTACTGTAACGATATCCTGTGCCAATGGTGGAAATTTGATAGGTAAAATTCGTATCGCTGCTGTCACTTCCGTTTCCTGCGCCGGGGATCTTGGTGAATTTCCCACGAAAGATGCCGCCTGGATGTTGCCGGTATGATTGTTTTGTAGTACAGTAGAAATTTCCATAGCACTGAGCGCGAACTTGAAATCCTATTGGCTTAGGATTCCGTTGTGCTGCGCCATTGATGCATTTGGCGATGACGCTGTTCAGGAAACTGGGACGTCGTCTAATTTCAATAGCTCTTTAGATCATTGTAATTTATCGGTCTGCAAATGTTGATCCACGAAAAACTTACTTGCTTTTACATCGTTACGTGTCATCGATCTTTCCTTTGGCTTTTTAGAGATTCTCTTGACACAACGTTGTCGTCACGTTGCGAGATACACGACGGCGTCGTTGAGTGCTATTTCAGTAACACTGTGCGTACGCATAGATTTTAGGGATCCATAATGTAAATCCTTTGGATCCTGATAGATCTTGGGTAAAACGTTATTATTGTTATTGTCAAAACGTATATCGTGGCGACTGTTGGCTCGTCGCGTTAACAAGACTTCAAGTGAGATTCTTTGACTTTGACCAAAGTTTTCGTGGCGTCGCGACGCCTCGAAACGCATCGCACTTTAATACGATACGCGTAGACGGCGAGAAAAATAAAGAGCGTCCCTCGTACGAGACGTCGGCTAGACTCGTCAAGGGGAACTTTTAAATTTAGACGCTCTTCCCGCCATCATCGTCCGTCATCTTTCCGTCAACGAAATAATTATACTGTCGCAAACGCGACGACAGTTTTCTCTTTGTCTTTCTTTTTCACCCGCTATATTTCACCCTTGACGAGGTTCAGCGGGTGCTGATACCGGCGTCTGTTTGTATTAATTTTGCGATGGGTGGAAGGTAAATTATTTTATTGATTGTCCCATCGATCGTTAATTTTGATTTTATGAATAATTTTTTTTTTCAATTTTTTTTCAGGTAAGTCCTATACGCTTGACTCGTGCTTGATTTTACTCTGTGGCGGGGTGTACGGAGAATAATAATTCCCGTCTTCATCTTCTCCTGGGCATATCGCAACCCCCTGGTGAGTCTTGAACTTTGTAAGAATACTCGAATACCAAGTGGAGAGCAGGTCGCGGATAATGATCTTCGCTTGCTCTTACAGTACGTTCGCGAATCGAAAGCGGCATTGCGAGGACAAAGGGACTCTGGCAAACAAATCGAATTATGGAAAGTTAACCCGGCAATTAAATGATATTCATCGTTTACCCATTTGTCGGGCATGAGGGTACTTACTTATTGTCAGGACCATTCAATTAAAGCTCCCCTTGGGTTTCCTTGAATGACGTAAATTAACCGAAAAAAAAGATATGAGAGGGAATCAAGAAAGATCAAACCTCAAAGTGCCTGATACGACGGTGTCTTGGGAAATTATCATTTTCAACATCCGTCACCCGGTATTACTTTATAGTTCGATTAATAAAATACGACGTTTATGAACAGCGTATTTTTTTATATTCCATCAGTTTCATTGAATCGATACAAAAAATTGTATATATATATATATATGTACATGAATGATAACGGAACGTCGCAAGGATCAGCTCAGACGTCGATTTTTCTTTACTTTGACTTGACCTTTGGTCTTTGTTTTTATCCTTCTCGCTCTCTTCCTTCTGGGTCACTGGGTGGACTGTCGTGTCACGTGAGAACGAACTGCAAACTTTGCCGGTGGGATTATCGCTACTAGGAAAACCCGACGCTTCGGACGTTTATATACTATTTTTAGCTGACTGAGTTTACGCCGGGACTGCAGCCACCCGCGACTCAAACGCGGCCGGTGGAGCCGGCTGGGATCACGTTACCCGACCGGCTTGCAACTTTATATGCACACGATTCTCGAACGATTTTACAATAATTTACTCTGCCTCTCCTCCATCTCCTTCTGAGAATGCACAGTACTATGCATATATTTTACCAGTACAGTAACCTGCGTTCACATTATATATATTTATATAATTTTCATTTCTGTAGTATTACACCATGACCAACCCAGCGTGATCGTTACCATCCCTCCGCTATCTATTTGGTCGATATTTTTTGGTCGTTTTCCTTTTCTCCTTTTTTTGGGGAAAATTTTTTTTTACTCAGTTACTCCTGTTTTTCTTCCTAGCCGTTCCACCATCCTACGTACCGTCCCACTAACCACTGTTTTCTCAGCTCGAGCGACCTGGTGATTTACGAGCTCCCGACGACTCGGAGGTACGAAAGTATCTCGAAGTCTACGCTTTTCCAAGCAGCTGTCCCGACTTCTGCTAGACGAATTCGCGATCTTACATGGATTCCCTGGTCTTGTCCCGTTCACCGCTTGTGGCGCTACGAAACAAACCTCCCTTCCGTGTCGGGGTGGTAACGGCGCCCTTTTGTTTTCGGCTTCTCGAGGGATGGACTCGGTGTGATTTGGTTTCTCAACCTGATTGTTACTAGGTGCTAGTGGGTGCCTGCCTTTATCATTGTTTGATTGTGCACAGTCCCAGGGACGGTGATTTCGGGCGTCTATAGTGGGAGGTACAAGTGACTCGAGACTTCTCGGTTCGTAGGGAATTGAAACGACCTGTAGATACGCCGTAAGAGAACTAGCTGTATATTGCGAAGTTCGACAGTGAGCTATTGTCTTCCGGGTTAGGCAATAAATTTTGGTCTTACTTCAGGGATTAACCTCGCGTCCCTCCTGCATTCCGTGAAATCTGAATACAGTCTACGATTTCGTAGTGTAATTTTTTTTCTCTCTCAATTTTCAATCAATGCGTCTCACGTGAGTCTGTATGGATTTACGTGTCGCGGATTTCTCGGCCTGAGTGTGTGTAAGGAAAATTTCTTTCGACTTCGCTATTGTACGCGGGACCCAGTCTGATTCTTGGAGTTTGAAATAAATTATTCTCAACTCGGGAAAACTCGGCGAGCCTAGATATTCCAGTGAACTTTCCACAACGTCCCGGCACGCATTACGCATTTACAAAATGAAATTGCGTTTTTCAATCTGTTGCCAACAAGCCTCTGGTTTCTTCATGAGGCCAACCAACCAACCGGAAGCTCTCAGCCTCGTAGATTCCTCTTACCTCCCCCTCCTGTATCTCAAACACTAAACAGTTTTTCTTTACGTAGAATCCAACGAAATTTGTAGAATACCGCGTGATTCCCACTTGTCGTTGCATCGAGAGGGTTCACGGTGGGGGGAAGGGAGGAGGCGAAGGTTGATATTTTTGGTCTCTGGAAGTTTTGTTCTGCCAAATGAGAACTTCCGGTGAATTTGATTACGTCACCGGAAGTGAGGGACACTCGTCGGAATTTTATTTCCGGTAGGGACAACAAAGAAAATCACGGAAATTAATCACCCGTTATCGCAATGACTGTGACTTTTGAAGCGATCCAAGGTTTTTTTTTTGGAGAAAAATAAATTTTTTTATCGAAACAACCTTTACGGCACTTAGGGTATCTTTGATAATATAGCTTCATTGAATAAATTGACGAAAAGTAAATTCGTTTATTTTTAATGTAAAATACAAAATTAACAAAATTTTTTTTGTATATTAAAATGTGTAGACTGTACATACGTACTACCCTCTGTCTAAATATACGGCTATATGTTTTGTGGTGATCTCTACGGATCGTTAGCTACGGACAGCCTCGTTAACGGAGGGGAGGGGGGCTGTGATCAATCCTCCACTCTCATGCTTCACGATAGCTCAGCCATTTCTGCATTCGCATCGACACTAATTGGTTTACGGTTACCGAGAGTCATGCGTCTCTCGTAAAATTATCATTATACAAAATTACCATATGATCGATACCGCATCACACTCGTACACACTGTCCGTAGCGTGCGTTATTTTTTGTTCATACACGCGACCCGCTCCCAGCTTTAATTTACTTTAAATTACTAAATACGGTCAGCCATTTTTATGATTTGACTGTGCAGTGTGATAAAATATTTCTAGGTTATATTATAATATATAAAATGTTCAAATCAGTTTGATATCAAGCTTGAATATTTTCATAAATCGTAAAAAGGTCCGTCACGTTGAATCGACTCTCGACGTGCATTATCGCAAATGTCATTTGGTTTTACCAAAGTCGCCATCTTAGGGGCTGTTTTCATTAAAGTCCTTGTAAAGAGCACAATGGGTAGGTACGTTGCTTCTCCGTTGTGTCGTCGTTCGCGTCTGGAATTAATGAAATTTTCCAGAGGGGTAAAGGAGACGAATGAAAATTCTACGGGGATTCGTAAGAGTGAATGGAAAAAAAAACTCAGGAGGAAAAGGGAAAGAGTGAGAGAGAGATATATGAAAATAGTGAATGAAAGTTAGCGAGAGAGCGAGAGAGAGTAAAACGCTAGAGAAACAAAGAAATAAATTTGTCGACCTGTATATATACATGTAGATACGGCACTGCGTCGTCGTTGGCGGATGCGTGGAAATTTTCCCCACCTGTTGCCAAACAATTCCCATGGAAACAAAGTTATGGCCCCGAGTTTCCGCCGAATAAATACCCCGTGCACGTTGAGTGGCTGCGTTTCGTTTTCGTTTCCCTTTGTTTCTTTAGTTCTTTACGCATTGGCGTCATCCATGGGCGTATCGTGAAAACAAAGCGCCCGTTCTCTCTCGTAGGGGGTGGGCGCTTTATTTCATTTATTTTTCCCATTTCTTAATATCACGTTGAAGTTGAAGAAGAATGGCAAGGAATAGTAGAATAGAACTAATGGAATACAGATTGTGAAAATACTGAAAATAATCTTGTTGGGTATATCCAGCAAAAGGATATAAGGGATGAAGGTATATACAAGACGTTTTCACAGGGACGAAGTGTAGGGGGCGAACAAAGAATTCGTTGAAACTAGTCTTGTTAGAGAGCTCCCATGTTTCCGTATGATGCTGAGAAGAGGTAGTTGTAATATCATAAGGGGCTACCGCTGTAGTTGCATCGCAGCTGGGGTGCAATATGAATGACTGCAGGGGTTCCGCTGCACTTTTAATTCGATACCTTCCGACGGCATTGAAAATTTATTTTCTACGGTTTTTCATTTTTCATTTTTTTTTTTCATTTTATTCACTCGTCTCTTTCAGGGGATGTTTTTAAGAGGTTGCGCTCTCAGTGCTGAACTTGGTATGGCGACGTAACATGCTCTGTTGATGTCGACAGGGTTGCTTCGGCATATATTGATGTTTAGGCGCTTCGCTTTATATCACTCGAAAGGGTTAATAATTTAGAGCGACAAGACACAGGCTCCTGTTATTGGTCCATGAAGGAAGCCGTTCCGTTGGCAAGGTTTTGGCGTTTACCACCCTTCAATGGTTATAACCTCGTGCTATCGGAGCCACGGGGCGCGGGACCTAAACCACTTTTCACTGCGGGACTTCTCTATTTCTCTTTTCTTCTTTTCCCTTATCAACTTCCTTCCCCGTCGCTTCTTGCCTCTATATCGGCCAAGGATTCGGACAAGCTCTTCATCCCCTATTCTTGTAGCTACGCACTTACGCGCTCATGCATACATCGACCCTCGATCGATGCTTCTCTTTTCCCTTTCTCTACGACCCAAGGGTCCTTTCTTACTTTTTTCATTTAATATTTGATAAATAAATCTCTAGCCTCGATAAACAAAAACTGCCCCTTCCATTAATTTCACTAATTCATTTAAACGCTCTCATAGTACCATAGAGTGTGCGAAAGGCGTAAACGTCGCTGCCTTGGTTTTACCATGCGTACCATATATACCAAATATGGATATCCTATGGATATATATATATATATATATTTACAATCCCTTCATACATGGCATACCCATACAACACACACGTATGCCAAATCATTTATGAACTTCGCAAATATAATTTAGTTGGCCCGTTCAGGCGGGGTGGGCAAGTCACCCTACAGCCTGGTTCACCCTCGTCCTCTTATTCACCTTCTCAGGAATCCCTCGTCCCCCCCTTCGAGATCCGACCCCCTGCGCGCTCTCTTAACAGCGTTTCCAGCAGACACATTAAAGCGCACAGCAGCGCGCATTACCGTGCCGTTTGTCATTTCGCATTATTGCGTAAGTTTTCAAGCCACCGATAATCTCGTAGCTGTTCGTCGCGGCGACCTTAGAGCAGCCCAGCCCGACCCAACCTAACCTGACTTCGACTCCGACTATTTCAGGAGGGATGCTGCAAGCCCCTTATTGCTGCGCATGACTTATTATTATATCGTTCGGAATTTCCTCCTCGCGATTATAAGGCGGCCTCGTTTTCCAATAGAACGTTTTACCGCAGGAATAAAGCTTCCGTCTCGCGACGATACGAAGTTACGCGATCATGTCCCCGGATGGACATTTTAACGATCCTTTAAAAACAGCTGGTACCGCCTATCCGCGATACGTATTATTTTACACGACTTAATAGTCCATTAAGCTGCTTGGGACAATTTGTGACTTTTTACGTAAATTTTTTTTTTTCATTCCTATATCTGCACGCGCAGGAATTTTGGATTGTAGTGGGGGGGGGGGGGTGCTGGGTGAATGTCTTTGTTTGGGGAGGGGGGAGGGGGGTCGAGCAGATATTTTTTCTGAGATGATTTTCAAGGTAACCTCATCTCTCTCGACGAAGTCTGTAACTTCCTAAGGCATCTATCGGTGCATCCTCTCTGTGTGCACGCACCCTTAAATTTCGCGACAAACTAACGATCTTTGCATCGCGAAAAGTTCGCGAGCTTAACTTAACGGGAATTTACTAATCTTGCAGGGACGATCCCACCACCGTATCGCGGTTTACGAAAGCTATTCAAAAATTTGTATATGTCGCGCCAAACCGATCATTAGGACGATCGCAGCGGCTAGACGACTAAATAGGGTCGCGTCCCGACGACATCACGCTGCTATCGCTTTTGGACGTTTCTATGTAATCTGTACGCTTTATCCCTATACCTTTCGCGTGGCGCGTTGTTATAAATTCTAGTACTCATCGTCAAACATTGTATTTGCCAATTACCTAAAACGGATATTATCAATCCTTCACGCGATTTTGCATCGGTGCGAATAATACTGTTAAGGTGGTCGCTCGACATCGTAAAAATGCCTACCGGAAGTAGATGGCGCATTTTGGATTGGCAATAAGGTCAAGTAAGTCTGAGGGATAGAAGTAAAGGTGTCAGTGGGGGGAGGGATTGCTACAAGAGCAAAAGGGGTTGATAAAATTGTAGGTCACCCCTTCCTATTTCTCTAAAAGCTTTACACGTTTATTTGTCGCGACCTGATATGGCGATAAGGGATGAAGTGGCGCAAGAGTGAAGAGGGGGGACGCATGGAGCAGTTGTCCGGAAACTACCCCATCCTCCTACCACTTCTCATTTTCTTATCCGACTCACTCACTCTTGCTCCCTCTTTCCCTCTCTCTCTTTCTCTTTTTCTAAGGGTGCCCGGAACTTGAGAAAAGGGGATGATCTCGCTCTCGCGTAAGTCCGTCCTCTCGTAATTATTTTAATCGTAATTCATTGGAGCCGCTTGGGCTACGTCGACCCCCTCCTGGGGATTAAGTGATTGCTCCAGGACGGATGTATATTTTACATTAATGGGGAGACCATACGACTCGCGATTACTCACAATTTCCGGCTGGCGTGCCGTGAGAGTTCCGATTAATCAGATGGAATGCCCCCGTCGCTTTTTTCCGACGCGTCGCGACGCTCGCGTCGACTACCTTAAGTAACCGATAACGAGCCTAGCTCTCTCTCTCTCTCTCTCTCTCTCTCTCTCGCTCGGTCTCTCGGGGCTTGCGTTAATAAACCCTAATTTTATTTTATTTTTCACTCTCTGACCTGCCAGCTTCACTCTTGTTTTATTTTTATCCGTTAAAAAAATCGTTGGAGACACTTTGACTGATGCATCTTTTTCGTAGCCCCTTTGTCCTTCGATTATTATCGTCGAGAGAAGAGCTTCGATCAAATCAAAAGCGCGAACGCGTTCCAAGAGAAATTCATTTGTTAGCGGTGAGAAACATTTTTTGTCAATTTTGTGAATGAAATTCATCGAACGAAACTTTCCTCTGTAATCTCAAGTCTGCTTGATGCGGTTACCATAAACTTTTTTTTATTGAGCTCGTGCGAGTGTACTGTGTGTGTGTAGTTTAAGTAAATACAAAAGATTTGAGCAACATACGTTGGTTACTTGGATTTGTTCGATACGTGCTGTTTCATTGAAACGAACTTTGGTTGAGTTTACTGTAGTCATTTACCTACAGAAAGTAATGTGCTTTAAATTGCTTGATACCATATTTTATCAATATTTTCTTATTTGACTGTACAGGCCCCGCATACCTCAATGAACTGTGCACGTGTGTTGTTCGCCATCCGCGAACCTTGCCCCTCGGTCGGCAATACCATACATATGCGTCGCGACGCCCGCCGCAAGGTGACATTAAAATTTCGCCCGGGTTCATAAATCAAAATGTGCGATCAACATTCGTCACGCGTCTCGTCGTAGTCGTGCAGTCGTGCCGCTTCGGTGTTCCGAGGGGTAGGAGGGGGAGGGTGCACGAAGTGTACCCATACGAGGAGGAATAGGGGTAGTGCAAAAAAAAATATAAAAATGAAAGAGCAAAGGAGAATAAAAATAATAATAATAAAGAGCATATCGACTAGCAAGGCACGCCGGTATGCCATTATTTCAGCGTCGCGACGTCCCTAGTATGTCTACCTTCGAAATATACCTATATGGGAAAACAACTCCAATTTGTTATTTCACTATCAGCGCCGATAGCCACGGCTCGCCGTGCCGAATAATTGCCAACGCGAAACCCCGTAGTCGTTGTGGCGTTCAAAGCGAATCGCTCAAAATTTAGTCAGGGGTTGATCTGCATGCGTGTGAACGCGTGTTTGTTTCTGGTTTATTTTTTTTTGACCTACCCTATTTTACGTTACCATTGGATAGCAGTTTCGAGGTAGTCGAGTGGATTGGTTTGATGAAAATTGTAAGTCTTTTTTCAATGTGAAAATATTTTTTTTACATAACCTTCAGGGCTTGTAAATCTGCTTATGTGATTTCTAGGCTTAGATTGGATGTTATTTCTTTGATTTTACTACCTACCTATGGCTTTGTATAATTTAGTCAGGTCTTTTTGCCTCTGGCAGTTTGTATGGTTTCCGCTTGTGTTTCCAGTGCTGGTACTGTTTTTTCAATTTCACGGCTTGCCGCGCGTTCGACGCAAAAGCGTTTCATGACATATCGCAACCGTCGGGACGCGTTCAGAAGCAAAACTGGAAGCGTCGATTGAAAACTTTATACCTGCCAGTAAATACGGTTTAACACGTCGGGCCTTTGCACTTGATATTGGCAGCCATGATTCTTTTGTGCACTTTAACAGCTGTCCAGTGTATTATTATATCTTGTGTCGCGTATTAAATGTCCTACGGTAAAGAGTCATTCTTTTCTAGTTCGTCGACACAGAATCACCCTTTTTATTAACGTAAGGGATGAAATGGGATACGGAGAAATGGGTTATTAATTTCGCATAAGTTCATCCTGTTTATCTAATTTGGGGGATGCGTGAGCCACTTCAATAAGGAAGGATGGAAAGATGTGTAGGTAGAAATCCTATCCCTACCTTACGGGCTGGAAACCTCGTGTCCATTACCAAAACTCCTGGTCGTCTTTTTCTCTAACGAGAATCGAAGGATCCATTCGAATTTTCAATTAATAAGCGTAGCTGCTGCCGGGGGAGGGGCCAGGTGCGTTGGGGGTTGCTAAAGGGGGTTGGGAGTCCGATTGGTTTTCTTAAGCGATCGACTGTACTCGCAATTAAGTGAATGGAGGGGCGGCGCATCCTTTCTCTATCGTGAGGCAAACTTAACGAGAGGAGACAGCCAAGTCGATGGGGTAGTTTTTCAAAGCCGATACTTCTACTATTTCTTCGTCCCTTAGGGGCTACTTGTGGACATACGACCTTACCATCTATCGCCTTACTCCGGTATTAAACACTTTCCCAACTACCCTTATCGCTTTACCGATCACCTTTCGTCACATGGCCTAAAGGCTTTTAATTGCCATTGCCACCTCCCTCGGGCCAGGAGCGCCTCAAAAGAAAATCGAAAGGAAGACGTATATCATAATTAAAGGCTCATTGTAGACTAATTTAATGCTCTTGGTTTGAGAGAAAAAAATAAGAAAAACTGCCACAGGCTAAAATACAAAAAAGAAGATCATCCCAAGCAATAGTACACCCCATATAAAATTTTTCTCGCGACATCGTCCTCGTACCTTCTTTCTTTATCCCCTCCCCTGTACTTCTTACAGTTCACAGTATCTTGTCTCCTCTTTTTACCATACTCTCTACCACCCTTTCTCCATTCCATGGCCATATCTAGTTTCATTCCTGTTCCAGCTCCACGCTCCCCGTAAAAATTATTCACAAAGATATTCACCCTTGTTTCCAGGTAGCATCCCTCCATTTTGCACCCTTTCCTCGTACAGTAGTGATTGCTGTCTGTCTGGTTGTTTGTCTGCAGTCCGTCTGCTCGCCCCTTTGTATCAAGAACACTGGCACCATTTGTAAAATCCTTATTTCTCCAGTAACGCCAAGTTCCTCTCTTTCGCTGAATATCCAGAGAGAGAGAGAGAGAGGGAGAGAGAGCGAAAGAGAGAAAGAACCAGCGAGCGAGCGAGCGAGCGAGCGAACGAACAAGCTAGGCAAGGGCGTACGCGGTGGATTTCACGGTGGAGTTTCCATCGGCAACAAATATACGACGCTCGGCGTTCCATTTTACAGCGGCGTCTTCATAAATCACCGGCGGCGTCCCGACGTCGAATTCTCGATCCCCTTCAGCCACGACTCCGGATGAGAACTTCTCCAAAGCTTTGTTAGGGCTTCAAGTAAAGTAGCAGGCATCAGCTTTGTGCCGCGGGGGATGATTGGTCGCGCGAGCACTAATGCCATTGAGGAATCATCCCTTGTGGAGCTTCGATTGCTTATAAATAATCGGCACTATCGTACCTTAACAATCCGACGTTCACCCTATACTCCATCGAAGAATCAACCTTCAGCCCCGATCTTATATATCATTGTCGGATCCTTACGGATAGATCAATGGATAATAAATGTATCGACGCCGGGCGTTGCGGTGGTAATGAAAATTTACTTCCACCCCTTCATTATTCGAACCGAACCGACCCTCTTTTTTTACTTTTTTTTTCTCTCTCTCTCTCCCTCCCTCCCATCAATCTATACTACCGCCTTGTATTCGTTTACGAATTAGCGTTTCATCTAATCATGCGAAACATGGGTCTACCGAAGCCTGCGCGTTTCTACTCATTTTTCTTCATCCTCTTCTTTCCTTCTCTTCGGCTGACTCTCGCCTATCCCACTAACGTCCATCCTTGCATAAGGCATGAGTACGTAAATAATGGCTCTCTCAGACGTTGCCGCGACCACTTGCGCCACCGCCTGTCCGACTGGCCGGTGTGCAACGTGTGTACGTAGAGGTTGGAAGTGCGCAGGAGGTATTGCAGGTTTGCCAAAGTTACGTCGTGGAGTTTCGTGTACACAGACCGCCCCTGCATTTTTCTACCGACCAGACTTGGAAGGCCAACCAAGTTCATGGACGGAGAACGTTCCTATGCTAAAGGAGGTATACGCCTGTATCCCCACTCTTTACCCCCCCCCCCCTCTCTTCCCTCTCTGTCTCTCTTATTGTTCCTTTTCTTTGTTCTCCTTTTACGTTTCATCTATCCCCTCTTCTTCCACGCTTCGTCCCCCCCCCCTTCCTCATGCTCCACACGTTGACTCTTCCCAGCAATCTCAGCCGCCAGGTATATCTCACCGCTGCTTAATAGCTCATTGCTCACTTTTTCATTGCCTGACAAAGGTCGCTCGCTTAATACACAACGAAGAGCGACACTGTCGCTGCTGTCTGATATCTTGTGTCAAATATTTAAACTCGCATTTTGTCATTGGGACACACTAAAGGTACGTTCACAAGTGGTGATTATTTTACAGGCGTAACACGGAAACAATGCACGTAATATCGGAATTTTTCAGGTATCGAAATTTTATAAAAATGTTTTTTTTTTACGTATGGAACGGGGCAGATCGTTACGGAAGTTTCATCGTAATCATTAATCTTTCCTTATGTCTGGTTCATACGCCAATAACGAGTTTCTTCCTTCGAGTTAGGACTTGAACGCTACTCCTGTTCTTTTGCTTTTCGTTCTGCCTCGCTGATTCAATTAGGGTTTCTCTGCTTGGCAAACCATGACTGTTCCTTGGTGCGTTGATTGTAGCTCGAACAAGGAATAAGAGAATGAAGTAACCTTAAGGCGCTGACATCCTTTTCAGTCGTTATCGTAGCATTAAGTTCTTCTCGGCAGTTAAGGAGTTCAGCCTGTAGCGGCCTCCTACAACCTCGTGCTAGGTGGTCTTTAGCTGTTTGCTAAGGTCTTGTACTCCGATCCTACCTTACCGACCTTCTCCGTCGGTAACCCAACTCAAGATTTTATACTTTTCAGTCGACGCCGACTAAGTGTTTCATACACTTAGACGTCTTGCATTGCTCGTAGCTAAATTCCAAAAGGGAATTACGATATTCGAGAGACCATTAACGTACTATCGTTACGAGATTTCAGGTCTGCATCATGAAATTCGAGCACACTGGCTATTCGTAGGTTAGGTTGAATTGGTGTCCAGGTATACACCTCGTTTCAGCTTAAGAAGACATAATACTGTTCAGGATCTCCCAGAAGGTGGCTTAGCCATTAGCAGGAAACTCCGGAGCACGTGATTCTATTTGAAATTTTTGTACAATTCAAAAAAGAATCTTTAACCTTTTTCAAACACATTTAAACGTATGGTAGTACTCGTTGGATGTCCGTTATTTTTTTTTTTTCAATTTTCAAACATATAAAAGGGTGCGCTCTCCATTGTACACCTGGGGCAAGTTTTCAATAAAAGCTTGAAACGACAGAATCACACCTTCTCTTTTTTTGCAAAGGCGCCTTGCAATCTCGACGAAAAACGTCAATTGGGCTGCTGTTCGTAATGCCAAAAATATTCACAGCTGAGCCTATTTCGTTTACATACATGTATGTCTAAAGTCGCGTCCTATACGCCCACGTGACTAAGGGACGACAGACTTTTATTATACTGATGGTTTTCCAATGCGGATTACCCTCGAGGTTTCTAACGCGATACCTAGGTAGCACCACGTGCGCGAAATCGCTTCTTTAAAACGTGGGGCAAATCTTGTCGATTTCGTTTCTACTGAAATAAGAGAAACCGCGTCTGATTCTTAGCATCCCCCAGGGTTACCCCGGTTACCCGTATCCGTGTCATGCCAACCCTGAGACCTCTTGGAAGTCTGAGGAAAGTCCTGTGTCGTTCTGAAATCTTCCAGACGAAGCCCTTCCAAGTCATCGATCGTAGGACAGCATCCCTGTACCAGTTTTTCTTCTTCTTTTTTTTAATTACATCTTATTAATTATCGGTACACCAGGATAACTTGTTCCCTGGAGTCACAAAGAGATTTCACTAGCTGCCTTTAAGGTTTCTCATACTTTGAAACGTCTTGAACCATCTGGGAATTACCTTGCCAAGATAATTATCTCAATTATATCGGGTCACTTTTAATTGATTACCTTAAAGTCAAATTTTCTTTGTTCCAGCTCAGTGATACTTGATCCATATCAAATTCTGGCACCCGTCTTTATTATCCATGTAGATCGGTTAGACTCGCACCCTTAGATCTGGGATAAATCATCCCCTAGCAGTTTACGTGATGCATTTCCTATGTATATCTGCGGGTCGCAGATGTTTCATGGGACATGTTCCTGAAATGAGAAAATAAATTCCATCATCTCGTCCCCTTTGGAATCTGGTTTTGCATAGTTGCGACAACAGACAGCCTAGTGGTAAGTATCGAACATTTGGTTGGCTCTGGAGACGGCGAGCTTCCTTCTTGGAAATCAGGGTACATTCCAATTCTGGATTGAAGACGTTTTCATAGGACAGCAACACATTCCTAGATAGCAACTCCTCTATCTTCGTCCCTCTGTCTTAACTCGCAATTAGCCAGGTAATCTCGGTCTTAATTTCAGTATCACAGATTGATATTGAAATCGTAACGTGAATCAGGTATGTATGATATTAGCATGGGAACTATCACTAATTTCAGAATCAACTTCTTGAGCGAATCCTTGATACAATATATATATATATATATACACACATATATACACACATTATCCAAACCGTATGCAGTATATATTATATCTATAGCTATAGAGTCTTATTCCACCTAGATGAGAACAAGAGCGCTGGCTATCAGCTAAAGTATTTCTGTTGGCTGTAAAAACGAAAGGGAAAATGACATAATCGCCGATAACAGTACTTCCGTCGATGCTCGGAACAAGTTTCATGCAGCTTGCGTAGAGACTGATTACAACGTCCGGTCCTGGTTAAATGCACGTAAATTTGAACACCCGCCAAAACCTACTACAGCCAAGACGCCATTAAGACAACAAACCTCCGTGAATTCCAAGTTCTCCTTTTACTCGCGACACGTGACATTCACATTGTTCCATTGCCAACCGGTATATATATATACATACATCAGGGAACCTATAGCAGCTATTATTTAATACGACCAGAAAGGCCCCGCAGTCGTCGCGACGTCTTTTATCACAGAGACTCACCATCCCTCCTTCTTAATTTTACATTGTTCTCTGAATACTTCAGGTCTTTTTAATGTACCTACATTCAGGCAGCCATTATAATTACTCGATAACGTACCTGGAAGCGGCATTGCTTGATTATAGGAATGGTGGTTACAAGGGTCGATGATTATTAGCATAGATAAGGGCGGCCTCTTCATTCGATAAGAATCTACATTGAGCTCGGACGTCGCTGAAGATGCTTGGCAGTTTCCTAGTTTACTTTCTATCGTGAGTATCTAAAGGAGTCATAATGAAGTGTCCGCCACTCGAGCCTCGAGGAGGGGCGGTTTACTCTGCGGTAAAATAGGGGATGTTAGGTGGTAGGAAAACGAGGATGAGGTTGTGACTGAGCTGTAGAACGGCGGGGGTAGGTTGGTAGGGGTGTCGTTGTGCTGGTGTGGGTGGGGGAGGGGTGGAGGGGTTGGTTGAGAACATTGGAAAGTAATCCAAGTAATGGCTCTCGATATCCAACGAGGCAACCCCTAATTAAGGGCGCGTGGAATTATTGGCCAAGAATATCTCTGCCAGGTCACCCTCGATATCGTTCCTCGTGTACTGTGCTGCTAAAGGATCCTGAGCTTCTTACTTTCACGAAATCAAAATGTCCGACGGGTCTGGAAAAAAAAGACCTTCCAACATACTACTACATATTTAACCCCTATTTCGATGTACTATTCTTAGGGCTGGTTGATACGCGGGAATTCATCAGACATTTTAGCTGCGTCTTAGCAGTTGGCTTCATCAGACTTTGAAATGTATTCAATATTTATTAGATTGCCGAACACCAGGTCTAATATAGAAATCGAATGACGATGAGAAAACGGAAGCTGAAGAATCGGCTGGGATGTCATTTATTGACAATATTCAATGACGTAACTTTTATTTTATAAATGACACTGATTTTGGTATATTGACATCAGATATGGCTCCGTGGTTCGCTGGTTGAAATCCTTAAGTAGATTTTCGCACTTTGACCTAGGTTCGGGTTAACTACCTCGCTATTCCTGGAGAGTCAACTGTTCAGGCTACCTGCATTACCGACGGCGTCGAACTTTGCCCAAGACTTCGTAATATCGTTAATGCACGGTAACGAAGAATTTTTAAGGGTTCGATGGTTAATTTAACTAAATGCTGTTTGTTTTCATAGAAAATGGACAGTCACGTGATGGCTATTGTCACGGAGCGGGGTTCGACCAGGTATTTGGGTATATCGTTCGCTGCGACGGTAATGAAAACAAGGCTGGTTGACATAATAGTTAATTGTTCGATTAACAACGACTGCGGCTCGTCTCATTGGTAATTATTTTACGAGGCTCCATTTGCACATCCTGCCATCATCAATACCCCCCCCCCCTCTCTTCCCCCTCTGCTCCCCCCTACTCACCAACATCGCCGTCTATTTTCCCATCACTCCCTTCTGTTTTCAAAGGGTACTATCGACGTTAATGACTGGCGGACCGTCGACCGTTTGACGTATCATCGATAGTCTCTTTCACTATTCGCGATTGTACGTCGCAGTTTGCGATTCTGCCTCGTCGCACGCGATTCCCCGTATATTCATTCGCCGCGACATAAGAACCCGTAATTACGATCTTATTCATGCATCTTCCTTGTGTTTTCACCGAATTCGGAAATTCTCATCGTGGGACAACTTTTTACATGGTGCTCATAAACTTTTGCGTGATAAAATTTTTGAAAATTGTTTATAATTAAAATATTTCTGTACGTATATCCTCGACGCGTCTCGGTGCTCGCAAACTACTCGGTGAATCGAGGTGCGAAAAATATAGGCCCTACGTATAGGACGCATTGATATTAATCCATATAAATTTGAAATCTGAAAATTTACCTAGTGAGGAGAAGAGAGACAGAGTGAGGACAGCTTCCGGTGGAGCAAGAGAGACACGTATAGCTCGTATACCGAGCGTGAGACTTCCGATAAGATATTTCAGTGAGATGCGACGGGTGAATACGCTAGTCAAGACAATGGCTGTCGAGGGTAGCAGCGACGTCTGTAACGATAGTGTCGCGACGACGATTGAAAAGAAGGATGAGATAATGAGGGTTGGTAATGGGGATTGGGAAAGAAAGTTATTATTATGCTTATTGTCATTAGTGTATTCACCTATATAAATAAAATAATCGTCGGCAATGCCTTTTGTTCCCTTCGAGTAAACCGACTTTGCTGTCACACGCCTGATTCACGAAAAAAAAAAATTAGTCTATTGTCATTTGCATCTTCGCTTCGAATCAGCCACTTTTCCATGTTGCATCCGTTCCTTTAACAATATTGTCCAACCTTGCTTCTCGACTCTCGGCCTCTTATCTTCTTACGTTTTAAGTCCCATTGTCTTTGGCATCTTTCAATACAACTAACCTACCTTCCATTCGACCGTCTTAGGCGTTGGGTTTTCCCGGCGCTTCTCTTGGTAATATTTCCCATAGAGCCTTTCACTGTGTTTTTCACTCTGTCGCCTTTGACCCTGTCATACTTTTCACTTACTTCCCGTCGTTCCACGCGAGTCCTTGCGAGCTCTTTGGCAAATCGAAATCATCCAATCGTTACTTCGGAAAATGGATTGGCAATAAATTATCTTTCCTCCATTTTTAAGTGTACGAATATCGTATCAGCACTTAATGCGTATACTGGCTGCCTAAGTGTTCCAGCGTGAAATTACGTATTACGCAAGGTTACGTATAATGTCGTTAACGATACTACGTAATTAGAGGTAATCGTTTTTTCGTAATTACTTTTGTCATTTTGGCGGTCGAGTCATTTACGCCGATAAGCTGGAGGCCGCGATAATGGATTATTTTTTTTTATCTACAGTCGTATCGTCACTATTATCAATTATTGTTTATTAAGTTTTTGAAGCCTTTTTTTGTCTATTTTCTATCGTAAGTTTCGGCACGTCAATTTATCTTTTTAAATACCAGTCAGCGACCATTTCATACCTATTCACTTCACATATCATTCTCTCGTGACTCATCCGACTTCGAATCATTCGTTGCATAGTCGATGCGACTAACGAAACTCTTGCCTTTTGAAATTTCTAATTTAATATTCTCTAATCAATATTCCGTAAGACTTCTGTCATATTCATGAGATTCCTCGTCCTGGGTACGAATTAAGATCGGGTGTCTCTCAAAAATTAATCGAAGCCTGATCCATCTCCACCACTTCACTCTCGTCACTGTCAGTCTTTATTAAAGGGTTATGTAAATGTAGATATTTATTTATATCGATACTCGTTAGACTTCTTGATATTTATTGTAAATAAATTTTTTTGATATTTTAATTATTAAAATTTTTTTGGACACCGGTACTCAACCGGTAGAAAAATCGCGGTTCATTCCACGCATTCTGGAAACCATAAGGATAAAACTTTGTCCGAGTGTTCCTCAATCTCGATTCTACCATTTTTTGTCATTACTTGATCATTCTTATCCAGAACGATTACGGTCGGTAAGGAAATGACGTGGTACTTTTTTCGTAGTGCTTCCGCTACTCGGAGATTGGGTAAAGCATACCTTTTTATGAAAAATAGTTTTATTTTCAGAATTCAGATAACGCTTATATCTTGCAGACGTACCAGGGTCCATGTTTTGTTGTAAAACATTCTAACATATGATCCTCGTCATAGTCAGATGGTATGTAAATAATTTCAAATTTGAGCTCAGCCTCGCGCGTTCTCTCGTATACACTCTTCAATAGGGGTAGAAATATTTGACAGGGTGGACACCACGTGGCTGTGAAATATAACCCAAGATATCGCATCTCTCTGAGAGCATCGTTCGCCATTATTAATTCCTGTTTATAATTTAACAATGCATTTCCTCGTAGCAGCTCCATTGATTTTATAAATTTTCTAATCAAATTTATTGAATACTGACGCCAGCTGTGTGTTATCCGTGTTTCCATGGATCAGACAGAATTTGTTGACATTGTCGTGCAGGCACGTGACGTGAAACCCAAGACAAAGGTATGACGATCGCTTTACGATTTTTTTTTAGAGAATTTTGAATTCCGCGATTCATTTTTATTTTTTTTGCACGGGCTTTTTTTTCTCGTATTTTTATCTCCAAAGCTCTGTAGGGTATCGGCTGTTACCGTGTGGTAAAAATTTTTCAATTTCTGCCACGGCATTCATCCCTTTTAATTAACTTTTAATTACCACCGGTGGTTCAATTTTCGGTGGAAACGGCCGTCCAACCACATCCGGATGCTGCTAGCGTTTGACAATTTGCGTATGGCTCTTCCGCCTCGTTATTACCTTGAAATGTATTAAATATTGTGAAAAACAGGGATTCGAATGGATTTTGTCAAATTTATTCAGATTACGAAATTTTGTTTTGGTACAAGAGGAGTATTTTTCTTTGGAGCACGCTTTAGCGTGGGTTTATGAACTTATCAAACGGCCATTGAAATAGTACACTATTCGTGGAGAAATGAATAAAATGAAAAACACTATATACTATACTAATACTATGTAGCCGTAGACCGTATGGACGTTATCAATGGAATTAATTTTTTAAAAAAAGGGAAAAATAGAACTCATCGACCGAATTCTCAAAACGGATAGTAATTTTTGAATTTGATTGTTATAACGAAAGATCATTTAATTACCATTGAATATTTTAGGTTACATTGGTTTAATTGTGATGGTGGAAATAAAGGGTTGAGAGCGAGCACCTTCTGGGGGATGATCTTAAGGCAAAATTGGACCTTTGCCTTTTACTTAATTGGATCGATTCCTCCTGTATGAAATAAGGGTGGGTTATAGAGAGTGTCACTACTGGGATATTTATATGGGTATATATGCATGGGGTGCAAATTGAGGGATGAAAGAGATTTAAAGGTCAAGAGTTGAAGTGCAGGTGCCACTTGAATAGATCACTGGGTCTTGTCTTCTTATACCTAGACATGTTGGGTATTGATGAGGTTTGTCAAAGGGGTGACGTACATTAATGGGTTGCGGTATGTAGAGCGATGGCGAACGAATTGGTCCTGGTGCACCTAAAATCTCATTTTTAGAAATTGGCAAACCAAATTTTGAAATTCTCGAGATGCTGACGGAATCTTTGATAAAATACACTGTAATGTTCAGGACTGATCCGGGACTTTTCGGAATTAAAAAAAAATTGGAAAACAGCATATTGCTTTGTATCAACTGGTATAAGATGCTGATAGGATTTGAAAAAAAATGATAAAAAAATAATTTTTCCGAAATTATTAACGAAAATTTTGATAATGAGAGAGATACCCCTTAGGCTGATTTAGAGTCCTTTGGTGTGTATTCTCGGTTCGTGAATTTCCTATTAATGCAATTTGCATAGTTTGGAACAGGATATGACGATAGGGGATGTAAGAACAATAAGGGTACACGAGAAAGGGGTGCTGCGTATGAAACGACGCTTGTGAAGTTACGTGACTTCGTCGAGCCTTCTGAGAAATATGAATCTCGGTTATCCCAATTAAAATGGCGGCTTTGTTAGATTCCGGATGCTCGGAGGGGGTTGAAAGGTCTAGCTAAGGGTGGAATGGTAGAAGTTACCAGTCGAAGGGTGGCACAGGGCTGGTTCGATATTTGACTCTCATCATGCACACCGTGTCTGTGGATTAATTAGGAATGGGCTCTTCGAGTTCTTCCTTCTAGGAATGTAGGTCGTCGAGTCGTATAAGGTTTGTAGGGTTCAATGTATATTGTAATTATTAGGACCTTCGGTCGGAGCCACCCTGCGCGTTCACTCTATTCCTTATTTCTTATTTCGTAACTAGCTTGCCCTTTCTTAGCCATTCTTTGCCTTTCTTCCGTTCTCACCCTTTGTTTCCCCTTTTCTATTCAGACAGCCTGTCGAACTCGAGAAATTACTGGCACTCGATAACCACCTCCCGACCGCCCCCGCCCTATTCCACCTTCTCTACCTTCTTAAAATTCTTAACCTTCTCCAACTTGTCTACCCTGCGCTTCGTAGTCGATTCCGGCAAAGTACGTAAAAGCTGGCTGCAACCGTCTATACGTTGGATAGAACCGCGATACCTTTGTAAACGCGAACGGGGGCTCCCTTATCGAAATGCTTAATTAGAAAATTTTAATTATGTTTCGAGGCTGTGTAAGAGCCTCGAGCCTGGGGAGGGGGGCAGTGAGAGAGAGAGAGAGAGAGAGAGAGAGAGAGAGAGAGAGAGAGAGAGAGAGAGAGAGAGAGAGAGAGAGAGAGA